>OY986045.1:3880000-4480000 GCA_963920215.1 Nineta flava
AACACATAACTTTCTGTTTGAGCAAGTATCCACTTAACTATTAATAAACGAATTACTTTCGGGTATGTAGTTTACTATGATCACAACTTAATAGTGATCTAATTACAGATCATTCCTGTAATTGTTTTTATATAGTAACATATGTTTATTTGTTTAAAGTTTTCCTAGAAATTTTTTTAGATTTTTTGTGTATTTGAATTTACGTGTAGGTTATCCCATAGAATAACAAACATTTCAATGGACTCTATCGAGAGATGAAGAGGTATGTATGTTTAGGGCTAGCATATTATCGCGGTATCTTGACTCTCTTTAGCTTTCAAAAAGAGCGCTGTAGAACCTACAACAGATTCTGATATTTGACACACACAAAAAAACACAAAATATTAGTAAAAGTTTACCAAATATATGTCCATTGACAATAAATGACATACGTCACGGGGAAAGGGGGCCATAAAGAAGAATAAAATATAAAATATCTCTCTTGATATAAGAACAATCGAAAAATGCATAAGGAATAAAGTGGTAGAAAATCATGTTTGCTACAATTCACCACCTTATCATTTTTGCTCTAATGTGTACAGAGATATGAAGGAATTTAATTTTCAATCTTAAACCGTCAATATTTCTGTAAATATTAGTGAAACAGAAAAAATGACAAGACACTAAATTACAGTAAAACTTAATACCTACAACTTTATATCTTATAAATTTTTTTATTTTTCGAATATTAAGGGAGATAAATCAAATTTTGTGTTTCCTCCTGCCTCTAAACCCGCCTTTCCTCTTGTCCGATTTTACCCATTAACGAACTTGACCTTTTGAATAATCCAAAGGCCTTCAAATACCAAATTTCATTCCAATCAGATTAAAATTGTGAACACTAGAGCGATTACAGACACATATATGTATATATATATATATATATATTTATATATATATATATATATATATATATATATATATAAATATATATATATATATGTATATATATTATATTTATATAAATATGTATATGTATATATATATTTTCGACATCTATTAGGTAGGATCGATGGACATTTGAAGAAATTTTTGCAAAATTTTGAAGTCGGTACGGGATCAATAGCTCTATTTCCTCTCGGGAAATTCGTTTATAAAAAAATAAGACTAAAATAAGACAGTGCTTCCACAGAACAAATATCATAATTGCTGTATATTGTCTGTGTGTAAGCACTTTGAAAGCACTCAATATCCTTATATATATATATATATATATATATATATATATATATATATATATATATATATATTATGTATGACCACGCCTAAATTTTTACCGAGTAGTCCAATTTCAATAATTCTTCTTTTATTGGAAAGGGTATACTTCGAAGTTAATACCATTAAATTTGAAAAAAAATTTCGTTCCTAAGGATACAAAAATAGGGAAAATGGATTGTTCACCCACTGAATTGTCATTTCTGAACCGATTCTGTTGGAACGTGTACGAAGAAAGGCACTGAAGTGAACCGACGAAAGAAGAAAGTAACTGAAAAGCAAAAAATAAAAGCTTTTATAAAGAAAGAAAGGAACTGAAAAACCAAAAAACTAAGTCAATGTCAATACCTAAAAAATTCGGCGCCAAAGTCGGCGCCAAAAAATCCCCATCGAAATGGGCGAAGGGTGAATCTAATTTTCGCTTAAAAGTAAATATTACAAAATATTACAGTTTGTAATATTTTGTTTGTTTGGCGCCGACTCAAAATTATTTAAGTACATTCACTTAGTTTTTTTGGTTTTTCAGTTCCTTTTTTTTCGAAGGTTTAATTTTTTGTATAAAAGTTTTTATTTTTTGCTTTTCAGTTACTTTCTTCTTTTGTCGGTTCTATTTTGTGTTAAAAAGTTTTTATAAGTATTTCGACTACAAAGAAGTCATCATCAGTATGAATTAACTAATCGTTACTATCTCCGGGATATGGAGTCAATATGTATGTCGATATGGAGAAGATATGTTACGCGTTGTTAATTTGGTGCGCTCCATATCTCGGAGATTTATAAAAATAAAACAAATAATTGTTTTAGAAATTGGTGCAAAATTTGAAATCTAATTAAATTATTATTTATTACATTAGTACCTTCTTTATTAATTTAGTTTTTACTAGGTAGTTTAAAAATTATCTTTAAGTACTCAATTTTATAATATTGTTAACCATCATTAATTGTTTTAGACTGCATCATCTTATAAGTCTTTGTTTTATGTATACGTTAATAATTATAAATTTAGAAGGGTTTCATTAACCTTTTTACACCGTTAAATTTTAAATGTAAATAGTACTTAATAGTTTTTGGTTATTTAAGGTTTTATTATCGCCCTTAGTACTTAAAAATGCATGTATTAATTTATAATTACGTAGTTACTCATTAATTCTTTAGCTGGACAAACAAAATCGGTTCTTGACTGACCTTGAAATAAGTATTTCCTGCTGTTTTATGTATTCATTGTCCATATTTCAGCGCATGTGATCGTTTTGTCATGTTTGAGTCAGTTTCGCGTCAAATTTTTTGCTACTGGTTTCCTCAGAATCATGTCATTATTTTTAAATATAATTATCACTATCGTTTGAGATTTCCCGCATCACTATGGTGAGGTGGGGGTATGTAGCGTACTTGTGTTAAATTCAGGACTTCAATATGTTGTCGTATTTAGTGTAATAAATAAATTGCCTTTTTAATGTTCTGTTTAACAATTACTAGATCAGGTTTTAGATTAAATATATCAGGATATCGTTGTATATCCTACAATATTTAATAGAAATTTGTTTGCTCATTGGCAGTCTGAAATAGCTTATCCTAAGCATAGACCATTTTCACTCAGACTTAGCTAAAAATGTCATTTGCATGTAGTCTGATTAGTTTATGTCATTAGCAGGTGAGTACTTCCATTACGAAACAAAAAGTTTAACATCCTGTTGATTAGAAAATTGAAACTAACAGATAGGTTCTTTGCTACAAATATCAGTTTAATTGAAACGAACAAATATATTATATCTCTTATTGATAACATTGGTGTATAATACAAGGTGTGTAAAACATCATTGGTAATTTATTTTATCGATTACTTGTTGCCTTGAAATCTAATTCAAATTATATAAATCATTTTGATCAGGATTCTATATTTTTTAAACGTTCAAACTTTTTTTAAACGTGAAGATCTATTAAAAAAGAAGATCTATCGTGAAGATCTCTTAAATATACTATATGTGCTTCTGATATTTGCATGACAACATTTGCTAGGCATATATATTAATAATATTTGGAAAAATGCGCCCAAACATTTTGAACCGGACATTTCCCTTTGTGGCAGAAATAAACGAGTGAAAAAATGTGTGAAATAAAATAAAAATTTTATTTCCCATTGTGAATTTAAACCAGCAGGGAGTGACAATAGTTAATATTTGATGTAGCAGGTATATTGGATCAAACTTTTTACATAAAACAATGAACATAGCAAGTTCTAAACTTCGGGCAGCATACTCAAGGTATGTTTGAAATTAAAAATATACCATTGAGTGAAGGCAACCTGCACACAATAACTTTTGTGTTATACAGAATGCTTCTATCATCGGCAGTCTATCTATCTATCTATCAACAGAATCATATAATTCTGAATCGTAGCTGGTAAATCATTTATATATAATATGAACTGAAGTTGTCCCAGAATTGAACCTTGAGGAACACCACGATCCATCGTTAGTATTTCAGAAATACAAAATCAATTGATCTAATGCTACGCCACGAATTCCCATATTGTCAGTTGGGAGCACAACAGATTCATGTGTACACAGTCAAAAACTTTTGTTAGGTCAAAAAGTGCCGCAACGACTAATTGGTTGTTGTTCCAGGCATTAAGTATAAAATCTATTGTTTTTCAATAGTGTCTCCATGAACAAAATCGTTTGGAAAAATTCAAAAGAAGATGAATTCATTATCTTCCCAGACATGCGCACAGTAATGGTCCTGCAATAAATACACATTATTTTTCGAAATCAAAAACCGTACTGGTATATTGTACACTACGTTAGCCTGTACTTCAGAAAGCACTACTAAAATCAAAATATTGTGCGTAGAAGTTATCATGAATAATATTATTTATTGTTTATACTTAATAAATACTCACTATAGTCACTATCATTAATATTAATTTTAATTAGTCACATGCTGTATTTTATAAATTGTATACAATATATACCTCTAAACCATCTGAAAATATTAAAAAAATACTGGGACACCACTATATCGTATAGTGTTTAAAGCATATTTTGTGTAAAATATGGTTATTGAACGTTTTTCTTTATTCGAGCTATAGGTGAAATAACTAACCAAAATATTTATTTTTATTTTTTCACCTTCACAATTGAAATCATAAGTTTTGTCCAAAAATAACAACGATCGTACATTAGCTTAGAATTCTACTATGTGTATGCTACTTCAAAAATCAAATATTCTATAACAAAAAATGCACAAAAAAGTAAAAAAATAATTGCATATTCTAGTGCCAATTTTAGTTCACCTAAGCAAAAATTTTTAAATATATATGTACAATTATTGTTATTTTTGGAGTCGGTGTCAGCATAGAGAAATTCACATAACTTTTGGACACCGCCTCCAAAAATAACAATAATTGTACATATATATTTAAAATTTTTGCTTAGGTGAACTAAAATTGGCCCAAGAATATTCAATTATTTTTTACTTTCTAGTGCATTTTTTGTTATAGAATATTAGATTTTTGAAGTTGGGTTTCCATTTTGTCAAAATAGGTTTTATTTCTCGCTTTTTAGTGACTTTGAAGTTCTATAACTGATTTTATTTGTCTAAATATGGGTAGACCTACTAAACGACCAACTAATTTTTAGTTCATTTTTTAAGCAATTTTCTAAACAATACCTAAAAATTTTATTTCCTTAACCATATAGATAACTTGGGTATGAATACTAATGGATAGATTAAGATGGTTCATAAATGATTTTTCTATTCGTAGATAATTTGTTTTAAGGATTAGTTTGTTTTTATATGATCATTTATAAAAGTCACACAATGTATTGTTAGGTTTATACTTTAATTCACTAAGATTAGTGGCCGATATAATTAATGACGTGGCGTCAGCGTAAATGACTTCGACATATTTTATACGATCAAATAAATCATTAACATAAAGCATTGGTCCAAGGTTACTGCCTTGAAGAACTCCCATTGGAACTTTACACTTTTGGGATTTCGAGCCATTTATTTCCACAATTATATGACAAAGATGAAGATAAGATTCTAGCCAACGTTTTGATTTGTCTCTGATTCCCATTTTATGTGGTTTATTTATCAAGAATATGTGGTCAACCGTGTAATATGCATAGTAAGATGGAATGCATATGAGACAATCATATATTATTTCGACATTAAAATATGTCCTCAGCAACCTAAGGGCATACGAAGTACCTTATAAGATCTGACTTAATTAGATCTGAATTAAAATTTCCCCAAATCCATGTGTTTTATGATAATGCTTTAGAAAATACAAACATGCTTTAAAATCATATCGTAAGTTATTAAGATCTTTTTTTCTGTTTAACAGAACCTTATGAGAACAATGGACACCCAAGACAGTATTTTATAAATTAATTACAACCGGCATCATATACAAAGATTATATATTTCAAACATTTATATTGAAATTCGATGTCAAATTAATAAAATAAAATACATCAAGTACTTTTCAGAGTAGTCTTTTGCACGGCTGTGACGCGGTTCTTTTAATATGATACACTATATATTATTGATTCAAAAAGTTATTTCATTGAACATGAAAGAAAACCTGTTGAAGAACAATCTACATGCCCCGTAACCATTACGGCCAATGCCTACAAGTGAAAATGTAAAACACGCCAAAAATTCGAAAAACATCTGTTTAGGTCCATAAAGGTGTATTATGTAAAACATTGCCATCATTCAAATTTGATCATATAATGCCATTCTGCCAAGAAAACGTCTAAACGAGAAAAATTACTGATAACATTCACTGTTTTGCTTCATGCTGCATGTGTATTCATCTAGATCATAACTAACCTAATTTTAATTCCCCAAGCAATTATCAATTTCGTGTTTACTATTTGCTTTTTGATGACCACGTATAAAATTAGGAAAACGTGATTTCAACAAGTCACGATATCAGTGGATTTTCACGTAGTTCGTTCCATCATAATTACTAAAAAATTTCATATATTTATACTACAAAGTAAAAGCAAATAAAATCTATAAATAAAAAGGGAAGCAAAATGTAAATAATGTTTAACATTTGAGTAATTTTTCCAAGTAAAGTGATATAATATATAATAAATAAGAAAAAATGGCAAAAAACGATTAAACAATACCATTCAAATACTTTATTATAATAAAAAAGAACATCAAACAAAAAAACTCAACGAAAACAATTTAATTACAAGCAAACGAACATAAAAAAAAGTAAAAAAATATGATCTACATTTGTCATACTTCCTTGAATCATACAAATCATACATTCCCAGAGATAGCAAATTATTTAGTATATGCATAAACTAGCTTAAATATCCGGCGTTGCCCGGTCTTTAAAACATTCTTATGGAGAATGCTTAGAAAATTTATGCAAAATAATTATTTTTTCAAAATTTTGTCCGTTCAAATCGTCAATTTTTTTAATTCATCCAAAACTTCCACATTATAACAACCGCAATCGATCACCAGTATTATTGTTACTGAGTCTACAGTGAAATCTAAAACAGGAATATTTCTAATACCTGTTTGGAGGAAACAAATAAATTTATTCAACTTCAACAATACTAAAAGCAGTAGTCTCAGAATTGTATATTTTTAATTGTATATTGTATTTTTAATTAACTTTTGATATCGTAAAATGAAGCCTCTGTAAAAAGGAAATTTAAGTTTCACTTTTTGACATTGAGTTTATAGCGGTGTCGCTTCATCATTAAATTATTATTATAATTTTGTTCATCATTTTTATCTGTTGCATAACAACTATAACTTCCCTCTATGATCACGGTTGCTTTGAATGTTAACAACCTTGGTAATTTACATATAAAAATAATAACATTTCAAAAATCAAATTAAAAAAATCAATTTTAATATAGATCAATTATGTCTTTTATATATATTTATTATTTATTTATATAATAATAATTTAATATATCAAACATTTACATTACAAATTGGTGCCCGAGACAAATCAAACGAAGAGGGTGGTAAACTACCATATTTTTAAAGAAAAAATCAATTATTGGATGATTGGATTGGATGAATTATAATTTAATATTGTAATTCTTAAAAAATATAAAATACCACCCACCAAATTTAACAGATAAGTCTTTCATTTCTGTTAAAATACTTATTTTTGCTTTACGTTTATAAGTATTCCGATTTCTAAAAAAATATTTTTATTATTTTTTTTAACATTCAAAGCAACCGTGATAATAGAGAGAAGTTATAGTTGTTATGCAACATATAAAAATGATGAACAAAATTATAATAACAATTTAATGATGAAGCGACACCGCTACAAGTTCTAAAGATAAACTTCCTAGATGGACACAAATGCAGCAAATGGTTCAACATTTCTGGCGACGTTGGTCAAAGGAATACTTGAATCAGCTTCAACAAACCCATAAATGGCTAAAACAGAATGAAAATGTGTCAATAGGTGCATTAGTGTTAGTCAAGCAAGACAATCTGCCACCGACCTGTTGCAAACTTGGTCGAATTGTGGAAGTGAAAATTAAAACAATTAATGGTGAATACAAACGCGCAATCTGGGAATTATGTATCTTTCCTACTGCCCTACAACCGTAAACGTCGTGACATGTGAACATTACATTTTTCCTTATTTGCAGTGATTTGTTATGTGATTAATGTTATTATCCTTTTATTGAAACTGTGTTTCAAGGCGGGGTGAATGTTAAAAGCTCAAGTGCATCGTTTACCTCTATTTCCAAAGTGAGCACTCCACAAATAAAACGCTCTATAGTAATACCAGTGGATTACGTTCCTAAAAACACAAAACCTTATATAAAAAAATTATAGACTAATATATCAGTGTGCATGGAGTCGTGAAAACAAAATCAATTATTCTCATATATCATATATCAAAAAAATTATTTAAAAAAATCGTTTGGTGTCTTATTAAAATACCATCTATTATTCAATTAATCGTGTTGTTTGAATCTTCGTTGTCTTACATTAATTATCAAACCCATAGACACATATTATATTTGTAATTTAATAAATTTAGTTGTTATCAAGAAACTGCAATATTTTTCATACAGTCTATTAAGATCCCCTCTCATTTTGTCGTGCCACTTACACTAGTGCTCCATAATGCAAGTAGAAGTGACATGCTCTATACACGGGCTCGTTTGGTTAAGTTCGCGCATTCCACCAGTCGATGCCATAGTTAATTCTCGCCTTTGAGTTCGAATATCGTTTAAAATATAAATGATGATCTTTTCACAATTCTTGTTTAGATTGATGAAAAAAGTTTTTCGAGTAAGAGATTATTAATATATTAATTAAATTAAGAATTATATGAAAAAATTGAGATGATTTGATAAAACATAATAAGTGATTTCGAGATAATTACAAAAATTTTAAACTATATGTAAATTTTCACATTCCAAATTGTTGAATTTCAAATAAAATTACATGTAGTGTTTTATATTGTCATACGAAAATTGTTATTTGTTTGTACAATTATATATTTAGAAATTTTTTTGTTAATACCCATTTTTAAATATATAGAACCTATTTTGACAAAATGGAAACCCGACTTCAAAAATCAAATATTCTATAACAAGAAATGCACGAAACAGTAAAAAAATAATTGCATAATCTTGTGCCAATTTTAGTTCACCTAAGCAAAAAATTTTAAATATATATGTACAATTATTGTTATTTTTGGAGGCGGTGTGTCAGCATAGAGAAATTCACATAACTTTTGGACACCGCCTCCAAAAATAACAATAATTGTACATATATATTTAAAATTTTTTGCTTAGGTGAACTAAAATTGGCACAAGAATATGCAATTATTTTTTTACTTTTTAGTGCATTTCTTGTTATAGAATATTTGGTTTCGGGTTTGAAGTCGGGTTTCCATTTTGTCAAAATAAGTTTTATTTCTCGCTTTTTAGTGACTTTGAATTTCTATAACTGGTTTTATTTGTCTATATATGGGTAGACCTACTAAACGACCAGCTAATTTTTAGTGCATTTTTTATAACACTTTTTTTTTATCCGTTTTTTTTTTTTTTTTATAATTTTTAGTGCATTTTTTTATAACAGATTTTCAGTTTTTTTTCCAAGCATTTTATTTTTTTTTTTGTAAAAATTTTATTTTTTTTGGGTCGGTTTTTTTTTGTAAAAAATGTTTTTGAAGTCGGTTTATTAAAAAATTTTCTTATTTTCCCATTACGAATGAGTATACCCTTTCAAAAAAAAAAAAATATCGCAGAAATCGGTTATCACATATAAAATGTGGATTTTCATCGATTTCCCGGGGATCTCCTCATCAGAATGCGATTTGGTGAGAATGGGACCAATGGGAAACCAAACCCTTTAAAACAAAAAAATTCAAAATCGGTTCATAAATGACGGAGTTCTGAGGTGACACACATTAAAAAAAAAAAATACAGACGAATTGAGAACCATCCTCCTTTTTTGAAGTCGGGTTAAAAAAACAAACTTCCGCTGATGTACTTTTGGACGAGTCGATCATTCCAACTGTTTCGCAAGAAAAATTTTTCTCAAACGAAACAAACAAAATTTGCTTGATTTCAATGCTTTAGAATAAATTTGAAAATTATAATTTTACCGTAAAAAAGGCTACAGAAGATGCTGACACATTGATTGTTAACATGGCGATCAGTATGTCCACATCGTTTGTTTCGGTATTCATAGTAGGAGAAGATATAGATCTTCTCGTCCTGCTAACAGCACTGGCGAGATCGCATCTAAATATTTACCTCCGAAAGTCAGGCAGAGGAAAAATTGTTGAAAAAATTTACTCTTCTCGAAGTCTACAGCATGGAGAAATAGTCAAAACAACGACTGCGATGGGACCATAATGCCTTTGTACGTACTGAACATAGTTTGTGCAGATCGATGCAAACGATTCGTTGCGATACCATATGACTCTATGAAGCAGATATCCACCATCTATGACATACATGCTATTTTCTAATTCAGTGTATGAAACAGGCTTACAAAAAAATGTAAGCATTCATGCATTCTCCGGGGATTCCCTCATCAGAATGCGATTTGGTGACAATGGAAAACCAAACCCTTTAAAACAAACGAACAAAATTCAAAATCGGTTCATAAATGACGGAGTTCTGAGGGGACACACATTAAAAAAAAAATAAAGACGAATTGAGAACCATCCTCCTTTTTGAAGTCGAGTTAAAAATAATCAAATATTGACTTGTCAAATAATTTAAAAATGTATATATAGTCTATATAATATAGAATAGGGAATATATTTGGTTACTCTATATAATATAGAAGCTGAAAGCCCTTCGTTTCAGTATCAAATTTCGATACATTTTTAATGCGTAGAAAATGGTCAAATTTGGAATTTAAAAAATTCCAAATTTTTTTTTGGTTTAAATTTAAAATTTTTTTGGTTAATTTTTTGGTTTAAACCAAATACCATCAATTTTATTTTAATAATTCACAGTATATTTTAAATTTGAATGTAGTCAAACAATATGAAAAGAGTTTATTCCGTTCTAAAACAAATAATGTTTTAGAATTATTTTGCTCTAAAAAAATTGAGGTTAAATTTGCCCACCCATGTGTCAATTATTTCTCGACTACCTAGACTACACATATATTTTCCAAAAATAAAATTTTAAATAGGATATATATATATATTATTTCAAAGTAATAAACATAGAGCAACATTATTGTATGATTATAATAATAATTTAAAACTTTGTACACTCGCCAAGATAATTTTGGACTTTTACTTAATTTAATAAAATTAAAAATTCAGGTCGGTTCAATTTTTTTCGAACGCGAGTGTATGTTACATCAAATACTGGTCATCATTTTCACGGATGACAGTTGTAAATAAACCAAAAATCGATGTAGGCTAAGCAAGTGTGATATAGTGCGATTCCCTCTACTTGTACCATGTCCAAATACAAAATTTTTGCCAACTTACATTTCTAGAGAAATTGACACTTAAGTACCATTCAAAACATTAAACCAGTCAGTAATCATTATTTACATGAATCATTGTATGTGTAGTAATAATTGACTAAAATTAAATCTTTGTGCAAGATAGACAATTATAAAGGTTGTAAGTCCACCTTCTCAGACTTTATAGCCACCATTTTAGTTTAACCATTCTCTGTGACGTACCGAGGATATGGTTCTCAACAATAACCTGTTCGTAACGTAATAGCGTTAGACAAAACTGTATAGTCTCATTTTTGATAAGGCTGACATCTTTGGGGTCCTTTTCGCATAACTTTTTATTGGTATCACAAAACACATTATTGTTGGGGAACAAATTCACAAATTTAATCCTTTTGCTCAATAATGACGTGAAGGGTTTTATTTTATTTTGATTGAGAGGCACTTAAAATGTAAATGCCATGAGAGGCTAGATTAAACCACAATCGTTGAGGCCATACAGCCAAAAATTAGCAATTAGTAATAGGTGGACAAATATGGTGTTTGTTCCGGATGACTTTTTACATTTAGTTCGGAATTATGTTATTAGGAAATAGCTCAGTTCTCAAGACCCCAAATATCTTAACACCATGTGGCCACCATGTTTTAATTCACCTTCTGAGGCGTGTCGAACCTTTGGTTATCCGATATCGATACATATACCGAGTTCTCTTTTGGAGAAAGGATCACTGAAGTGTAGAAAATCAAAATTATAAAGAAAATTGCATTTTCCTACCAAAAACACGTTTGTAAGACACAAATTTGAGTGAAAGTTTGGAAAGCAATCCAACTAAAAATGTTTCAGATTTTTTCACGAACTATGCAAGTATCATAGAAGAAATAAACTATCTTGCTTGTTTGATAAAATATTTAATTGAAGATACCCGTGGAGAAATCATATTGTAAGAGACAATTTCTTAGGCTGCTCTCTATATACTGGTGGTATCATTCTATCTTGCGTTACTTAACAAATCTCAAGGAGCTGGGAACTTGGTATGATAGATATATTGTAGAGGCTGCCCTGGACGGGCTACACTTTGACCATAAGGTCCATTGTGATGCCTAAGGATGTAAGGATGTGAGTGGAGTGTAAGGAATTTTCGTGTATAGACTAGAAATTGGTAGAATATGCGGCTTCAACCGATTGTGATAGAAACTATGCCGATATTCATCTGGAGTTTGTAAAGGAAACTGCAGCAAACCTTCTCAAGCATAGCCGGTTACTTCGTTCTTTTCCAAATTTGTATGGAAGTAGTTTGCGTATCATCCTGGATTTAAGTATCATTCAGTGATTGCAAAACTGCATTCTTATTTTATTATGCAGAGACGAAAGTCACATGAATCACGTGTGTGGATTAATCTTCTATCAGTGCTTTGCTTTCAAGTGTTTAATTCCTGGAAGTACCTCAATCAACCGACCCCTACTCATTTGTGAAGATCAGCGCTTCTTAAAATTTGACTTAAAGTTTGATACACAGCTTTGATAACATGTTCTGTAGAGAGCAGCAATTACATAAGTATTCTGGAGTCTATTAATTAAATTAAATACTGATATGAAAAAATTAACTCGTCAACCAGGAATCGAACCTCGGGCCTCTGGATAACTAGTCCAGTATGCTTTCCTCTACACCAAAGACGATTGTGATGCAACGGCCAACTTTTTCATATTATTCTAATTTTTTATTTATTAGACAGTATTTACTTCTTTCTGAAGTGATTTGTTTATTTAATATTTGTTTGTTTATGTATACTAGTTATCCAGAGGCCCGAGGTTCGATTCCTGGTTGACGAGTTAATTTTTTCATATCAGTATTTAATTTAATTAATAAATTCAATGACAATGAAATTTGTCGGAGTATACGCTATAGTCTTATACAGTTTGTCATACGTATTCGAAAGGAATTTAGACAAACAACGTTATGTGGACACGAAAGTATACACAAACAAACAAATATTAAATATTCTGGAGTCGTTGACGTTGAGTGTGAAATAGAAAGAAATTCACCAGTGCACTCCCAACGTGATTTCAAAAGTTTCTTAGACTGTTGGTGTTGTTGAGCTTCATTAGTGAAAGACATAACGAGGAGCACCTTTCACTAATTTTCTTTGGTTACACTTACGAATTGTAAAAAATCCGCTTTGCTGTCTCTGCGCTTGATCCTATGAACTCTAAATGGCGGCCATTTGTTTTTATCTTATCATTTGTGTTAAATGATCACTCTCTCCAAAATGTAGATTATAACTCGTAATTCGTGGTTAATGACCAGGAAAGTATTAATATATTTCATTATATAAGTTCACAAATCTGGACATCATAAAGGATCATTCATAGATTTTGAAATATTTTGGGCGTGTGAGATATCAATTGGTTGTGCGTCACTTACTGCTATCAAATTGTATAACTCACGTCAGTGTAAAGGGAACTACAATATAAAAATGTATTAGAAAATGGCTACTTCAAACTAGCGTAAAAAAGTTCTAATATGAGCGACTTCACCAACAGTCATGCGGTATAAAATCTATCTCTCCTAAAAAGTTTAAGAATAATAATAATTTATTTGATTTACCCATTTTGGGTTTTTCAATAATACAATTTTTCGTACAGCTTTTTTTTTTTTTTTTTTTGAAAATTTTTTCAAAACTTAATTCAATTAATTCTAATACTATAATTAAATAAATATAAATTCACTATACCAATTATGTCTATATTTTGTTCCTCCTCATCTGCATTACTTTTCTTAAAAACTTTGCCATTGCTAAATATTCTGATTTTTCCCAAAAGTCTAATTTTTCCCATTCTATATCTTTTTTTAGGTACCTTGCCCTACACTCCTCTAGCCCTACACATTCTGAAATTAAGTGCACTTCTGTTTCGACTTGTTGCTCGCAGATCATACATATTCTGTTGCCACACAAGTCTTTTTTGTTTATATACCTCCAACTTCCTAATCTAAATGCAGCCAATTCTCTTCTCCATTCAAATTCTGTAGAGTGTATATATTTTGCGTCAGTGTCATAATATGCCAACCCTCTGTAGAAATTCAAAGATGTTTTTTCTTGTATATCCTGCATCATTTTTTTAAAACCCCACTCGCTTATTTTTTCTTTCAAAATACACAAACTTTTACATGAATCTAACTGCCATATCTGGTCACTAACATTTAAGTCACGTAATACATGCTTTACTTTGTATCCCCAACTTAAATCACTTTCTGTGTTTTTTCCTTGAGTACATTCCCACGGTAACACTTTGTTATTGTTATTCACTAACTTTATGTAATGCTTGCCGATATTTTTATAGATATTACATTCAATTGGCATTTGCCCTAGTTCCAATAGTGCCCCATAATTTGCTGTACCATAATTGACTCCAAGCACCTGCTTACAAAATTTGTTCTCCGCTTTACCAATTTCGTCAAAATTTCCATCAACTCCGCATACTTGATAGCCGTAAAGTAGGATTGGCTCAATTAGCACATTAAACTTTCGCAAAATGATGTCCGCGTTTGTCCATTGATTTGAATACATAAATTTTAGTATGACTCGAGCGACCCTGTCAGCTTTTTTCTTAACACTCTCAAAAAGTTTAATTCAAAATCTATGATAGTTTCTCTATGATTTCAAGATTTGTGAATTTGAATAATGATATAGAATATAATCATCGGGTCATCAACCTTGAACTATAATAAATAGCCTGACAATATTAAGATTGAAATATGCTTCTGGAATGCTGGACAAGAAAAATAGATTATCTTATTTCTTCAATATTATATGACCTTGAGTAGAGGTGTGACATGGTTTATTTCAAAATTTCCTATTTAATTTTTGTGTGTACAAATTTTCGTATATAAATTTACCCACAACACATTTCATATTTATTTTATTATTGAAAATGCGAAAATTTCCACACAGATAATTTTAAAAGCATTTTTCAATAAATCGATTTGCGTGTTTTTTCTTTATTCTGTTATAAGAATCGTAATCTGTTGTATATGAGAGTAGGGAAGTATAGGTGTGAAGCTTTAGCATAGAGAAATTGTGTGATAGGTACATAAAAATTACAATATATTCTTGATAATGATTATGACAATTCATATGTAGATGCGGGTGTAGATATATATATATATATATATATATATATATATATATATATATATATATATATATATATATTAGTGATGTAACGAATATTCGCCTTCGCGAATATTCGCATATTTTTTGACATTCGCATTCGCAAGAAACAATGCGAATGTATTTTACAAACAAAAAGGAAATTATATATGGATGGATATGGAATTATAATACAACTGATAAGATTTTTATATTTTTTATTTACTTATATTTGAATAAAAAAATGATTATGGAACAGTTTTGAGGTAGGCAACTAAATTAGAAATACTTTCTCGTTTGTTTTTGTTAGTCACTTAAATATATTTGTTTTAGCTCGGTTTTGGTACATTGTCGCGAAGAGGGCGGCAAAGAATTTATTTTAGCAGCACCTAGATTTTAATTTTCTCGTCTTTTTATTTCGTCATATTCATTTTTATGTTTGGCTTCTAGGTGATTTCGCATATCACTATTGGTCCTTCCTTTGCGAGAGTATTTTTTACCGCACAAGTTGCATTTCACATATTCAGTGTCCTATATTGAGAAATAAGTCGAAACTTCGCTAACATGCGCTTTGTCATGTTTTTACATCACTTTGTCACTTTTGAATAACAGTTAAATTTGACAAATGCAATAATAATAAACTAATCTCAAATCAAAACAAAACAAATCGAATGAACTTGTGTTGTGAGACTAACTTCGTTCATTCAACGTGTTGAATATGTTGGGTTTTAACAAAACACGACATTTAAATAATATTAAAGAGAATTCTAGGATTTTTCGAATTAAATTTCGGTGCCCCAATTTCCTAGATCAAAATTTTTTATTTTATAAATATGTATTTCGACTACAAAGTGGTCATCATCAGTATGAATTAGCTAATTGTAATTATTCTCCGAGGATATGTGCAGACCGTCACCAAATTAGCAACAAGTAACATCTCCTCGGAGAATAATTACAATTAGCAAATTCATTCTGATGATGACTACTTTGTAGTCGAAATACGTATTTATAAAATAAATAAACTTTGATCTAGGAAATTGGGACAAAAATCTAAATTTAATTACACGAAATGTCAAATCTGTCTAACATTTTGCGCGCGCTTTATTTGAAAGTCAACATTCGCATTCGCGAATTTTGGAGACAAATATTCGCATTCGCATTTGCATTCGCGAATGTGAAAAATCGAACATTCGTTACATCACTAATATATATATATATATATATATATATATATATATATATATATATATATATATATATATATATTATATAATAGGAATTGTATAGAAAATAATGTGGAAGTTTATATATACGATGATAGTATAAAAATGTATTTAGGAATGAAAAAATTGTGAAGCATGAAGAAAACTTTCTAACTTTGGTTTCGTAAAAGTAATGTTCAAAATAACAAAGTATGTTTTAAAAGATGATAAAAAATTCCTTAAAAATACAGAAAATAAAAAATATCCAGTTTAATCAAATCAATCAATAATTATTGTATAAACAAATATTTTTTATGAAAATAAATTTATGAATTTCTAGCGCTAATTTCAAAACTTAAAAATGAAGAAGATAAAACGTCATACTTAATTCTTTGGTTATTTTTAATTTAAAAAACCACCCATGTGTCAAATAAATTATTTTTCTTAGGTTATGTTCGAGATATCCTTGTAAGATCATCAAATTAGCTGTCAAGCATCTCCTGAAGCTACTTTTATTCTACATAGAAAAAACGATCTTTTAGGTTCCAGCTGAAAACAGACTTTGACATAATTAATATTCTATTACGAACATTGTTTCTCGGCAAAAGATATGATTATGATTAAAATACAAAGATCAACAATAGGAAAAAGAATTCCACAAAAATAATATACATAGTAAGATCAATCATATATTCTTTCGACATTAAAATATGTCCTCAGCAACCTTAGGGCAAACAAAATACCTTATAAGATCTTGTATTAAAATTTCCCTAAATCCACGTGTTTTAAGACAAAACTTTAGTAAATACAAACATGCCTTAAGATCATGTCGTAAGTTATTAAGACTTTTTTTTAAAGGTTAACAGAACTTTATGAGAACAATGGAGGACACCCAAGGCATTTTGTAAATTAATTACAACCGGCATATACAAATATTATATATTTCAAACATTTATATGGAAATTCGATGTCAAATTAAATAAATAAAAACTTGAAAGCCATTTGGAATGTAATAAAAAATCTGTCAAATATAAATAAACAAATTAAAATAATAACAATACGAACCATAGAAGCATCAAATAACCACCAATCCAACAAAAATTGCTAATATCTTCAATAAATACTATATAAATATAACATAAAAATCCTTAGGTATTCCATACTTCCTTAATATGTACTTTTATCCAACCGATTCAGAGGAAATCCCGGCAGTAATAAAGAAATTGAAGAACAAGAAATCGACTGGTTGGGAAAACATTTGAAGCAGGGTAATCAAAGAAGTAGCAAGTCCGTTATGTAATATCATAAATTAACGCCTAGAAACTGGGGAATTTCCCAATTCATTCAAAAGAACAATAATGAAAAACCACTTTTCAAAAAAAGGAGAAAAACACAAAAAAAGAAAATTTCCCTATTGTCAAATATCTTAAAAATATTTAAAAAAGTAATTTCGAATAGACTACTATGCTTTATAGAGCAGTTCAAGTGGCCGAGCAATCTAAGGCGTTATGTCTGCGCAGTATGCCTACTTGGAAACTGGGAGGTAATAGGTTTTAATCCCGACATCGACAGTTTGTCAATTATTGAGAAAAAAAAGGGGCGTTAATTGACTAAAATTGTCGGCGTATGGACAAGACCGAAATAACCGGCTATGCTTGAGAAGCTTTTCTGCAGTTTCCTTCACGAATTCCAGATGAATATCGGCATAGCTCCTATCATAGTCGGCTGCAGCTGCCAATACTACCCATTCCTAGCCTATACACAAAAATTCCTGCTACTCCTCTCATATCCTCACATCCTTAGGCATCACAATGGACCTCATAGTCGAAGTGTAGCCCGTCAATCTATCTATGTATCTATGTGACAACAATCTATGTGATTGTTATCTATGTGACAACAATCTATCTATCTATGTGACTAATTAAAATTAATATTAATGATAGTGACTATTATAGTTAGTATATATTAAGTATAAATAATATTACTAAGGATAACTTCTATGCACTTCTATGCAATATTTGGGCCGCCCAGGGCAGCCTCTACAATATATCTATCTATGCTTTGTAGAAATATTTTAGATTTTGCGAAATGTGCAACATAGTTTCAGACAAAAAAATAGTATTAAGAAAGCAATTTTTAAATGCATAAATTTTCTGATTGACTCATGGAACAACAAGGTACGACATTTGGCAGCTTTTATTGACTTTAGCAAAGCATTCGATTGTGTAAATCATCAATGTTTGCTTAATAAAATGGAAGCTTACGGAGTTCGAAGCTTCGACACCCAAGCTACGGTGCGAGGCATTGTGCCAAGAGATCTGCCGAAGGCTAGGGCAGCAGGGTCAAATGCTCTCATAAACAATCCCCTTAGAGCAACTGGCGAACTCCACTGTATCAATGCCCTACTCATCAAGTGGCCGATGAGGTAGTATACGGCCCGTTTTTTTTCGTGGGATCAATATGGAAAAACACTTTAAAAATTATAATATTTCTGGGGCTCAAATCCCCTTAAAAAGTGAATCAACTGAGACTGCACAAGCAAACCTCGCCGAGACACAAAAAACTGCAGGTGCATCCAGCCCAGCAGACAATCTGGACGATAAACTTCAAAATCCTTTCCTGAAGGTGGAAATGAAAAATCTCTCGGGTGCAGCCCAGAGAAAAGCATTTGAAGAGAAAGCAAGAGCTGAGGAGAAACTGATTCCTCAGGTAAAGAGGAAAATCCGGACAAAAACCCCACAGCCCGGGTTTTTTCAGAAACAGTGATACCTGTGGGGTCTGACTCAGGGAATCAACCCTTGAAAAACCCACAGAAAAAGAGATTGAGATCCGAAGATGGGACTCCAAGCTCGAAAAAACGAAGAAAGGGGGAACAGGCAAGTGCTATTAATAACTTTGCTGAAACCGCCGCAACAACAAAGACATGCATTGCATTGCGGGGGTATCCTGAGGTTAAAATGACTCAGGAACAATCCAACGAGGTGCAACTCTCGATGCTACCAACCCTCATTAGCCAAGAGCTCGTTGAGAGCCCACAATATTGGGGTTACCGATTTTTATTGTTGCCGACAAGCCGATTTTTATTAACAAAGTTCGGAAGGAAGTCATTGAAGTAACACTGAGCACATATGAAATCAGTGGTAAAATCAAGAAATGGCTAGTGTCCGATGAACCATCTGCATCGGATCACAGACAAATCTATTACAATGTGGAGGTGAGAACGAACCAGTGTAATATTCACCATCGGGATCCGAGAAGAACAAATAGGGACGCAAATAATTCGACACTTAAGTTCAAACTCGCCACAATTCCGAAAAAAGCTAAAACATTATTGGACATTGAGCTTACTGTAACTGAGCTTAAGCATATAATAATTAAGTCCTTCCAAGAAAACTGCCCGGAGGTCTCAAAAGACATCAGCAAGTCGACTTGTTGGTGGAATGAGGGCCTAAGGAGTCAGAGGCGAGGGGTATGCCAGCTATTTAACAGAGCAAGGAGGTTGGGGAACTGAATACAAAAGGTCTCTAAAGAAAGCCTAAATGGACTCATGGAGGAAACTCTGTCATGATTTTGAAAACACATCTGAGGGAGCAAGACTTCATCGTATCCTGGCGAAAAAACCCGCTATTACCATCGTGTCACTTCGTAAACCCGATGGTGAGAATACTAGCACCGCGAGTTGAAGACACCTTTTGCAGGTGGATAAAATCTATGCTGATAGGACGAAGAATACAAACTTCTCTTTTTGGAGAGTCTGTTTCTGTGAGAGCCACAAATGGATGTCCGCAAGGTGGTGTCTTATCCCCACTCCTGTGGAGCCTGACAGTGAACAGCTTACTGACAAACCTTAACCAAAATGGATACTACACACAGGGATACGCGGACGACATTGTAATTGCAGCCCTGTGAAGGCACAATCTCGGAGCTTATACAAGACTCTCTAAGAATTGCACAGGAATGGTGTATGAATCAGGGATTGAAAATAAACCCTAGTAAGACCGCACTAATTCCACTCACACGTAAAAGGAAGGTTTATAACATAAAACAACCAATCCTCTTCGGTGAAAGATTACAGATCACAAGGGAAGCCAAGTTCTTAGGAGTAATGCTAGATTCTAAACTAACATGGAATCTTCATCTGGAATATATAAAAAATAAGAGCAAATCTTCTCTCATGCTTTGCAAGAGAGCATGTGGAAAAGTCTGTGGTCTAAAACCCAAAATAATCGACTGGCTCTACACAACAGTAGTCAGGTCCATTATAACCTACGCTACTCTAGTGTGGTGGCCAAAAGTTAAGCAGATTACTGCATGCAAAAAGCTGTCCAGGATCCAGAGACTGGCCTGCTTGTGCATCACTGGATCCATGAGCAGTACACCTACAGCTGCCATGGAAGTCACACTGGGACTGCCTCCGCTAAGCATTGTAATAATAACTAAAGCGAGATCCAGCGCCTATAGATTGTCTTGCAATAACAACTGGATTAATAAAAATCAGGGTGGACATGCAAGTATCGTGGGAACATCAATTATCTCAGACGCTGTCTTTGAAATGGGCACAGGCATACTTCCCAAGACATACTCCTTCTCAAAACCTTTCACTGTAGTATGTGATAGGGCCATGTGGTCGAAAGGAGAACCACACTACCTCAGGAAAGGAATCGTCTGGTATACAGACGGATCCAAAACTGAAGAAGGGACCGGGGCGGGAATCTATGGTGAGAGACCTAAAGCAAACATAAGCCTCAACTTGGGGAAATATGCCACCTTTGTTGTCTTCCAAGCAGAAGTCACGCCAGAAGACGCCATCCCGGCTTGCATCCGTGAGAACCTACGTAGAGGCTACATAAACCAGAACGTATGTATTCTGTTTGACAGTCAAACTGCTTTAAAAGCCTTGCCTGGAACTGAGGTCACCTCAGAGGTAGTCAAGGATTGTCTGAAGGAACTTCTGAAACTGGCAAAACGGAACAATGTTAAATTGATCTGGGTGCCGGGTCACAGTGGTTTCGAAGGAAACGAAAAAGTGGATACTTTAGCAAAGATGGGAGTCGAAATGCACTGCATAGGCCCAGAGCCTATTTTAGGAATTCCAAAGACTGCATGTAAACAGGTGATTAACGAGTGGTCAAATGCTAAACACTGTGATCACTGGAAAAAAGTACCGCGGCAAGAGCTCCAGAAGGTACTGTTTCAGAGTGCAACAAAGAGATTGTCTCTCGATGCACTGAGGATGAACAGGATGCAGCTGCGGAGGGTTACCGGGTTAATTACCGGGCATTATTCCATGCAAAAGCATCTGCACACTTCCAAATCGCACTTCCAAAATTTAAAAGTTTTAACAGTTCTGGTATTTTTATTCTGGAATGTGCAAAGTTCTTTCGAAGAAACGAGGATCTATTTTCTAACCGAAGCCACATACACATGTACAATTCTCGAAACAACCAAAAAGTTCAGAGGATACAAACTAGCCTGGAACTTCTTAATAGCGGGTTGAATATTACTGTCGAAAAAATTTACAACAGTCTAGCAGGTAGTTTCCATCACTAAACAACACCAGATTGGAATTTTACTTCACTTAAAGCATACCTGGGCACAGGTTGACTGCATTCGGTTCTGAGTGAGAGGTAGGAAGAGAGATACAGTAAATACTTGCCAATTATTTTTATTTTCTTATTTTATCCTTATTATACTATTTTTATAAATCTGTTGATCCTTTACGTTTACCGCTTGACCGTTATAATAAAAGAGGTAAATTTTTGCTAACAATTTAAATAGAATTGAAAAATAGTTTAGACTTTTAAACGAGATAGCTGGAAATTTTTTGATGGTTTAATAAACAATTATTTCCTGATTTTATTATTTTTTCTTCGTAGGGGGTATAATGTCATCGGAATTTGATGACACTGGATACAATAAACATGCCAATGATAAGGCTGGGGGGGATAATTTGTTACTGATTTCTCAATGGTTAAATTTTACATAAAGTGTAAATTTTATGTTAGCTTACTCAACCTGACTGAGTAACTTAGAGTTAATCTACTTTGAATTGAAAAGTGAAAAGTACTATTCGTGCTAGGGAAAATTATTTTTCGCATAATTTCTTTTTTCAAAAAAAATAAAAGTAGTGATTTTAATGAAACGGTAATTTTACAATTTAATAATCTATTTAAATATTTCGAAAATATAAACGTAATGAGTGATTTTTTAGCGGCCCATTTTATAGAAAATTTAAAATTCCCGCTTTATTAGAAATTTATCCCAAATTTTTTCCGGATTCCAATGATTGCGCGTTACTAAACAAAATGATTATCCTTCCAACAAATTATAATTTATTAGGGGCCGTGGACACGAGCACAAAAAGTATTTGGAAAATCGTCGCAGAAAAAAATTTATTTAAAAATAAAAAACAAGGAGTTGTTTCGCATCTTCTTATCTATGTGAATCGGAATTTTCACATATAAAACATATAGAATCAAATAAATTATTGGGCAATAATTGATAAAACATACCTCTTGCTTACTCTCATTCAGCTTATGGATTGCACAGTTGCTCTGATGACAGTTGTCCTAAAGAAGGAATTGGTTAAATTAGCACCATGCACACTCAGCGATTATTATAAACATAAGTTTCTTTTATAGGCTGTTTTTTTATGACTTGTTTTATACTCATTGAGTTAATTTTATTGTATATATATTAACAAAATAAATATTATTATTATTATTTTTCCACTCAACATTGGAATATCTCACCAATCTAAATAATATGCCAGTACACCAGAATACTTCACTATATTGGTATGTGTGAAAATCTACGGTGGTTCCAGAGAAAAATTTTCGTTTCAAGATTGCATTAACACAAGCTGCGGCGTATTTTTGTGATTGCTAACAATTGAGGACTCTATGTATTACGATAATATAGATTCAGATTTATAAATCATACAAGAGTTTTTACAATATCATAATAATAAATGTATTCTGTATAATTTCTAATAACTGACTATTTAAAATCTACATTATTGGCAATTAGTAACTATTATCAAAATTGAATATTTATTTTGAAACGGTACCATTAAAATGTATATTGTGTTCATATTAAACAACAAATATATGAGTTGATATTTATGGATATTATATTCAGTAAACGAGAATAGCATTGCTTGGGCGTTATACAAGATCATTATTATTGTAGACAATGAGGCGCGCTAGCAAACGACACTGTAAAAAATTATTGTTTTATTTTTCTATCAACATTTGTATTTACCGAGTGAGTCAAATTACTTTTAATATAAATAATTTACAGTTTTCCACTTTTAATTTCATGGTAAAGTAAATTTAGAGTCGAAATTTAGAAATTTAGAGCATCATTATAGCCTTCACATCTTCTTTTCTTTTGTTATTTTTTTATTGTAACCTTTTTAGAACCCGAAATGAAGATATAACGTCATAAAACTGATGACTTATTTATAATTTAGGGTAGAATAGGGATAGAATAGTGTAGAATAGGCAAATAGGGACTGAATAGGTTATCAAAAGTATCAATACATGTTTAAAATAACATAGAGTCTTAATAGGTTTTGAAAATCATCAACAAATATATATATATATATATATATATATATATATATATATATATATATATATATATATATATATATATTTTTTTTTTTTTTTTTTTTTTTTTTTTCATAACACTGGTTGTCGAGATATAGATTTTTGTATTCATGTTTTTACCGACGAGTCCTTTTAACCTATATAAAAATCTCTTAAAAATCGTACACTTTAACATTTTTTTATTCAAAAACTAAAGACAGGATCAATTTCAAATTTCGACCTGGATATTCTTTATTATTAATATAAAAACTCTAAAATTTTGAAGAACCTGTTGTTAAATTGAGTTTTCTTTACAACAACCTTAAATATATTAAAATATACTACGTGTAAGTTGTTTGTTTAATAGACGATAAACATTGAATAGTTTGTACATAACAATTTCAGATGAGAATATTTTCTTGTTTCATACGTTTTTGTTCACAACTATTCGCAACTATCTTGTTCACAATTCTTACTCATTTTAAAATCATCAAACTTCAAAGATAAAGTACAAATAATAAGTTATTAGTTTTGAGTTCTAGGAAAGAGTATTTTATAATTAAATAAATCTACACAAGAACATACTCAATTCTAATGAAAATTCGAAAAGTATTTAAATTAAAAATGTTAAAAATTCCGCAGTTATATTATGCAAAACTTTATTAAATTCAATATTATTCATTAATATATGAACTCGTTATTGTATATCGAATTACAGTTAGCTCATTCAATATTCCGCACATTATAATTTATGCTCATTTATTTGTTTTTCTTCTATTTTTATCTGTTTATTGAAGCATTAGTGTGAATTTTAAACATAAACGTTTAAAACATATAAATCGTAATAATAATAATAAAACGACCAGCATTACGTTATTTTTCCTACTTCCATATGCATATACCCTTTTTCAATGAATCTTAATACTTACAATTGAAAATAAAACCTAGCGGAGTTCTATTTCAAATTTTGCCCCTATTCCTAGAACATTTGTTTGTATTTTATAAATACGTATTTCGACTACAATGTAGTCATCATCAGTATGAATTAGCTAATCGTAACTATCTCTGGGATATGGATTCAGAGATATGTTGCTTGTTGCTAATTTGGTGCCTGTGCCAAATCGGTATTCGAATCAAAGAACATCTGGCTCATGTGAAATTTGGGAGAACCGAAAAATCGTGTCGAAATACGTATTTATAAAATACAAACAAATGTTCTAGGAATAGGGGCAAAATTTGAAATATAATTTCAAAAAAACCTAGAGTTCTCTTTGATTATTTTAATAAAACACGGAACATTTAAATTTGTTTTCTATCTCATACGGTTTCAAATATGGACCAAATACTGATTTTGATGCGTAAAGTTTCGATCGATTTGTTATTAAATGCGCTAATATTTTTGAAAAATTCTTTGGCATATTCATGCGGTATATGTGCTGGAGATATTTACCGAGTTTCAAACGAATATCTGAAATAGTTTTTGAAATATTGATAAAATAAGGAAAAACACAAAATGATGGAAAAGAGCTAAACCAAGGCGAATTCGAAAATTATTTCGGTGTGTAGAATATGCTCCAGTATTGCGAGGGAAACATCGTATAATACGTATAATAAGTAAATTTTTTTCATTGAACAAGATTTTAATATGTAAAAAATATAACAAAAATGTAACTAGTGTTGAACAAAAACATCCTACCTCTGGTAAACAAACCAAATAATAGTAAGTAATATAGAATTTATTTTCAATAACTCAAGTTTTCATACGATGTAACGGGATTCGCTGATGCCAAAACAACGCGTTTTGGCCATTGTGGATAAATTTCAAAAACCATCTTCCTGTATTTGGGTGGCCATGATACTCTACATACGAAAGGTATACAAAGTTTTCACATACCAGTCTAGGAGGCCGAGCGGTCTAAGGCGTTATGTCTGCGCAGTATGCCTACTTGGAAACTGGGAGGTTATGGGTTCGAATCCCAACATCGGCAGTTTGTCAATTATTAAGCAAAAAAAAGGAGCGGTTAATTGACTAAACTGTCGGCGTATGGACCAGAACGAAGTAACCGACTATGCTTGAGAAGGTTTTCTGTAGTTTACTTCACGAACTTCAGATGGATATCGGCGTAGTTCCTATCATTGTCAGTTGCAGCCGCATAACCTACCGATTCTTAGTCTATACACAAAAAATTCACATCTAATTTGTTTTATTGAAATGTAAGTTGGAGAAAGATAGCACATTTAACAAAAGCTAACCTTTATAATTATTTGATCAATAATGAAATTTAATTAATTCAAAAGTGGGTAAATAAATATCTATAAATATTAATGGTAAACTTTTTAAAACTATGTTGCATAGCGTAGGTGCTGTAATATCGTGACTGTTCATAAAATACACGACGAAAATGAGTGTAATACAATGTCATTTGTTTTTAAATATGGTAATTGTGAAAAGTGGGTTATTGTTAAAAATCATTCTATTATTATAATTTAGAAGGTTTGATTTTTTGCATCACAATATACAAAATCATTGCAGTAGAAAGCTAAAATAAAACTAAATTATAAAATTATATACAAAAACATTATAAAGCTAAAATTAGAATAATTTGATATTGCTTCAGATTTGATACCCTATCTTCTTCTTTGTTGGTTGTTAGCTGGTTTATGACAAGCTTATCTGTTGAAATGTTATTGAAACCTTATGATACTGAAATTGTTTTTTCGATAAATTAAATTCGCGTTTTTGGGAAAATTTAAGGACAACATGTTTTAGTCTAAACATTTAATCTAAACTCTCTAATCCAACAAATCCAACTCACATATATAGAATTCAAAGAAGCAAGAATAACCCTTACATTCTTCTGGGCTCCCGGACACGTTGGAATCTCTGGAAACGAAAAAGTCGATTAGGCGGCTAAACAAGCCCAAAACTCCGGAACACCAATGTATGAAGTTACAACACAGGATGCAATTAATCATGCAAAACAACAACTAATTTCCCTACGAAATCAAAATTGGCTTAATTCCTCTCCCAGCAAACTGAAATTAATCAAACCTGATTGTCAGTCCTGGGATTCCAATTATCAAGAAGATCGAAATTTTGAGGTGGTTCTCCCAAGACTCCGTATCATGCACACCAAACTCATCCACTCATACCTGATAGAAAGGACACAGCAGTCCTATGTACAACATGCCAAACCACAATAACAACGGAACACATACTGATCACATGCACAAAATACCAGATCTACAGGAACAAATACAACCTACCAAAAAACCTGAATCAACTTCTATCCGACGAAAACAGAATAGTAAAAAGCCTGAAACTTTTTCTAATGGATACTAAACTCATACACTTATTATAATACCAAACTATGTATATTATTGACTGGATATATGACCACGGCTGTTCAAAGTACAGCCGTTAAACTACATTATAATAAGGTAAACGTTAGCGATAATACAAAGAGCAAAGCTGAGTACTTGCCACCTATGAAAACTATATAAACAGTATTTAAAACTGTATAATATATAAAATAAGAGTATTTATTAATATATAAAATAAGAGTATATTCGACCGGATATTTTTAGTTATTAATATAGAAAGCTGTAAAATTTTGAAGAACCTCATTAAATTGAGTTTTCTTCACAACAATCTTAAATATATTAAAATATACTACGTGTAAGTTGTTTGTTTAATAGACAGATATTATTATTTAATAGATAAATATTGAATAGTTTGTACATAACAATTTCAGATGAGAATATTAACTTGTTTCATACGTTTTTGTTCAAAACTATTCGCAACAATGTAAATTCGCCTATGAAAACTATATAAACAGTATTTAAAACTGTATAATATATAAAATAAGAGTATAATATAATCTGTAATATCTGTAATACTCTCTGATTTTATTTACGATTATTAATTATGAATGAATATATTAGGTTGTATATTATATTGAAATCATAAATCAATATATGACTCTATAAATGTGTTTCTTTAACCTGCATATACTGAAATTATAAATACATGTTTGTTTTCTGTAATGCACATAGAATGAAATGATTATAGAAGTAAAACTGGAAGTAATAAAAATATAAACTTTTGTATTATGTACACGAACGAACTGGATAAAAACTTAAATATATATTATTTTACTGCCAGTTTCATAAAGTTTTGTGCATGGTTATATGGATGTATGCATACTACCAATAACAAAAATTGAACCATGTTTTATTTCTTCTAGCTATCAACCACATTTACATACTTATTTATATCGGTAATTGGATGATTTTCAAAATAATTTTTACTTGAATTTTGACACTGTCAAAATAATATGTATAAGAAACAGTATCACACTAGAACGGTTTTTCTTGAAGTGAAAAATCTTACATTAAATGAAAGTGTTTCATTTTTATCAAAAATTACCTTTATATAAACAACAATCTCTAAATGTGAATCAAATTAAGTATTCTTAACTCAAAGCGAAATACTTTATACTTTTCACAGAATGCCTATCTTGTAATCAGAACAAAAAACCGGTTTGATTTTATTACAGAACAAATACATGAACGTACATACGCAACACATAGACATATTCACTATTCATATATACAAAATAATGTTATTTTGAAAAAACAAAAAATTTTATTTTTTATATTTCGAGAACACTACCGTAACACACGATTATTTTTAAAAAATTTATATAATAAATATTTATCTTTAATCTTCTAGTTTTTTTTTCAAATTCAGTCGAGCATTTTTTCTAATACAACAGATAATAGTTGGGCGGACATGAAGTTTTACATGCTTCTAATGAGAGAGACATTGATTAACATCAACTTAAATAATAAGTTTCGATTTTGTTTTTTGGTAGAATTTTTGAAAAAAAAAAATTTTTGCCTGGTCCTAAAAATTTAAATGTCATCGAAATCAACAGAGATATCGCAAAATAACCGCAAATTATTTCATGTTATTGATGAAAAATTGGTAACAAATTGGTAAGGCGTTGCAAATTTTATGGGCCTGCCAAATTAACGTTGAATTTTACATAAAAAGTTAAATAACTGTATAACGTTGTGTTTTATCGAAAAAAAGCAGAACAAAATATTTTTATAAGTTTCATAACGATAGGTAAACTGGGAACTATGAATGCTTCTCCTAAGCTACTTATCATATTTTGACAAATGATGTGTCGTTAGCTTTGGCTTAGTGTTCGGCGTGTTGTAATAATTTCCCGTTGCACCCTCCTTGATCTTCTCAAGGATCTTCGGTTACCTCTTTCTTTTCAACCTCCATTGGTTGAATTCTGGTGATCTTTACTTTACCAAATCTACACTTCGCAGATTTTTATTTTAATCGTGGCCGAATGCCTTACCAGAGGTCAAGGAGGTGGAGTGAGTATATATATATATATATAAGCAACAGTTAAAGAAATATTCCGAAGTTGAAATGTTTGCGTGACTTATGATGTATTCTCATACATTTTTGTAAAATTGTAAGTCGATAATGAAACGTTTTTTTAAAACCTCTGGAATCAATAGATACCTATATATACCCTACAAACTGTGATAAGCATAATACGATGGTAGCCATTCTTTAAGATAGAATATACTATAATTATTTACTACAGCAATTTATTTTATAGTAGAATCGCATTTTTTTCATTAAATTATGCAGGTAGGTATTTCTGAGTTGCATTAAATTATACGTAATAATCGTATATGGGTTTAAAAGACTATTACAACCAAACGATGATGAATGTTCTACCAGTATTTTATTCTGAGGATGATGTGCGCTTTTTACACAACGCTTTGTACAAACTTAAAACAACAAAAACAGAACAGATACATATTATTTATAACGACGAGCAATAAATGGTTAACAGGAACCGTGTTACAGCCATACTCATACACTTATATATGTTACTGTAAATGTACACTATTGGGAAATGTACACTTTTACCGTAAAATGTGTACATTTCCCAAAAAGTTAGGTATATGTGAACTGAATATAATGTATATGTACATTTCCCGGCAAATGTGTACTCTTGCCTTCACGTTTTGGTAAATGTATACTCTTCCCTTCATGTTTTAAGAAAAGTTGGGAAATTTTGGCACGATTACGATAAAAATATGCAAAATTCCAACAGAGAGAGCTAAAACATGATGAAATTAGATGATTAAATATATACCCAACCCAACCAGGAATAACCCAACTCGACCCAACCTAACCAGACCCAACCCAACTCGGCCCAACCCAACCAGACCCAACCCAACTCGACCAAACCCAACTCGACCCAACCCAACTCGGCCCAATCCAACCAGACCCAACCCAACTCGACCCAACCCAACTCGACCAAATCAAACTCGACCCAACCCAACCAGACCCAACCCAACTGGACCCATATCGATATCTCTATTTCGTATTTTGCGATTTCGTATTTTGTATGCTCACATTTACCAAAACGACATGGTCATTGTGAATTCAATGTACATTTCCTTTCTTTGAAATTGTAAATGTTAGTTGAATGCACATTACCCAAACGAGGAGGTAAATGTGCACATTTACCGGAAAATGTGTACATTTGCCGCAATATCTACTTTTACCGTAATATATATATATATAGACTGCACAGCAAAAAAAGTAGCGCATTTTGAAAAACTCATTTAAATTATTCTCTCTGAAAGTTTTTTTCATTTCAACTACATTTCTATAAATTTGGACATGTTTTTGTTGATTTTGGGTTAAAATGGTAAAAGAAAACATTTTAATTTACGGCAAAAAAATTAATTAAATAAATAGATAAATATTCATAAATTTTAAAATAAAAAATAAAATTTATTTCGAGGTTTTAAAGGAATTAAAGTTCGAGGAATTAATCTTTTTAACAAAGGGTATTACCTCCTTTTGCTCTAATGACTGCCACAAGCCTTGTTGGCATACTTTAAATAAAGTTCAATACGACATCTAGGGTGATTACCTCCCTTTCCTGCATTTAAGCCAGTATGGGCCGCTATGAGCTACCAGGAGGGTTAATTCATCCTTTTATACGTCGGACAAGTTCATCCCAAAGATTTTCTATAAGAGTCCACTCTCCGCTACGTGATGACTATCTCAAAATCAGAATTTCGATCGTTTTATTTTTATGAACACTCTTCGGAATCGTTTTTCAACTGCTTATAAAGGTTTTCTTTTACAATTTTACCCCCATATCAACACAAATATATGGAAATTTATAAAAATGTAATTGAAATACTAAAAAATTCCTAAAAATAAAAAAAAGTTATTTAAATGAATATTTCAAAGTGCGCCGCTTTTTTTGCTGTGAGTGATATATAAATATATAATATATATTGTGACGGTAGTTTCACCACCTCGGAATCAACGAGGTGAGAACTGGCCGATAAATTGTGGCACCAATTCGAAAAACAATTTATTAGTTGGGCGCCAGGTTTTTACTGAGTACCACTCACGATTACACTACAGCTCGTCAACCCTCAATCTGGGTGGCAGGTCGGTAAGGTGGACACTCGTCTGATTTTTCTTTTACGATTTTGAATACAAAAAAAAATTACGAAACAAGAAAAAATGTATTTATTTACGACAAGAATAAAAAATTAAATATTTAACAATAACAAAACATAAATAAAATACTCGAATTTTAACAAGAAAAAAAAATTACCATCGAAAAACAATATTACTTAACTACGGACCAGAACGTGTTTACGTGAATCGAGAAAAACAAAATAAAAGAACAATAATAATAATAATACGAAAAAAATTGAAATTTAATTAGCAATGGCGATTTAAAACAAAATATTTCACATAAACACGCTCACACGCAAAAAAAATACAACCAAACCTCGCTCGAATTCGGCAAAACAAAAAAATTGAATCCAAAATCACGATTAAAATTTAAAAAAAATAATAATAATGTTCAACAGTTCAATAATAATGTTCAATAATTTCACAGTTTACAACAAAAATCGTTTCAACAATTTTACAATCACGATACGATACGACTCGTGAGGCTATCGAAATCAGAATCACTCGATTAATTAAATTATCATCGTTCCTCAAAAAGACCGTCACACGAAACAACAACACAAAAACAACACTGTTTTTCACATATTTTAAATTCTTTAAAATTTTTTGTCACTAAGCATTTTTTAAATTACACCAGGGTTGGATTTTGATTTATTAATATTTTATAATATTCAATTGCTTTGCCGATAATTAATTCTATCTTAAAGAATGACTACCATCGTATTATGCTTATCACAGTTAGTAGTTTATATATAGGTATCTATTGATTCCAAAGGTTTTAAAAAAATGTTTCATTATCGACTTACAATTTTACAAAAATGTATGAGAATACATCATAAGTCACGCAAACATTTCAACTTCGGAATATTTCTTTAACTGTTGCTTTTTATTTTATTTTGGGTCAGATTCAAAAATAGAAACTTGGACCATATATAATATAAATCAGTTAATTATAAAACAGGATAAAATATAGAGGGTCCTTCTCTTCGTGAAATAAAACGTATTTCCAAAGCGGGAAAAATTTAAAATAATTTATTTTTAATTTCCGATTATATCCCAATGACTAATTAAAATCCTTATACGCAACTCTTGTTCAATTAAAAAACATTAGACCAAACGACAAACTAAACCAAATATTACATTTTATTTTTAGTATAAGTACATATTTAATTTTTGTGTATCAAATTTCAGGTTGAAATTAATAGCTTCATATTTAGTAATACACTTTGCAAAATCTAATCCGCTTTCCCTTTATGCAGATTTTTAGATATTTGTAGATATTATGTCAACAAATTCTTGGCGTCTTTACTTTTTCTTGGAATGTCAACCATCTTAATACTAATGAGCTTACTGAATGTAAAAAATTAAACCATTTGGTACCATTTTTGGACATCAAATGCTTGATATGAAAAATCATACACATCTAGGGATGGGGATCGAACCCACGAATTCTGCCATTCTTGACCAATGCTCTACCAACTGTTACCTGCTACCTTAAATGTTATGGTAGTGCTATGCCTATGATCTTTCACTATCATTTTTGATGCCATTGTATTATTAATTTTGTTTATTTACTATTCACATAGTTTTTAATTTTTTTAATTATTTTTATTATAATTTTTGTAATTTTTCACATATATTTTTAGTATAATATAACTGAAAGGCAACCATACTAACAGTGGAAATAAATAGACACTAGTTTACAAAAAACTAAAATATAGGTGATTTTGCTAGTTGTCATTCTTTTAGACCCTGATTTCGGGAAATAAAAAAACACTTCGACATTCTATCGCCTTGAAGGTTGAAGATTTTCAAAAGTTTTCTACAATGAATTCTTTAAATAGATAAACTAGAGTTGTACTCCGGCCAATCTGTCTAGCTTTACCACATAGTGCGTTTCTCCCGACATCTTATGTTGGCCTTTCCTAATTAGGATTCTTTCAGGAGTAGCTTACGATCCGTGTAAGATCGTAACATGGTGTTGAACCTAGTCACAAACTTAGAGAGGCTGGACAATCCAGGGTTATCCTAGAGGTAATTTATACCGAACTCTAAGAGTTAACTAATGCATGACTATCGGCGAGGATAAACGTCATTGCACTTCACTGCACTGTGTTCAGCATTAGCCATTAGGATGGCTCCCTATTGGATCGCTACTCGCTCAGTTTGGAAACACCACGTATTTTGACGGAAAATATCCCAATCACCTCCATTTTGACTGGAAAGGATTTTGACTGCATATTTTTACTTATAATATTTTCCTAATCTGCTCCCAAAATTGAGCAATTCCATGTTCAGATCAAATTCAGCTGTGTTAGGTGTAACTTTTTTTTCAGGGCTGTTAACCATATTAGTGACTCATAAAATATGATTGGTCTGACTAATGTGATATACATCCATTGAACCACCTTGGGTTATAGCCCACACCGTTTTCAACCGCCGTTTTGTAGGTGTATATTTCTACCGTTCTTTCTAGATTCTTTCAAGCATATCGTCAGAACAGCTTGCGATCTGAGAAATGCTTCGATAATCGTTGGTCTCTCTGGAGCTTATTCGAGTTTTTCTGACCTTGGAAACTAAAAGTAGCGAAAAACAAGAAGCTCGTACAGAGCAATGTTTCATTGCAGCAAAAGTATTCTACCTTGTAATGGTAGAATACACCACTTTGCATAGTGTATATTATATACCTTCAAAAATAGCATACTAAAATTTCAATTGATTATCTGAAATAGTTTTTGAGTTACAGCCTTCTTCATCGGTTAGAAAGCTACTTTAGCTAAGGGACCGTACCTGAGTGAGCTCTGCCGCCTTCATAAATTATCATAATATGATTAAGGTAGCTATTGTTGAGGTTTACATATATGTATATATTGGTAAATATCCTAGGGTTTTTCGAACTTTACTGTAGGTCTCTTGTTTTTGGAGCTGTTTGACTCTGGCATATTTAAACGACTTATTTAGTTTTATTGTGACCTTTTATTTAGTTTTACTGAGCACATCGTAAATTATTTCCGTAAAAAATGAGTGGAAAGACTCGATGCTCTAACCAAAAGGTTCTCACAATAATCCTACGTATAGACCAACTTCGAAAAAACGTAGTTTACGGGAAATCATCAAACATTCGAGCAATCTACGAATACCAGTCAGCTGAAAAATTATTACATAATAACGACGAAAAATTGCGATTGATTCTTTAGTTTTATCATTCTTTTCTGCACTTAGCACTGTAGTGATGTGCAAAACTCGTGCAAAAAAGTTACTTTTAATCAAGCAAACCCATGTTTAAAATTTATAATTGCTCAGATGTGTGAATGCGGTGTTTCGTACATCAATTCCTGGCCTATGATCGGTAACGCATTTGGAATAAATATATGTATAGTGAGTGTAATATGACTACTGGGTATCGGAATAAACGGAGCTAATATTTTTCACGGTTTGGTGGACCTAGTGAGAAAATTATATCAGCAAACTTTAACTTGATGCTTTCCGAATTTTTGTGCACAAGCAGCCGCTAAAACTACGCCGATTCATGGTGTTCTATATCTTCTCAATCAGTGTCAACATCTAAAAAAAAAAAAATTCGTTACGCAGGAGCTGCTTCAACTTAGCGAATTTCCTTAAAATACATAAATCGCTTTCTAGCAGTCACAATTTTAGTCTGATCAAAATGAAATGGCGTATCTGGTATGATTTTAGTATTTGCAAGGCCAATTTTATTAATAAATGACATACGTCAAGGGTAAAAGGGGCCATAAAATAGGAAGAAAACACAAAATATAAAATATCTCTCTTAATATTAGAACAATCGAAAAATGCGTTGGAAATAAAGTTGTAGAAAATCAACTTTACTACAATTCATAACCTTTTTTGCTCAAACTCGTATGTGTACAGAGATATTAAGGAATTTAATTTTCAATCTTAAACCGTCAATATTTCTGTAAATATTAGTGTAACAGAAAAAATGAACGCAAAAAAAATTACAGTAAAACTTAGTACCTACAACTTTACTTCTTATAAATTTTTTGATTTTTCAAATATTAAGGGAGATATGTCAAATTTTGTGTTTTCCCCTCCCTTTAAACCCCCCTTACCCCTTGTCCGATTTAACCCATTAACGAACTTGACCTTTTGAATACTAAAAGTACCTCAAATACCAAATTTCATTCCGATAAAATGAAAACTGTGACTGCTAGAGAGATTACAGACACATATATATATACATACACACATATATATATATATATACATATATATATATATATATATATATATATATATATATATATATATATATATATATATATATATATATATGTCCATAGATATATATATATATACATATAAATTTTACAGATGGTGATTTTTGACATCTACTAGGTAGGATCGCTGATCATTTGAAGAAATTTTTGCGAAATTTTGACTTTGGTACGGGACCAATAGCTCTATTTCCTTTCAGGAAATTCGCTAAAAATATATAATTGTTTATTATATAAGACAATTTGTATTCAAAATTCATGTACCTACTTTAATTTGATTTGGCCAAAAACAATGTTAACGATAAACCAAACAGTTTTTAAGATATGTAGAGCCGTAATATTATCCCAAATAAAAACGTCAATGAAGCAGATTGGACTAGTTCCGAAATTAAACTCCGGCTCTACTCATCTTATGATTTCTACGGATACTCTATTACAATCGGAGTATATCACTCACGATCGTTTTCTATATGTACCATTGAAAACAGTGATCACAAGGTCTTTACAGATTTCTAGTTCCAAGCGAACTTTTATATAAAGAAGTATTCTTTGTTAACCCGACTTCAAAAAAGGAGGATGGTTCTCAATTCGTCTGTATTTTTTTTTTTTTTTTATGTTTGTTACCTCAGAACTCCGTCATTTATGAACCGATTTTGAATTTTTTTTTTTTGTTTTAAAGGGTTTGATTCCCGATTGGTTGTCACCAAATCGCATTCTGATGAGGGGATCTCTGGGAAATTGAGGAAAATCCTCATTTTATATGTGATAACCGATTTTTGCGAAATTTTTTTTTTTTTTGAAAGGGTATACTCATTCATAATGGGAAAATAAAAAAATTTTTTTTAAAACCGACTTCAAAAAAATTTTTTACAAAAAAAAAACCGACCCCAAAAAAAAAAATTTTTACAAAAAAAAAAAAAAAAAATGCTTGTAAAAAAAACTGAAAATCTGTTATAAAAAAATGCACTAGAAATTATTAAAAAAAAAAAAACGGGTAAAAAAAAAGTGTAATAAAAAAATTTACTAAAAATTAATTGGTCGTTTAGTATGTTGTAATGAAAATTATTAAGAATAATTTTTTTGATCCAACACATATTTTAATTATGAAAGTAAAATATTACGAAAAATATTTTAGATAACAATATTTTTCTCCTTGCAAAAAGAAGGAGTTTTTTTTTTTTGAAAGTACAAAAAGAAAATAATATAGCTCGATTTATTTTTTTTTCTTAAACTAAGTTTTTTTTTAAGTCGAAAAATGATAATAAGATTAATAGATACTTTTGATTTAAAGTTTTTCTATTTAGAAAGAAAAAAATCAAAAATTGAAAAAAATTATTGCATATAATTTACTTTAAGAGAATCAAAAGTTATACAAATTGAATGTTTTACAAAATAACATAAATAGATCACAAATAAATAATTTTGTAAAAACAAGATAATTTTTGTAAACAAAAGTAAGCTAGCTTACAGTTATGAATGTATCATACAATTTGTGTATAGATTTTAAATTGACACTGGCCGTGAGCATTAAGTCACTGCTTGAATATCAACCAAGCGGGGTATGACTATGGGTCAAACCCAAGGAGAGGTATAATTTTTAATTAATTTTATAAATTGTCTGAACACTCCGACTACGTCCATGGGTGTTGATATACTAAATATTCTAGAAGCCTCCATGCAAAAATATATTGTCAAAAACATAATATTTATTCATAAAAACAATCATATTCTAGAACGACCCATGGTGGGTATATAAACCGTGACCAGTGTCGATTCAAATCAGAAAAAAATCGACCATTGTCCGATGAGTTTTTAAATCGGCCATTGTGCGATTCGTTCAGAGTTTTAAATCGATCATTGTGCGATTAGTATAAAAGTTTAATATCAAGTATTGTCTAATTACTTCAAAGTATATAATTGTTGATCAATCCAGATCAAGTTAAAGTTGGAATTTGTACAAGTAATTTGGTCAAGTAGTTCAAAGTTTAACATTGTGTGAAAAAGAATTAAAATAATTGTTGAAAAAGAAATTGGATAATCATTTTTTTTTAAAGCAATAAAATCAGGTTTTTTTTTGTTTCGTAAAAACTTGTGTTTAATTTAATTTTTTTTTTCTTTTCTTTAAACAAAAACGTGCGTGTTGTTCCAATTACAAAATATTTAGTAATATCGTTTACTAATATATTTTTTTTGTTTTTGTCGAGTATCGGAATCATTGCAGGTTCGGGCAGCGCTCCTTTGAGGATAAAGAGAGCCAGGATACCGCGACAAGTAGGTCTACCCATATTTAGACAAATAAAATCAGTTATAGAACTTCAAAGTCACTAAAAAGCGAGAAATAAAACCTATTTTGACAAAATGGAAACACGACTTCTAAAATCAAATATTCTATAACAAAAGATGCACTAAAAAGTAAAAAAATAATTGCATATTCTTGTGCCAATTTTAGTTCACCAAAGAAAAAATTTTTAAATATATATGTATAATTATTGTTATTTTTGGAGACGGTGTCCAAAAGTTATGTGAATTTCTCTATGCTGACACCGCCTCCAAAAATAACAATAATTGTGCAATATATATTTAAAAATTTTTCCTTTGGTGAACTAAAATTGGCACAAGAATATGCAATTATTTTTTTACTTTTTAGTGCATCTTTTGTTATAGAATATTTGATTTTAGAAGTCGGGTTTCCATTTTGTCAAAATAGGTTTTATTTATTTCGATTGCACTAAGTAAGAACCTCCCACCCTTAGCACATTATATCATCATATTATAAAATACTACAGCCACATATTATTAGTATAATATACATTGAACAGCATCGTATACACGACTGCGACCATACAGTAGGTATGCCAACCACTCTGCATTCACTCGAGAATGAGTATTATATAGAATTGAAACACCACAGTCACGATTTATTAAATTAAACCATTTCCCTATACAAAACACCCTCAAACGAATATAAAAAATTCTCTTTAAAGAAAATGTTTCGTTTTCTTTCGGATTTTTTTCTTCGTTTATATATTTGTCTAAATAATTGACGTACACCAGGACCGAATGCGCCTGATACGTAATCATACAATTAATACGAATGCAGAGGCCATAGAATGTTTGCTAAGGAGTTCATAAACTGTTTCGATATTATTTTTTAGAAAAATCTGAATAATCCTGTTATCAAAGAATTCTGGGCGTGGTGGCTATTTTACGATTTTTGAATGCAAATAACTTTTTAACTGTTAATTTCTTAACGATGATTGAAAAAACACTCTCTTATAATTCCCTCTCCACTCTCTTATAAGTTATTTCGGAGTCAAATATGGTCTAATTTAAGGATTAGTAAAATCACGGTAACCTACACAGGTAAAAACCCCTTAAACTCGGCCTGTCGCACCACCGTGCTCTTGATTATTGTTTTAATTAATAATATTCGCAAAAAATGTTTCCATTAAAATTTTTCCCAAATAAGAATTTCAGATTTTAAATCTGCCCGCACTTCCAACTTAGCATCGTTGTATAAATGGTTTTCTCAAGTAAAAAAATTTGAAACATTTTTTGTGATTAATTTTGAATCTGTAAATTGGAGTTCTTATTTAACATTTCAAAGTTGTTGACTACCGCACCACGTCAAGGTTGAAGCCTATTTTGAATACCTATTTTTTCGACTTTCTTCCAAAGCTTTTTCTCGTAAATATGTACAAATACATATAACTAGGGACTTTTGAGCAAGAGTTTAGATTGTGAAAAGAAAGTATACTTCTTTAGAATGTGCAAATTTTCAACTTATTATCTTTCATTCCGAGATTAAATTGTCATTTGATTGGGTTATTACTTATTTGCTCCTATGATTTTAGTAATCATGTCACAACCAACTTCGTATGCACGATGAAAATTTATGTTCTGGTTTGCAAGAACTCCTGTGCCGATAGACTGAGAGAAACAAATAAATAAATAAAAATAAATTTGACTCCAAACAACGGACTGGAATACTACTGACTGCGCGCTAGACGTCGTAATTTTTGTCTAAAAAAAATTAAAAAATGGCATTGCAGGTGTTAACATGCTCTACAAGTTTGATAATAGACATTTTTTCGATGTCTATCACGGGAAAGAATCCTAACAATGATGCACGGTAGGTGAAAAATATATATGACCTAAATTGTAGAGAGTAAAAATAGTAATAAAAAAATATCCCATCGCAATTTGCGTATGTTGACGGAGAGCCAAGTTATTGCAAAAAAACAAAATTTAACCCTTTTTTCAAGATGGCGGAGAATGCATATTGGAAATCTTGGTCGACAATTTGAAGTTAAGCTTTCCTTAGCGTAAACCCCCCCCCCCTTCCCCCATACACAATATCAAAAACTCAGCTTTCTCGATTCACTTGCATTTCCAAATGTATACAATGACTGTATATATTAAATGTATACTATAAGATAATAATAAATATTAAAATTATAAATAAATTGGAAGATCACTAGTGTAGATACGTATAAATAAATATCATTACTGCAAGAATAATAATGCATGTTTTTTGTTGTTTAATATAATATGTTCGCCTTTTACTCCATAAAGTGTATTTGCTTTTCATCGGTGCCCTGGTTCCCGGATTTGATTATATAAGCGCACATTGTTTTGACTGTTTAGATGTTTTGCATTTCTATGAGTCACACACGAGTGGTCTTCAGTTGTTTCAGTATATCGATTTCTATTGGATGTTGTTGAAGAGAGGGAGAATCGTGGAAGGAACTGGATTTGTATGGTATTATCCACCTGGTTCGACTCACCCTATATATATATATATATATATATATATATATATATATATATATATATATATATATATATATAGATATACATATAATTATAATAATTTTAACTAGTATAAAAGATCTATAACGATCAAATCCTACATTCAGCATAAGGGATTTACAATTCTATACGAAAAATAAATTGTAGTTTATTCATTAATTTTAATATCTGACCTAGAAGTCTTAAAACATAAAATAGAATACTTTTACCTACTTAAAAAGAAAAGAAAACTACTTGTTTTATTATTTTCTTCCACTTTGTAAGAAAAGTAAATGAAGAAAAGATGACGGCTCTAGAGACCAGGAAAGATAGTACTATGTGCTTTATTCACACACCCACTCACCTCATCAGGAATTGCGACAACGTACATATATACACAACAAGTAAATAAAACAGGAACTGCAGGCAGATAGAAGATATCACTTCAATGTAAACAATTGTTATATGTTAGATTAGAACTACATGTATAACTTAACTTGTGCTTAAAAGGTGTGTAGAAAGAATCATGCCATATTCTGAGGCTTCCATCAACACAATGGAAAAATCTTGATTAATCTGTTTCGAGCTGAATTTTCTATAGGGAAATTCAATTCCATGGCTTCCATTTATTAAGTAATTGTTTTCTTGGACTAAATTTCCAGTTTAGAGATAGCTTTTCGTTGTTTTCATTAAATAAAGATATCTCACAGCTTTCTGGAACATATAGTATTCTATCGAATATTAACCTGGCAGTTGGACACGTATTCTGTAATGAAACTAAGTTACCTGTGATAGTTGAATTGAACCAATTATGTCATGTTTCTAAGACAACGACATATTGATATTGTTTTTATTGTCCATACAGATCGAAATATATACCAGAGTGTGAAAGACACCCAATCAGTCAACATCTTAAAATAATACTATTGCAATTATAACTCTTGTAAATTATACACATAATATTTGAAATCGTTAATAAATAAATTGTTAAAGTAAAAAGGAATTTACTTCATTGAGTAAACGAACCCGGGCAAACTGCTACATTTGGTGTCAGGTGTTTGGGGTAAATTGAAAAAAAATATATATATTAAAAAAAAATAACAACTTTAAATAATTTAACCATCGCTCAGTTGAGAAGTGAACTGGAAGAAAGGGATCTTGATAGCGGCGGCAAGAAGGGAGCATTGAGAATTATGGATTCTGAAAGACCAAAATGCCAAGAGCATGGAAACGATACATGCCATGAAAGACGATTTACAAGCAAGTCAAAATGCCATGAAAGACGATTTACAAGCAAGTCAAAATGCCATGAAAGACGATTTACAAGCAAGTCAAAAGGTCATGAAGAGTTACACACAGTTCAAAATTCCATCGATGTTGCTTTACAATCTATAGAAGTCTTCGACGATAGATTCAAACAGATGTAAACCAGAATCCTAGAGCTAGATGCTAGACTCGTAGTAACGCCAAGCATCGAAATAGTGGAGACTCGTCGGAGAGAAGCGGTAGTTAATAACAGTACTTCAAGGTGTGAAGACGGAAGGAAACACCACACGAAACCACCACTCTTTGATGGAAAAACATCATGGACTAACTACTCTGTACAGTTTGAAGCTGCTGCTGCTAGTAACGAGTGGTCAGATTTTCTGAAGGCAGTGGAACTTACTGTGGCCTTGAGAGGGGACGCTACAGATGTATTGCAAACAATGTCACCGACGGAACGAAACGATTACAAACTGTTGAGCGGTCGTCTGGAACTCCAGTTTGGAGATTCCCACTTGGAACACGTATATCATTCCCAACTAAAGAATCGTATCCAAAAACCAAATGAAACGTTGCAAGAATTTGAAAGTGATGTCGCTCGACTCTTTCGACTAGCATAAGTTACGGCATCAAAAGAAATTCGAGAACGTTTAGCCATAGATGGTTTCATCAATGGGCTTAGGGATAGTGAGACTAGGCAAGCATTTACACTCGCACGCCCGAAGAAATTGAATGACGCTTTGTCTCAAGCATTGGAGTTTGAGGCTGCGAAGCAAAGGGGATCCAGGTCAACACGTGTACGTACCTTAACTACAGATGACACCACTTAGGAGTAGATGTTGAGAAAAGTGCTACAGTATCTACCATTGTAATTTGAACATTGTTATAGATTCTTTAATTATATAAAGATATTTTTAGAGAAAAAATATTCTGGGTCGATACGAATAATAAAAACTCTCTCGAAAATAATGAGTTTTAAGCCAAATCGTCAATCTATCTTATATATCATAGGTGTTTAAAACGTATCTAAACCGAAATAGGGCATATACCTTTCTTAAATTCATGAAACATAAATTTTATGAATTAGTTCTTGTTTTTATTTACCGACGAAAAGAAGGAGATACTCAATTCAACCTGTATATATATTTTTTTAAATGTTTTATTTATGATCACGCATAACTTTTACAGAGTAGTCCGATTTTGACAATTCTTTTTTTGTTGGATAGGGAATTATTCAAATTTGGTCCCATATAAATTTGAAAAATTCATTTCAATAATTCATTTTTTATTGGATAGGATATAGTTCGAAGTTGGTACCAGAAAATTTGAAAAAAGAATTTCGCCCCTAAGGGTAGAAAAATAGGTAAAAATGGATTATTCACCCACTAAATTGTCATCTGTGAACCGATTCTGTTGAAACTTGGCACACTTATGTAGTTCTAATGACACTATAACATGTATGAAAAAAGAAAGGTACTGAAAAGTTAAAAATAAAAACTTTTTAACAAAAAATATAACCGACGAAAGAAGAAAGTAACTGAAAAACAAAAAATAAACAATAACCTTTATAGTCTAACTAATGTAAATACCTAAATTATTTTGAGTCAGCGCCAAAAAATCTCCATCGAAATGGGCGAAAGGAGTTTTGTTACTTTGGCGCTGACTCAAAATTATTTAGGTATTTACATTAGTGTAAGACTTTGTTAGACTAAAAAGGTTATTGTTAATTTTTTGCATTTCAGTTACTTTCTTCTTTCGTCGGTTCTATTTTTTGTTAAAAAGTTTTTATGAACTTATTATGTTTAAATCACAATGTGATTTCTAAGAAACAAATAAATTTCTACCATCAAGACCATTGATAGGAATTTTAAATTAAAAATGTAAAAAATTAAACCATTTGGTACCATTTTTTTACATCAGATGCTTGATATGAAAAATCGTACACATCTAGGGATGGGATCGAACCCACGATCTCTGGCATTCTAGACCAATGCTCTACCAACTGAGGAACCTTAGATGTTATGGTATTACTATGCATATTATCTTTCACTTTCATTTCTGATGCCAATGTATTATTAATCTTGGTTATTGTTTTTTTTTGTAAACTAGCGTCTATTTATTTCCATTGTTAGTATGGTCTCCTTTCGGTTATATTATACCAACGGAAGCGACTTGCGCTACTTTATTTGACATTTAAGTTATATGTCTGAACATTGATACGGTTTTTTGACATAAAAGGTTCGATATGAAAATTTATATGATATGGTAGAGTATTGGTCTAGAGTACGAGAGGTCGTGGATTCGATCCGCATACCTAGAAGTGAATGATTTTTCGTTTCAAGCATTTGGTGTCAAAAAATGGTATCAATGATCAGATATATTAATTAAATCTCAAATAAAGTAAACACCATAGTCGCGTCTGTTGGTATAAGATAACCGAAAGGCAACCATACTAACAATGAAAATAAATAGACGCTAGTTTACAAAAACAATTTAAACCAATAGGATCTGAACCCTAGACCTCCGTCTACTAGGGAAGGTACATTACAATACTTTATTAACTTATATAAGCGAATTTCCTGAAAGGAAATAGAGCTATTGGTCCCGTACCGAAGTCAAAATTGGGCAAAAATTTCTTCAAATGTCCATCGATCTAATGTCTAGCTAGTAGATGTCAAAAATCACTGTCTGTAAAATTTATATACATATATATATATATATATATATATATATATATATATATATATATATATATCTATGGACATACATATATATATATATATATATATATATATATTTATTTATTTATTTATTTATATATATGTATATATATATATATATATATATATATATATATATATATATATATATATATATATATATATATATATATATATATATATATATATATATATATGTGTCTGTAATTACTATAGCGGTCACAGTTTTCATTTTATCGGAATGAAATTTGGTATTTGAGGCGCTTTTGTTATTCAAAAGGTCAAGTTCATTAATGGGTTTAATCGGACCAGTGGAAAGGGGGGATTAGAGGGAGGGGGAAACACAAAATTTGACATATCTCCCTTAATATTTGAAAAATCGAAAAATTTATAAGAAGTAAAGATGTAGGTACTAAGTTTTACTGTAATTTTAATTCTTATCATTTTTCTATTACACTAATATTTACAGAAATATTGACGGTTTAATATTGAAAATTAAATTCCTTAATATCTCTGTACTGTCCACATTAGAGTTTGAGCAAAAATGATAAGATGATGAATTGTAGCAAATATAATTTTCTACAACTTTATTTCTAATGCTTTTTTCGATTGTTCTAATATTAAGAGTAATATTTTATATTTTGTGTTTTCTTCTTTCTTTTTCTTCTTTTTTTTTCCCATTCCCCTCGACGTATGTCATTTATTAATAAAATTGGACTTGTAAATACTAAAATAATATACGACATTTCATTTTGATCAGACTAAAATTGTGACCACTAGAGAGCCATTTATGTATTCTAAGGAAATTCGCTAAGTTGAAACAGCTCCTGCGTAACGAATTTTTTTTATTTGTGTTAAGAAAGACAATGTTTTACTAACCTTTAATGTTTTCTATTAATACAGCTATATACAAACATTCTGTATACAATATTATGTTGAAGTCATGCCACTCGTCATAGTTATGTTATATAAGCACAATATTTTAATGTTAGATTTTACTAGACATTTTATACATTTTGATGAATAATAATGTATTTTTATTAAGAAAAAACATACCTTTATTTGTAAATGTTGAATTGTTTGTTTGTAATATCTTCGTGGATAAAAGAATATAACAAAAAATTTCAAAATTGTTTTAAAATTCTGTGGTACTAATAATTTACCGGAAACGAATATAAAAACTGTTTTTGAAATATATATTTAAATTTTCTTTACGAAAACGACACAAAGAGTTTATTTTTCATCCAGAAAAACGAATCGAGACGTGGCAAAAAAATCTGAAACTAGCAAACAAGATGCAATAATGTTAAAATCTTTTTTGAAAATGAATTTAGTATTGTGATTTTGTTAGAAAGTATTATTGTGCAAATAAGAAATACGTGAGTTGATGGCTTATATACCCGGTATATACTGAATTCATTATCAATTTGTGAACTACGTATTTTACGTATTAAACACTCAAATATTTAGAATTCTTTACCCAAGAGCTGTGTTCACTAAGCAAATTTCCTGAGAACTAAACAATATTCTCGGAGCTGTGTTGAATAATATGATTTTATTCTTCCAACAAAAAATTGATATTCATGGAAAATATGTATTTTTTATATCACAATTATTTTTTTATCTAAATACAATTTTGATACAGTATTTCGAAAATTCATTATTTCGCGAAAATTCATTTAAATGCATTATACAAGAACCATGGTGAAATATTAACAATATTCATTATTATGGGTATTGTATTTTACTTCAAAATACTTCTGTAAATATGAGGGGTACAAAAATATGGTTAGGTATTGAATTGTAGAAAAACAGATTTGCTAAAACTTTACTTCTTAAAAGTTTTCCATTTTACTTATTTTAAGAGACTTATTCAAGATAGATTTCCCCGGGCCCGATTTCGCCGATTAACGATCTTGGTATTTCAAATGAAAAAAATCACGTTATATGACAAATTTACTTCCGATCAACCTAAAAATGCTTCCAAAACGCATAAAAACACATCTATACATATAAGTTGACCTAAGTTATATACTCCCACCCATTCGTTTCCTAAACGACGGAAAATTTCGGGGAAAAAGCCCGTATTTAATTGGTCAACTTTATTTTCAGTCATTTACCTCTCTTCGAACAAATTCTACTGAGACAGCTGACGAAGAGACACGCACACGCAACTTCACTCCAAGTTGACACATCTCAGACAGACTATATCACGTATCGAATGTGTGTTAGATTACCAGAATACAGAAGACTAGTAGACCGTTCACCTCAAAGGTGCGGAGTTTGGCTGTTGAACTCAGGCACCAACATCACACACTCAACAAGGGTATCCTGCTCACTATCAACTAGAGAAACATGATACAAATACGTGAGTTAGCTCTCGCACGGAAAACGTTAGTTTAAAGGGAAAAGTGTATTCGAGAAATTAAGGACTTTCTCTCGAATCTTTCTTGCTTATTCGAGAAACTCGCTTCTCTGGTGGAGAAACCACCAACAGTTGAGCAAATTGACAGCTCTTGGTGGGATTTATATGACAAATCAACAAATGTAGATAAACATATAATATCAATCAGACTGTTCTAAAGGCTCTGAAACAAATTCATTTAGCAGAACAAGTGTTAAGAACATCTGTTATCGCAGATGAAGTTTCTCTTGCCGTCATAAAAATCTCTCGGCACCTGGCATGGACGCTCAGCCGAAATTTTGTGGAAACTATTACCTTCCACACATACACATATATCTTGCTAGGCGTTTCACTTCATATATCTTCGGATATGAAAACTTTCCATCTTGGTTTGCAGAAGGGCGGACAGTTCTGATTTCCAAAAATGGATACATTTCAGTTCCAAGCAATTACCGACCGATAACATGCTTAAATACCTTGTACAAAGCGCTCATCTCCATTCTTAATAAACGTATACCCACAACTATAAAATCGGTTTAGATCATCATAAATAAGTAACGTGGCTTCAAACGTGACATATCAGGTTATAAATCTGATCTTTTTTTTAACAGATTTTTCAAGACGATTGTCAATATCATCGCGACTTGAGTCTGCGACTGATATTGATGCTGTTTAAATTTTTGAAAATTTACCCGATATCAGATGCATTGAGGTTTTGTTACTATTCTGGAAGACCGAGTTAACAATTCGTTAACTAAACGTATCGTCTAAACATATTGAATTAGATAAAATAGTGGCGTCTATCAAGGAGATAGCCTTAGTTCGCTTCATTTCAGCATCTCACTTATACCTCTCTCCTTGCGTTTACAAGAAGAACCCAGTTATCGTTGTAGTCCCGTGACACACAAGCAGCATCAGATAGCTCATCTATCCTATATGGATGACCTGAAACCATATGTTACTTCTGAGAGTAGTCTATATCAAACTCTCAAATCTGCCCATCAGTACACGGACGCTTTTGACATGGAATTCGGATTGAATAAGTGTGCCGTTATACATTGTAAGCGAGGTCACGTCCCTAATAACGAAGCGGACGTGAAGCTCGCGGATGGAGGAGTCGTGAACATTTCTACGAAGAAGTGTTATACACATACTTGGGTGTTGGCGAAAGTAACATTCATAACGTGTCAACTGTTAAGATAGCTCTTTGTGGCATGTATAGCTCTTTATAGCCTGTCTACCTGACAGGTTAGTGTTAGAAATTGTTTGTCAGGTACTATATAGTCCAGATTCATTAATGACACTCGTGTAAGAGTAATAAAATCGTCCAGTGTCTCGTCCAACGATCATTTTATATTCCTCGGGTACGTGAACTTGTAAGAAAAATTATCTATAATTGTACTCGTTGTGTCCGTTTTATTGCCAAACCTAGTCAGCCATTTATGTCCAGTTTACCTGCGTCACGTTTCGCCCAAGGTCGACCCTTTGTTCACACTGGGGTAGATTTAGCAGGACCATATCCCATGAAAGATGGATCTCGACGCAACAGCCCTATTAATAAATGTTATTTTGCCCTTTTTGTTTGCTTTTCAACGAAAGCCGTTCACCTCAAGTTAGTACCATCCCTCCCCACAGACTGTTTTTTTGCCGCCTTAGATCGTTTTATACAGGCTTACCCAATTCTATGTTTTCTGATCGAGGCGCGAACTTTATAGGTACGTCTCGAGTTCTTGACGAAACTTTTCAATTCGTAAGAGAGAACAATAATGTTTTATCTGATTACCTTGTAGGACGGGAAATTAAGTGGGTTTTTAACGCTCCCGCCAACCCGTCAGCCGGTGGTTTGTGGGAAGCCGGGGTGAAGTCGGTTAAACACCACTTAAAACGTCTCGTATCTGATCATGTCCTCTTATACGAAAAATTTTGTACCCTTCTTGCTCGCATCGAAGCCATTCTGAACTCACGTCCGTTAGGTGTATCTGCCTGCGTGTCCCTTTGACGACATTTCCTGTTTGACCCCTGGCCATTTTTTTATAGGAGCCCCGTTATTATTTCGCCTTTGACATTACCGAGGTACCATGTAACCGTATTCCAAGGTAGGAACTTTTAAGTCAAGTGTCCCAGCATTTTTGGAAAAGGTGGTCCCGAGTGTATCTGCACTCTCTCATTCAACGGCAGAAATGGTGGGAACACGTTGATAATGTTAAAGTGGGTAATGTTGTGGTTATCATGACCGAAAACCAACCTCCTACTAAATGGCCATTGCCAAGAATTACTGCCTTGTTGCCTGCGAAAGATGGAGTAGTTCGCGTCGTTTCATTGCGAACTAGTACCGGCCATTTTACTCGTCCTGTCCGTAAATTGTTGGTTCTCCATGTCTTTCCTTAGCCTTGCCATACAGTCCACTAGTTCTTTCATGTGAGTGTTCCGTTTCATGTTAACACGCCTTTATTTAATTTGTAGTTTCTTTATTATTGTTATTAGTTTTCCTTGCCATAATCGTTTGCGTCCTTTATTTGTCCTAGGTCCTTAAGTTTTCTCTATGCCATTAGCCTTTATTTTTCACTCCGTGCTTAAGTAGTTTAACGTATAACCGTTCTGTTTAAAAATGTTCATTTTGGTGGGGGGTACTGTACGAACGCTCCATTTATTGGTACGGTTCCCTAACCATTTATGTTGATGTATCTCTGTCCATTCTGGTGTCTATGCGCGCGCAGAGCTGTATGCAAAAAAAAAACAGATGAGTGTAGATTCAATTCAATTAATTAATAAACGTTCGATCGATCGGTAATGTCATAAAGTGTTATAAATATATATATATATATATATATATATATATATATATATATATATATATATATATATATATATATATAATTTTATTCTAATAAATAAAAAATTAGAATAATATGAAAAAGTTGGCTGTCACATCACAATCGACTTTGGTGTACAGGAAGCACACTGGACTAGTTATCCAGAGGCCCGAGGTTCGATTCCTGGTTGACGAGTTAATTTTTTCATATAAGTATTTAATTTAGTTAATAAATTCAATGACAATGAAATTTGTCGGAGTATACGCTATAGTCTTCTACAGTTTGTCATACGTATTCGAAAAGAATTTGGACAAACAACGTTATGTGGACACGAAAGTATACACAAACAAACAAATATTAATAAACAAATCACTTCAGAAAGAAGTAAATACTATCTAATAAATAAAAAATTAGAATAATATGAAAAAGTTGGCTGTCACATCACAATCGTCTTTGGTGTACAGGAAGCACACTGGACTAGTTATCCAGAGGCCCGAGGTTCGATTCCTGGTTGACGAGTTAATTTTTTCATATAAGTATTTAATTTAATTAATATATATATATATATATATATATATATATATATATATTAAACATTAGTGATTGCAGAATAAAAGTGATTAAGTCAATAGAGAATGCAGAATAAAAGGTAGGCGCCAATTAACTCCAGCTACATTAGAGCATGAACCACAGCTCGAATTCGAGTTACAGCACCAATAAACGATTTATTGTTCTTAAAAAATCTTATGAGTTACAAAAAGAAATTAAGTCGCTATAAAAAAATGTATTAATCATTTGTGGTATTTAACCCGAAAAACAAAAAATATACTCTCTTTGACATTTTTCAACCCTTATGCGGCAGGGGAAGGTGGAAAGCGGTGAGTTACCATCACTAAATTCAACCAAATTAATATTATATATGGTATAAGAAACTTAAACAAATATTCTTCTATACTTACAAACCACCCTTATATATATATATATATATATATATATATATTGATTTGAAGAATTGAAATCATGTTCGACTTTAATCCAATATGTACATTAAATATTAAAGTTGGTCTATATATATATATATATATATATATATAGATAAAATATATCATATATATATATAATATGTATATATATATATATATATATATATATATATATATATATATGTACCAATTTCAATATTTAATGTACATATTGGATTAAAGTTGAACATTTCAATTTTTCAAATCAAAAAAGGTTATGACTACTTAATTTTATTTTTGTAATGCTATTTGAAGTACAATTTTTATCAGCTTGGTGAGTATGTAGCTTTACTTACCTATATATAAATTATATACGAGGTTTGGCAAAGTGAGGTTAAGTACTTGTACGTGACGAAACATAAAACATGAATGTACATATTTTTAAATAGATGAATGTATGTCCTGAGTTTGGTATATATAAGTATATTTGTTGCAAGATTTAAAGGTCACAAAGCTTATTATTACTAGCCCATGAAAAAAAAAATACATTATGGTCAAAATCATAACGTTCCTACTTGCTTCTCCGTAGTCGGGTAAAATAAATAATAACTTTTTAAAAAATCTACTTTTTTCAAATTTTTCTAGCCCATTTTTTTTAATCGTTACTTAACATTTTGCGGCCTAATAACATCGTTTTTAGTCCTCTATCACTACTATTGGAGCTTCTTTTGGCGGAACTTCTCTTAATTGATTATTATTGAGCGCAAAATGTGTATGTAAAATATCAGAGCTGTTTATAATAAATTATGATTCGAAAATATTATAAAATATGTTAAATAGCATAAGACCGAACAAACTGTGATTTGCAAAGCTACGAAAAAACTAATTTAATGCGACGAATCAAGATCATAATCTTAAGAATAGAATAATGAAATATGTACCGTATTATTTTAATTTCATTAAATACAATATCCGATCAAAAACATAAATGTAAAAAAGGGCCGAGTTTTCGGGGAGATACTTCATATAATAGTTACTCCTTAAAAAGTGATGATATCCCAATTAAAGAGCCGAGCTATTAATAAACTAAATACTTAAAACTAAAATGTAAGAATATAAGTGCAAAGTAAAATGAAAAAAACAAATTTGGTTGAGATTTATTTCGTAGATATGTTTTTAAAATTTTATAATTTAAATTTATATATATATATATATATATATATATATATATATATATATATATTAATGTAATATGTAACTGACTTAAATGTTTCAATACCCAGTATATACTGAGTTGTATATCAATGATTAAATTGTTAACAATTCTGCGCATTCGAAATGTTAACAATTGTTTCCGAGGAACATATAATCATAAATTATGAGAAAACTATTGAGTTTATGAAAATCTTTTTCAAATAAAACTTGTTTATTTTCAAAGGAAGATTTTTTCAAACAAATTTTTTTCCTATCTCTTACGGTTTCAAAGATGTACATATACCCTCTCCCCCCGAGCAAAGGGAAACACGTTCCAATGGTTTCAAAGATAGGCAGTTTTGCCCCAATATAGTCCGATTTCGCCCATTAACTAACTTAACCTTATTTTTTTGCTGTAGAACCCATTTTAGCTCGTTACCTCTTTTCGTTCTTGGGTTATCGTGTCCACAGACGGACTTGCGGAAATTGCCAAATTTTATGAACACATAGACCAAAACCACAAATGACTACGATCAATATTTTTTTACAGTCGTGATCAATTGAATATACCTTGTACATTTACATATAATAAATTATACGTAATAGGTTTGGGCAAAAATTGTCTTTTGGATTAAATCTGAAAATTGTTATTTTTAGCTTTTTAATATAGACTTTTTGTGTTTTTTGAAGTCGGTTGAATTTTTTTTTAAAGTTTTTTACAATAAAATATATTCCATGTATTCGTGTCAAGCACAAAAAATATCTCTCTTAATATTAGAATAATCGAAAAATGTATAAGGAGTAAAGTTGTAGAAAATCAAGTTTGCTACCATTCATTATGTGATCATTTTTCTCAAACTCTAATGTGAACAGAGATATTTAGAATTTTAACTTTCAATCTTGAATTGTAAATATTTCTGTAAATATTAGTGTAACAGAAAAATTATAAGAAACAAAATTACAGTAAACCTTAGTACCTACAACTTAACTCCTGATTAATTTTTCGATTTTTCAAATATTAAGGGATATAAGTAGTATAGTCAAGTCACTTCTGGTGCACAGCCGCCACTTTTGTCCACCAGAGGCAATGGTGGCGCTGTGATCGGTGGTAAAGAATGATGGTGGCGCTGTGATCGGTGGTGGTTGTGAACTTTGCTAAGGGGAATGGTGGTTGATAAGGTAGGTGTATGGGTGGCGCTGCGATAGGTGGTTCGGAACTTTGGTAAGTGATTGGTTTGGTTGTGGGTGGGGGAGGTGCGGGGGGTTTGTTAATTGAAAGGTTCGTATTCCGGGTAAGTTTGTAGGATGGTATTGGTGTGAGATAAGAGTATGGGGGTGGGGTGATCGTATTGGTTGTGGGTGGTAATTGGTGGAGGATTTATATGCAGGAGGTGGGGTTTGAATTTCAGATAAGAGAGTGTGTGATTTAATTGGAGAGTGTTTGGGGGTGGAGTTAATAATTAAATTTTGATAATTATAGCACATGTTTTGATTGTGATAATTCTCAGAAGACATGACGTAATTCTATGGGTAATTATCAGCGTGTGTCGGCAAGTTTGATGTTAGTACAATGTATATGATTTCCGTTATCCGTTTGGAGATAAGGTTATTTTTTTCTGTATAATTATAGTAAAATGATATGTTTTAATCTAAAAAGAATGTAGAGTAATTAGTGTATTAATTATGAAATGTGGGCGTAAATCATAAATATCGTGTATCATCAAGTATTCGCGAAGATTGATATTATCCATATACAATGTCTTTATGATGTACGTATCATCAAGTATTCACGATGATTGATATTGTCCATATAGAATATGTTTGATAATTTTTAATCTATAAAAATTAGGTGGTGGGGTTAGTTGTATAAAAGGGCGATCAAAAGGCGATTACAAAACAAAAATTACTCTAGTTTTTGAAATATTATTCAAAAGTTAAAACCAAACAAACAATGAACGCATCTGACCTAAGACTATTAGAGACTTGTTGTTTGAAGCCGGCAATTAAAATTGCGGATTTACCGATGAAGGTGAAGATCCCCATCAGAAAAATGGAGCGGATCACTACTAAATATGGTGATCAGATAAAAGTGATGGTAGAAATTTTAATGGATGGGGATATAGTTGTGGAATCGGTTTTCCTACCAAGTCGATTCAATGTTCTAACGGACAGAATTTTAAACGCACTTACTTCAACACCGTCGTTCATGCAAGTTGAAGAGGCAGTTGGGAGAAGTTGGCAGATTTCATTAAAGCACTACGAGGAACCGGTGGAAGAATCACAACAATTGTTCTAAATCTACTATAATATTTTTTTTTTTTTTTTTTTTTTTTTTAATACCACTGGATTTAAATACTATGGATAAATACAGTTTACATGGTGTTTATTTTAATTATTTACCTTTATGGGGGTCCATGTCACTGAAAAATCACATTGATCTATTTGAAAATATGGAGAAATATGGTGTGTATGCAGAAAATTTTAATGTGAGTATTAACTTTCGTTATGTTTATCAATTTTTTTAAATAAAATATACTTTATTTATTATAGATGGAATTTTACCAACTTATGAGTGCGTGTCAATGGCGCATTCCTAAAAAGTTATTAGACGCTATGAGATATTCCTATTTGGAAATTGATGATTGTTTTCATATCGCAGCATTTATCGTTAGGAATACTTTGGACCCTGCTTTATTTGTAAATTACGTTAAGAAATTTAAATCACATTCAACTGATTTCGATCAGTTTGAAAAACTACTATATGAATGTTGTGATGATTTTACTTATGGTAGTAACTTGAGAAAGAATTGGGGTACATACGATATACGTCGAAAACAATGGGTCGGCATAAGTGGAAGAATTGACAACCAAATGTTTGTGTGCTTTTTTACTTTTAATTATTGGTGGTACTTCACAGAATGTTCCGGCTGTGATCGGAGTGTGCTTATTCATATGGACTCGCATATTTATGATCATATCAAGAGCCCAACCACTGTCTCTTTCCTGGAATTCCTCCAATCTTTTTAATAAATAATTCTTGATATAATCGTTGTACCACTCTAGCATATCCGTGGTCATATACATTTCTTTTGCATGCGTTATAAACGTTTTCACATCCTCCTCCTTAGTACTAGGCTTGATAAAATTACTTGAAAATACAATATATACCTAAAACAAAAATATATATAATTAAATTATGTAAATTTTAAAATTAAATATCACTTACTTTGAGGGGGTGATTTATCAGTTCTCGGCGAACGTGTCGTTGGAACATCGGAAATGCCCGATTGAAAAAGATTTTTGGATCTTTATAGTCCAAATTTGTAATCATACCAGTCTTCACACGACCTTTGTGTTGCACGTTGATTATCTCCCAGATCAGATGACGATTTACCCTTTTTATCGTACCACCACCTTGTTTAATAAATTTTAATCGAAGCTGGTGAAGTTGCTTCAGATATGATTTACATAAACCAATATTAGCCTCAAGACGTAGAGGATTTTCCTTCTTCACCGCTAACATTTGTTTAAATAAACGCAAATTTTGTTTATTTAGTTTTATCCACTGATCAGCTTCCTCTACCGTTCGAATAATTTTCATTGCCTGTTCTACTTTCTTTGTCATCTCCATACTACTACTACCACATCGATCGGATATAATTTGTAATTGTGTTATATCATAGGTATCCATTTTTCTACTTTTTTTTTTAAAATCAATAATATTTCTTTTAAATAAAAAGAGAATAATACTTTAAAATTAATGTAACTTTTGAGATGCAATCATCTTTTGATCGCTCTTTTATACAACTAACCCCACCACCTAATTTTTATAGATTAAAAATTATCAAACATATTCTATATGGACAATATCAATCATCGTGAATACTTGATGATACGTACATCATAAAGACATTGTATATGGATAATATCAATCATCGCGAATACTTGATGATACACAATATTTATGATTTACGCCCACATTTCATAATTAATACACTAATTACTCTACATTCTTTATAGATTAAAACATATCATTTTACTATAATTATACAGAAAAAAATAACCTTATCTCCAAACGGATAACGGAAATCATATACATTGTACTAACATCAAACTTGCCGACACACGCTGATAATTACCCATAGAATTACGTCATGTCTTCTGAGAATTATCACACTCAAAACATGTGCTATAATTATCAAAATTTAATTATTAACTCCACCCCAAACACTCTCCAATTAAATCACACACTCTCTTATCTGAAATTCAAACCCCACCTCCTGCATATAAATCCTCCACCAATTAACACACTGAAATTCAAACCCCACCTCCTGCATATAAATCCTCCACCAATTACCACCCACAACCAATACGATCACCCCACCCCCATACTCTTATCTCACACCAATACCATCCTACAAACTTACCCGGAATACGAACCTTTCAATTAACAAACCCCCCGCACCTCCCCCACCCACAACCAAACCAATCACTTACCAAAGTTCCGAACCACCTATCGCAGCGCCACCCATACACCTACCTTATCAACCACCATTCCCCTTAGCAAAGTTCACAACCACCACCGATCACAGCGCCACCATCATTCTTTACCACCGATCACAGCGCCACCATTGCCTCTGGTGGACAAAAGTGGCGGCTGTGCACCAGAAGTGACTTGACTATACTACTGATATATGTCAAATTTTGTGTTTCTCCTTCCTCTAAATCCCCTTTCCCCTCGTCCGATTTTACCCATTAAAGACCTTGACTTTTAGAATACCAAAAGCTCCTCAAGTACCAAATTTCATTCCAATCGGAATAAAACTGTGACCGTTAGAGAGTCCACGGACATTTTAAAAAGTGCATATATAAGTGTGTATATATATATATATACATATATAAACATTTTAGCGATAGTGATTTTTAAAATCAAATAGATAGGATCGATGGACATTGGAAGAAATTTTTACGAAATTGCAACATTGGTACAAAATAAATAGCTGCATTTCCTTTGGAGGAAATTCGCAAAAAATATATAACCTAAAAAAGCATAGTAGATTTTAGTGTTATTTGGCGTATTAAAAAACGTGCCGAAATAGGATACTATTTATCCCGGAAAAAATTACTCAAACATTAACTCATTTTTTGAACCATGATCAAAGATGACTACCCTCTCCCACCTGCTTGGGGTAGGGATAAACCGTAAGAGATTGAGGAAAAATTCAAAGACAAAAAATGTTCCTTCCTTAAAAATAAATAGCTTGCAAGTTCGATCATTTTACATCTTACTACGCTAAGTGGCAGCTGTGTCAAAAACGTATTGTTTAAGCGCTGCGATTGTAGGGAATATCTTCAAACATAACGCATGTTTATTTAGTGAAAAACTACTTTTATTCGAAACATGGTTTTCATACCTCCTCATAATTTAATAGTTGTGGCATCATAAAAACTGGCGCGGCAAACAAAAAAATTACATTATTTATAAAACGGGATACTTTCTAAAAAAACAACAAATTGTTTATTGTTGTTCAGATTATTTCACATATTCGACTGATCATTAAAATCAAAAAATTATTAAATCGTTATGTTTTAGTTTAATAGTTTAAAAGAAGTTTCCTTTGTTAAAATAATTTAAAGTATAGTAATACAAAGGTTTATTATTCTTTTTGTCGAAAGAGAAAAGGTAGGTACGTTTTTAGTCATTTTCACGTTTTTTAGGTATTAGAACCTAATTGAGATGAGCTTTTCATGAAACTTATGAAGCCAAAACAAAAGTGAATCATCCCAGTTGGTATAATTATAGTATGGCATTTTTTAGTGGAATCGTTTTGATAGTATTGAAAGAAACAAAAGATAGACTGTGTGGTGGAAGGCAAATTCTTTAATCAAGATTTGAATTCTTGCGAATGAACAATGCTTTCCACTTTAGAACAACAAACCCATAGTATAAATCAAAAAATTAATCATTTCTCACTTTTAGCGAAGAAAATGTAGCTAATGGTTTTGTACCAATGATAGAATTTTGGAAAAATTTCTTCAATTGTTCATCGAATCTACCTAGGAGATATTATCGGAAATTTTGAAGTTCGTCAAAAGATTTTCTCGAATTATTTTAATATTAGTAAAATAGAAAAATTTGTAATAAGAAATTTATGCAATTTAAATACCATACCCATAAAAATTAATATTACATATATCATTACTATTTGTTACTTTGTTGGTGCCTCGCTGGACACCACTCCGTCGGATTTTTCGCTTCACGACCCCAGTATCATGTGAGGTCGAAGATTTGGAGACAAAGGTAAAATATCGGATTCACATAGATGATCGGCGGCGATAACACCACAGTCCTGGATGCTTAGTACTGGCATGCATTAAATCATAGTGCTAGCGCTATATTGTGTTTATATGACGTCACGCTCTACAATAGAACTTTTTTTTTAATGATAGTACTGACAGACGCTAAGCGGTTATTATGATAATACCACACTATCATAGTGCTTTTTTATTAGTACCATCTATTTTGATGGTGTTATAAATAAATAGTACCTTTTGTATGATAAAGTATATACATTTTAGGATCCTTTTTTTTTTACATTTGTTATATTAAAATTTCTTATACCGCTTTTTTTTCTTTAAATTTTCTTAGATATTAATGAATCGAATTAGTTAGCGTTAATTTAGTTTTTAAGGTTAGATTAATTATACTTTTTAATACTAAAAAATTTCTGTATCAATTTAGTTTCTAGTTATGTTCAAAATATATTAAGGATTAGTTATTAAATAATATGTAGAGCTACTCATTAGGTAATATAACGGTTAGCTATTTTTTTTGTAACAAACTTTGTGATAGATTTCGTAAATTTAATTAATTTACCATTGATTTTTATGGAACGGCGCCAACAAGCGCGATTAAATAGAAACAGTATCTATCGAGATTAGTCAAATCCGTTTGATCTGACCGATCGATATTTTGTTCAACTATTTAGATTGCATACGGCTTGTGTTGCGAAATTAATAAATAATTTAGGAGACAATTTGCATCAACATTTTCAAAATGTTGATTACCAAAGTGAATTATTTGCTGAAGCAAAGTGGGTTAGAAATAGAATAGTAGCAACTTATTAATTTGTAAATTATTTTTTTAGAAATTAAATGATTAACTAATTTTTCAAAGCTCTCCAAAAATTTTATTTGATTAAACAATATTGTTTTTAATTATCATCTCCCTTCTTATTTTTTTGCCTGTTCCAATGCATTTGCTTGGAGCTCAATAAACTCTGCTGTTTTTCGCTGGATGCTGCATTGTGCGTCTATTTTATTATTTGATCGGCGTCCTATAATTAGTAATTAACACTGCGTTAGTAAAAAAAAATATTAAATTTCAAATTTTTGCCCAATTCCTAGAACAATTATTTGAATTTTATAAATACGTATTTCGACTACAAGGTAGTTATCATCAGTATGGATTAGCTAATCGTCACTATCTCTGGGGTATGGAGTCAGAGATATGTTGCTCGTTGCTAATTTGGTGCGTGTCTCGGATGAAAAAAAACGGATTTACCTGACATGTTGAAAATCGTTACCTAGATGGCGCTAAGGAAATACATACATACACACACAATAATATACTAATCAGCCAATGGAACAAAATCGCGTCGAAAATTTACTTGACGTAGTTGTAATGAAAATGGAATGGCAGACGGGAATGATTATGAAAAAAATATGAATTCATTCGATGAAGATCTGTCATGAAACGCACTACAATTAATTCTATTGATTCAGACAATCTTGTTAAAATTCTTCAGCTAGAATATTTTTTTAAATTGTTTTGATTAATGTACTACAACACTCAGTTATATAACGACCTAGTGTGACTACTACTGTTTATTTTTCTGGAATAACCGATTAACTGGATTTTTCTGGATTAACCGGAAAAATAAATGATTTTGGTGAACGCCGAGAAAGGAGTTTACCCACGCAGTCGACACGACCACTCCTGAAAGGAAACGAAAAATAATGCATTACTTATAACAATTATCTCTTATCTCATATCTTCAGCAACCATCCTATCAAGGTATTTTTTTAAAGTAGCCAAACACCAACCGTCATCACAGTCGTCGTTTCACCTCATTGAAACTGTTGTATTGAAATTATTGAGTTTAATTTTTCTTGTTCCAACACATGTTCTAATTATATTAAGAAAAATATTAAGTAAAACATGACGAAAAATATTTAAGAAAAAAATATTTTTCTTCTTAAAAAAAAGAAGCCTTTTTCTTAAGTGCAAAAACAAAATAAGCTAGTTCCATTTATTTTTTTCTTTAAACTAAGTTTTTTTAAGTCGAAAATCGAAAAGAAAATAATAACTGCTTTTGATTTAAAGATTTTCTTTTGTTTTAAACAAATAAAAAATTGAAAAAAAGTTTTCAGATATAATTTAATTAAAAATCAAAAGTCTAACACTAGTTGAATGTTTTTGATAATATAAATACGAAGCTTGTTATTTATTGTGTTGTTATGAATGTATGTTATGATGTATCGTAAAATTTGTGTATAGTTTTGAATTCGCACTGGTCGTGTGCATTAAGTGGATAGTGAAACATCAAACAAGCGGGGTGTATTATGGTTCAAACCTTGGAGAAGCATTCTAATTTTTAATTAATTTAATAAATAATCTGAACCCCAGATTGCGCCCATGGTTGTTGATTAACTAAATTATTCGAGAAACCTCCATGCAAAAATATATTTTGAAAAAATATTTCTTCAAAACATCAACAACCATGTTCTAGAAAGATCGATGATAGGTATAAAGAGGCGCGACCAGTGCTGATCAAAATCAGTATATATTTGACTGTTGTTCAATCAGTTCAGAGTTTTAAATCGACTATTGTTTGACTCAGTTCAGAGTATATAATTGACTGTTGATCGATTAGTTTCAAAGCTAAAGATTAAGTTAAAGTTGGCATTTGTACAAGTAGTTCCAAGTTTGAAAATTGACATTGTGTTGAAAAATTAAAAAAAATTGTTGAAAAAGAAATTAGATTTAAATTCCTTCAAAAAGCAAATAAAATCAGGTTTTTGTTATCGTAAAAATTTAGGTTAAATGTAATTTTTATTTCTTTAAAGAAAAACGTGTGTGTCGTTCCAATTGGAAAATATTTAGTAAAACCTTTTAGTAATATATTGTTTTTGTTTTTGTCGAGTATCGGAATCTGTTGGAGGTTCGAGCAGCGCTCCTTTGAGGAATAAAGAGAGCCAAGATACCGCGACAAACCAATATATTTTTAATAGCCGTAATTTATTACCTATAATATAATTCGGGGTTTAGATTTTAAAATTTTCAATAAAAAACCTTTTTTAAATGTTTGTTATTTTAAAACCGAATTATCATTATTCACTTAATTAAAATTATTCACATCGTACAGATACCAAAACGGTTGTCCATGATCACCGACTATTGGAAAATGTGACAATAAAAACACCGTTTAATCATGTCAATTTATGGGTTCGAATCAACCTATAGAAAGTTAAAAGTGTAAAACGAGGTACTGAATTGTCAATAACTATTTAGTTGAACAATATTTTTGTATAGAAATAAAATTTGAAAACAAATAATATCAAATAATTATTCATTTATAGATTTCATTTACCTTTAGGATAAAAAAATCCAACGTGTTTTCACTTAAGTCGATAATTATCTTCTTACAGATCACACCGTGCAAGCCTCACGTTAAAATAAAATACTCAAGTCAAAAATGAGATGCTCCTAAATTATTGTGCAAAATCATAATTGTTTAAAAGTCTTATTTTACTTGCCCATTTTTTTTCCTCATTCTTTAAGCCGATTACAACCATCTTTAGTTGATTTAAAAAATGTACGTTTATGTATGGGAATATGCCATTTAATCAACCCATTGAAGGTAATCTCCAACTTTACGACAACAATCGATTCTCGTGATAACAACAACTGACCAACAACTGAAACAAATGGAATGATCTAAGAGCTGGCTACATAAAAGTGAACTGATCGAACATAGTCGTGATTTTTTCTCATAAGTCGTCATGATATTGTCAAAACAAGAGCCGCATTTTGAAGAAGTCTTAGGTGAGGCGGAGAGTGTGGGTAAGGGGGTCAAACGTGTTGAGTTTTGAACAAAAAAAACGATCGAACGAAAACGGTAGTATTAAATTTTGAAAATAGAAATTGTAAGAAAATATTCCCAGAAGTGTAGGTTGAGGTCCAACGGCTCCTAGAAGAGGAAAAGTAGCTATTTTTGAGTTGAAAATGAACTCATAAAACATAGTTCTGCAAATTTGTTAACTGCAAGTTTGCGATACAATTAAACTTTTCACAAATTTGCAGAAGTTAAAAGTAAAGCTCTAAAACTCCGTATCATACGTCTCTATCACGAATTTCTATTATAATAATACCTTGAAAATAAACATAATACTCATATATCCTTTAAATTGATATTTGGTATATTAATATTATATACGGTACGTGACCTTGACATATTGACAGTTTAAATAACATTACAAGTAATACGGATACATAAACAATACGGAAAATAATTTTAAAATCTCTGGTCTAGACTATATGAGAAATATGTATATTTCTAACATTTTTGCATGCATTCATCTTTAAACAAATAAGAATTTTGTCATTAATAAGCAACTAATTTCGCAATTGAATTATAAGAGTACAATATTATTCTTAGAATATAATATTTAATGTTTTATACAAGTACCGTCGAGATTAAGGTAATTATCTTTTGAAACAGTGTCAAATGTATACCGCGCTACACATAGGTAAGTACCGTAGGTACTTTCAATAGACATTATAACAACATAGTATCATTCTTTTAGTTTTTTTTAATATCGATCTAATTTTTTGATATAATAAAGGGTACTAGTTAATCCACAACTGCGGAGCCCACTGCGAAGTAATCATGTTCTCTTTTTTCATCGACAGTTACTTGTTTTCAAGATACTCCCTAAAATTTGTTGAAAAAGTTGCTGCGAGCAGTTTTGTAAGAAAAATATAACCTCACAGTTTTTGTTTGATCATGTTTTCCGTCAATAGCTTGGACAATAATATATAAATCCCACCAAAAACAAAAATGTGAAAGGTATCAAGTTTTCGAATTCATAAAGTATTGATAATGATCAAAGTAGTGAAATCTATGTGAGGGGCAAGTTATTTCTCAAAAATTAGAAAATTATTTATATAAATTTATTCCGAGAGGTCTGCCTGGTATGTACATATTTAATGAGGATAAAGTAATTTATCAAAAGTATACAAAGGATTGGTACTAGTGATGCCACGAGACGAGCGTCATATGTCTCTTGTATTGTATTGACTTCTAAAAGTTTTCTATCGTCTCGTGTCGTTTTTATAGTTGAAGATTTTCTAAAAAATATAAATTAACAAAATAATTTTTTATACTTAAAATAATTATTATTACTGGTCGGTTGATATCTTAATAAGAACTCGAAGTAAAAGAATTCGTTACGCAGGAGCTTGCTCAACTACGCAGGAGCAGCGAATTTCCTTAAAATACATAAATCAATTTCTAGCGGTCACAATTTTCTGATCAAAATGAAATGTGGTATATGATTTTAGTATTTGCAAGGCCAATTTTATTAATAAATGTCATAAGTGAAGGGGAAATGGGGGGCATAATGAAAGAAGAAAACACAAAGTACAAAATATCTCTTTTAATATTAGAACAATCAAAAAATGCGTAAGGAATAAAGTTGTAGAAAGTCATGTTTGCTACAATTCATCACCTCATCATTTTTGCTCAAACTCTAATGTGTACAGAGATAGTGAGAAAGTTAGTTTTCAATCTTAAACCGTCAATATTTCTGTAAATATTAGTGTAGCAGAAAAAATGATAAGAAACAAAACTACAATAAAATTTAATGCCTAAAACTTTACTTCTTATAAATTTTTCGATTTTTCGAATATTAAGGGAGATATGTCAAATTGTGTGTTTCCCCCTCCCTCTAAACCTCCTTTCCCCTCGTCCGATTTTACCTATTAACGAACTTGAGCTTTTGAATACCAAAAGCGCCTCATATACCAAATTTCATTCCGATAAAATGAAAACTGTGACCGCTAGAGTGATTACAGACACATATATCTGTCCTTAGATATATATATATATATATATATATATATATATATATATATATATATATATATATATATATATATATATATATATATATATAATTTTACAAATGGTGATTTTTGACATCTACTAGGTAGGATCGATGGACATTTGAAGAAATTTTTGGGAAATTTTGACTTCGGTACGGGACCAACAGCTCTATTTCCTTTCAGGAAATTCGCTAAAAATAGAAGAGCCTTAAGACCCTTCCAAAAATTTCCTGTAATCAATAATTAATAATTACTTAACGGCTAACTCATCTTTCAGTTTCCATGTAAATACCACCCAAAATGATTTGCTGTTTTGTTATTAGTACATTTTTACAGATAAAAAATCAATGAAGATTGATAGAGAACCGTCTGTGTCTCGAATATTTATTGAAGAATAGTATTCGAAATTGCGTCTGGTCTCTCACAAACTTATTATCAGCTTGTCTTGTTTCTCACGTCTCTCTAATTGTCATCCTTAATTGGTATAAATTTATCGTGACAGTTTCTTAGGTGCAAAGTATTTCATATATTACTTGGCAAGTCTTAAGCATAAAGCAATCTGATAACATGTCTTAAATACCCTGCAACTAAGAAACTTACACGATAAAAATAATTCTGGTTTTCAGATTTTAGCAAAATTATTGTACAAGGAAATGGAGCTATTGGTGTTGTACCGAAGGCAAAATCACTAGCGATCACAGTTTTCATTTGAGCGGAATGAAATTTTGTATGTAAGGTGCTTTTGGTATTTTAAAGGTCGTGTTCGTTAATGGACAAAAACGGACAAGGAAAAAGAGGGGTTTAGAGGGAGGGAGGACACAAAATTTAGTATATCTCTCTTAATATTTAAAATATTTAATAAGTAAATAAAAAATGTCTAACAAGTAAAGTTATAGAAAATTACCTGATCATTACCTGATCATTTTTTCTAAAATTCTAATATATACAGAGATATATACAGAGGATTTTAAATTTAAATTTTAAACCATACAATTTGGTTTAAAAATGAAATGGAAAATCCTTTGTATATATCTCTGTATATATTAGAATTTAAAAAAAAATGATCAGGTAACGAATTGTAGTAAAGTTGAATTTCTATAACTTTACTACCAATATATTTTTCGATTTCTGTAATATTAAAAATCTTTTTTCAAACTAGAAGTAATATATTTATTCTGGGAAAATTCGCTAAGTTGAGGCAACTCCAGCGTAACAAATTTTTTTCTATAAGGTTTCAGCCTATGATCTATCTTCCTCAAAAATCAACTTTCAAGGACAACTGGAATTACCCTTGAATATCGATAATGATGAGTGAGTCAATCACCATAATGTCAATTTTAGAATTAAATATCTTGGAAAAAAATAACGCTATAATGTTGAATATCGTATATCTGTCTAAAGTTATAGAAAATTATTTTGACCATTTAATTTCTCATAATTTTTTCTGTTACTCAAATGTTTACATAAATATTTACGATCTAAGATTGAAAGTTAATATAATAAATATATCGATACGTATTGGAGTTTTAGTAACGTTAATTTTCTACAACTTAACTTATAAATTTTGAAATTTTTCTTAAAGTAAGAGAGATATTCATTACTTTCTGCTTTCTTTTTTCCCTTGGTCCTCTTTTTCTCGTATACAATTCTACCTATTTATTGGCCTTTCAAATGCCCTTCAAATATATATGATAACGAAATTTTATTCGGAATTTGAAGATATTGAAAAATTTCCCTGAACATTTTAAAAAACTGTGTGTCGTATCGAAAAAATTATACCTTCAAAAATTAAAGCTGCCAATATTTCCTATATGTTTAGGAATCTTTTTTTGTGAATCTGCTATGGTTATCGAGATTCGCTATAGAAAATCGATAATTTCCGGAAATTTATTTTCTTTAAACATGTTTTTTTAACGACTTTTACAGAAAAATCAACTGAAAAGTAACTGTAGAAAATTGTATTTTCTTCAAAAGTATTTTTTGTACTTAAAAATACTAAAACACGTATTTCTTTATACATTATTAATAGCATATAAAGATTATTAAAATAATCAAAGAGAACTCTAGGTTTTTTTGAAATTATATTTCAAATTTTACCCCTATTCCTAAAACATTTGTATTTTATAAATACGTATTTCGACTACAATGTAGTCATCATCAGTATGAATTAGCTAATCGTAACTATCTTTGGGATATGGATTCAGAGATATGTTGCTTGTTGCTAATTTGGTGCCTGTGTCACATTGTAGTCGAAATACGTATTAATAAAATACAAATGTTCTAGGAATAGGGGCAATATTTGAAATATAATTATTAATAGCCTAAATTCCAATTTGCATGTCTCTACATAAAAAAAACGTATTGTTTCGTATAGTAGTCTATGTTTTTCCCCAGTGTTCAAGCCATCATGGATTCAAAATTAACATAGGTGTAAATATCATCAAAACAATACAAATAAAAATAAATAACTACAACAAAATCTAAAAAATCAACAATGGTATAAATAAACTGTACAGTAATCCACAATTCTATAAAAAAACTACACCAAAATCAACATTGAATAAATACAACAATCGTGAGAAATGGATAGAGGGGTACGATATGAATATAAAGTACTTCCCGTTTCTTTCGATCGCTCAACTGACTCAAAATACTGATTTTCAGTAAGTCTATAAATGGTTCCTTGTGTTTACATACTTGGTTGAACCTATCTTCAGAAGCTGTGCAGTCTAAATTTTTTTCCCAAAGGAACGAAAAATGCAAAGTGCTTTCGATTTTTGAACAGCCATGTTCTTAAATGGGAAAATTTGACGAAATTGGTAAAGCGAAGAACAAATTTTGTAAGCAGGTGTTTGGAATCAATTATGGTACAGCAAATTATGGAGCACTATTGGAACTTGGGCAAATGCCAATTGAATGTAATATCTATAAAAATATCGGCAAGCATTACATAAAGTTAGTGAATAACAATAACAAAGTGTTACCGTGGGAATGTACTCAAGGAAAAAACACAGAAAGTGATTTAAGTTGGGGAAACAAAGTAAAGCATGTATTACGTGACTTAAATGTTAGTGACCAGATATGGCAGTTAGATTCATGTAAAAGTTTGTGTATTTTGAAAGAAAAAATAAGCGAGTGGGGTTTTAAAAAAATGATGCAGGATATACAAGAAAAAACATCTTTGAATTTCTACAGAGGGTTGGCATATTATGACACTGACGCAAAATATATATACTCTACAGAATTTGAATGGAGAAGAGAATTGGCTGCATTTAGATTAGGAAGTTGGAGGTATATAAACAAAAAAGACTTGTGTGGCAACAGAATATGCATGATCTGCGAGCAACAAGTCGAAACAGAAGTGTACTTAATTTCAGAATGTGTAGGGCTAGAGGAGTGTAGGGCAAGGAACCTAAAAAACGATATAGAATGGGAAGACTTTTGGGAAAAGGCAGATTATTTAGCAATGGTAAAGTTTTTAAGAAAAGTAATGCAGAACAGGAGGAACAAAATATAGACATAATTGGTATAGTGAATTTATATTTACTTTATTATAGCATTAGAATTAATTGAATTAAGTTTTGAAGAAATAAAAAAATAAATTAAAAAAAAAGCTGTACGAAAAATTGTATTATTGAAAAACTCAAAATGGGTAAATCAAATAAATTATTATTATTAAATGGATAAAAGTGTAAGGGCAGCTTCGAGAGAGGAGAAAAAACAAACTATTGAATATACCTCTTAATATAATAGATATTAAGAGGTATATTTAGTGTTATATAGATAAGTATTATGTAATTATGAGTAAGTTGTAGAAAATTAAGTTAACTATAGTTTATCCTCTGATAATTTTTTTGTAACTCGAATGTCAATAAAAATATGTACGATTGTAATCTTCTGTTACTTATAATAATTAATATTATAACAATCACTGTGAGAATTTAATTGGATATTTATTTATATGACTCTTTTCTCGTTTTGTTTATCTAGAGCACGGTAGTGCGCAAGGCCGAGATTTAAGGGAGACATTCGGACTTTTCACTACAGTGTTATTACTACACCTTAATTTAGGCTCATTTTTTGGGTGCTGTATCTTTTGAACGGAAAGAGCTACAGGGTTGATATTTCGAATATAGATACTTTACGGAATTATAAGAACCAATGTTTTCAATCAACGTTAACGAATTAACCGTTTAAAAGTTATTTCACTTCAAAAACGCAAAATTCGCGGGAACGCCCACAATTCTTGGTAACTAATAGAACAATATTCTACGATACTTCCAGATATGCTGTAAAGATATTGGGCATGTAGATAGCTGTAGTACCCAAACCGACGGGAAAATTGCGAAAACTGGAAATTTGTATCGGAAAAGTGGAAAATTTAACATTTTTTTGTTTTAAGACTAGTTCAACGCAAACTACCATGTAGAAATCGATATATATCATATATACCTATTAATTTTTATACCATATAGAAATAGACATTGCAATTTGAATACAGCAGTATGCATTGATTTTAAAAGTTTTTAACTTTTTGATTATATTTTACATTGATATATTGATCAATTATTATTTATTACTAGCATTGCCCGTTGCAGCTTCGTCTGCAAAAATTTTTTAAAGCTCTTATAACCAAACCCTTATTTTGTATTCGACGTGAAATTGCTTCAATCTGACGAGAAAAATCAGTAAACTTCAATTTTTTCAGTGCAACCCCTCGGAAAATTGGAAAAACATCCTCCAAAATTATATTTTTCTGTTCATTAAATGCTATAAAGTTTGAATTTTTACTAATCGACCCGAAATAACGTCAAAATTAACAGAATATTTTGAAAAATTTCATTACCTACATCGCAACCACACCGAAAATGGGAAAAACATCCCTAAAACTTACCTCTTTACTTCTATTCATGATAGAAAGATCGGTTTTTTTCCATCACAACCCTTCGAACTTGGTAAAAACACCCCCAAAACCAACCTTTTTGTTCTATACATACAACAAGATGCAGTTTTTTGCATTCGACGCTTAATAGCTACAAATTAGGAAGTTATTTCGAAAAACTTAATATTTTTTTTTGCAAACTCCCGAAAAATTGAAAAAACACTCCCCAAAATTACGTTTTTCAGTTCTATATATGATGAAATGATGGAATTTTGACCAATCGACCCGAAATAAAGTCAAGTTAACAGAACACTTTGAAAAATTTTTTTACCTATAACGCAAACCTCCGAAAATGGGAAAAACACCCCTTAAACTGCCTTAAGGCATTTTGATCAGACTAAAAATATGACCGCAAGAGAGTGATTTATGTATTCTAAGGAAATTCGCTAAGTTGACGCAGCTCCTGCGTAACGAATTTTTTTTTGTGAAGTGGAGCCAACGGGTCAAGTCATTTCTTCAAAGACTATAACGTTGATAATCAATTATCTGTAATAAACGATTAGTTTAGAAGTCATAATCGAAACAAATCAAATAACATCTTATATATACTAAATTTTATATAGTTATTTTAATAAAAAATATATCACTCTTATTTCACATTAATTTGTGGCGTTTTAATAAAAGGCCTATGATATATGATCGATGAATATTATTATCAATAATCCAATGTATAAAATTTATGCTTTCTTTTCAGTTTTCTTTGGCAATAACACTGCTTGAATATTTGGTAATATACCGCCTTGAGCAATTGTTACAACAGATATCTTATTTAATTCTTCATCATTACGAATTGCTAATTGAAAATAAACTTGTTTATTTTTAAACAACTTGTTTACTTAAAAAAAGTTACATTGTAACAATACAATAAAACAATCAATGTTTTCTATTTGGAGTATTAAAACATACTGATATATTAAACTAGCAATTTTTATTTAAATACTAAATGTCTATCTAATCAAAAAGGAGGCGGTAACCTTGTCAACAAATCAGATCGATATATGCTTCATATGTTATTTTTTTAATTACAATTAAAGTTGTTAAATTTTCCGTTTGTAAGAAAGGTAAGTTTTCGAAAAAATCTTAATAAAATAGTTGCTTCTTAATAAGTGATGATATGGGATAAAGGACCGAGCTATTTACAAAGTAAATAGATCCAGACTTCATATAATAGTTGCTCCTTAAAAAGTGATGATATACGAGAAAGGACCGAGCTATTAACAAAGTAAATAGCTCTAGACTTCAAATAATAGCTGTTCCTTAAAAAGTGATGATATCCCATAAAGTTTCGAGCTATTTACAAGCTAAACAGCTCGGTAAACTATTTATTAAAAAAATAAATGAGGGGTAAATTAATTAAGTATAAGAAAAAATTTGGTTGAAATTTATGTCGTAAGTTTTCCCTTAGTATGTTTTTAAAATTTTATAACGCGGCAAGTTTTAAAGTATTTGAAATCATCAGAAAAATTAACTTGCCGCGTCATAAAATTTTAATAAAAACATACTGTACAAAATATTGTACAGAATCTCATATATGTTAGGTATACAAGTGTTACACATTTAATTGTTTTATTAATAAAAACACAAAAATTGCAGGACAATTTTTAATGCGTGTTACCTCAGAACTCCGTCATTTATGAATCGATTTTGAATTTTTTGTTTTAAAGGGTTTGATTTCCCATTGTCCCCAATATTATACTACAACCATACTATATTGATGTTTTAGCCCTTCAAAAAGCGACCAGAGCCAGTTGACGTAATAGAACGCGAAGCGGTCTCCTTTGTAAATGTGAATCTAAAAAGAGTAAAGTATCGCGAAGCGAAAGGAACGCATAGCATACGCGAAGCATATGCGAAGAGTAACAAAACGCTACGCGTTTTGTGCGAAGCCTTTGGCTTCGTATATTTAAGCCTTTCAAAAATTATTGATATCCGACCAAAAACATAAATGTAAGAAAGGGCCGAGTTTTCGGGAAAATCCTTAATGTAATAGTTCCTTCTTAAAAAGTGATGATATGAGAGTAATGACCGAGCTATTTACAAAGTAAATAGCTCTAGACTTCATATAATAGTTGCTTGTTAAAAAGTGATGATATGGAAGAAAGGACCGAGCTATTATAAAGTAAATAGCTCTAGAGTTCAGATAATAGTTGCGCTTTGAAAAGTGATGATATCCCATTAAAGAGCCGAGCTATTTACAAAGTAAATAGCTCGGTAAACTATTAACTAAAAAAAATAATGAGGGGTTAATTGATTAAATGTAAGAAAAAATTTGGTTTAAAATTATTCCATAAGTTTTCTCTTAGTATGTTTTTAAATTTTTATAACGCGGCAAGTTTTAAAATATTGGAAATCAGAAAAAATAACTTGCCGCGCTATATAAAATTTTAAAAACATACTAAGGGAAAACTTATGAAATAATTTTAAACCAAATTTTTTCTTACATTTAATCAATTAACCCCTCATTATTTTTTTTAGTTAATAGTTTACCGAGCTATTTACTTTGTAAATAGCTCGGCTCTTTAATGGGATATCATCACTTTTCAAAGAGCAACTATTATCTGAACTCTAGAGCTATTTACTTTATAATAGCTCGGTCCTTTCTTCCATATCATCACTTTTTAACAAGCAACTATTATATGAAGTCTAGAGCTATTTACTTTGTAAATAGCTCGGTCATTACTCTCATATCATCACTTTTTAAGAAGGAACTATTACATTAAGGATTTTCCCGAAAACTCGGCCCTTTCTTACATTTATGTTTTTGGTCGGATAATATCCTACATGACGAATTTTTTTTAGACTAAATCAGTGAATTTTGTTGTGAAACATTTATTGCGGCGTGTTACACCGTTTCTTACTTGGTAACGGCCTGACGAAATTTTTTCAACACGCGATCAACAAGTTGTTCATAGGTGATATTACATCAAACAAATCAGTTTTAAGAAGATCCTCATAGATGGCGGTTCAAAAACTCATTCATAGGTGGCAACGCATATTTTCTCTACAAAATAATTAATAATAATAATAGTTTAAATAACTGATTGAAAGAATTGCAGAGCGGTCTCAATTTTTCAAGAAACTATTTAATTTATATTTTTTGGTATTAAATTAATATGTATTTTTAAAATAAAGCTGAATATTTTGTTTTTGTTTATGCTATAGTTTTTGATTATATTTATTTCCTTTAATATTTATTTCCTTTAATAAACCATACTTTCATGCAAATTTTCTATACAAAATAGTTTCGGTGATTCACATCTCCCAGGCGTCGCCACAATGGCTTAATTTTTTTAAATGTGTAAAAAAATGCATTCTACTCTGATTGTATAATCCATGGAGACTATATAAAGGAAATCTAACTCAAACGGGAAAATTGACAAAATATGGCAACGAAATGGTAGAAGTTATATTTACTTTTTATGCCGCTGGGGTCGCTAGTTTTTGATAGGAACTCATCCGTACCGAAGTGAAATACCGCACGTTTACTTTACATCTTCGCATAGCAGATCTCCCACGAGTATGAGAGAGTACATATGTATACATTAAGCAATGTGTATGAGAAGGAGGTCTTAATGTATACATATGTACTCTCTCATACTCGTGGGAGATCTGCTATGCGAAGATGTAAAGTAAACGTGCGGTATTTCACTTCGGTACGGATGAGTTCCTATCAAAAACTAGCGACCCTAGCGGCATAAAAAGTAAATATAACTTCTACCATTTCGTTGCCATATTTTGTCAATTTTCCCGTTTGAGTTAGATTTCCTTTATATAGTCTCCATGGATAAAACTAAACGTACGGTATAGTATAATAAATAGAAATGAAATAGCCAGTAACTAGTTTAATTTCGAAGTGATTATTTTGAAGTATGAAATTTGTTTAAAAAAATTTATTAAATAAAAAACTGTTTAAAAAACATTTAAAATGGGAAGAGTATGTGCAGTAGACAATTGTAAAAGTGGTAGTGCTTGTGACAATAAGCAACGGGATCAATTGTGTTTAAAAAACCAGGACTTTTTAAAGTACCAAAAGCGAGTATAAATATTCCAAAATTAATTAAATTGTATGACATTATATTAAATATTAATTTTCAGCATTATTATTAATAAATAAAAGTTTAATTTAATATTAGATTGAATAATTTATTTTGTTGTAATGAAAATTATTGAGAATAATTTTTTTGATCCAACACACATTTTAATTCTGAAATAGAAAAATATTAAGTAAAATATTACGGAAAATATTTAACAAAACAATATTTTTCTCCTTGCAAAAAGAAGGAGTTTTTTTTTGAAAGAAGTACAAAAAGAAAATAATATAGCTCGATTTATTTTTTTTCTTAAACTAAGTAATTGAGAAAAGATTAATAGATGCTTTTGATTTAAAGTTTTTCTATTTTAAAAAAAATCAAAAATTGAAAAAAAAATTATTACATATAATTTAATTTTAATCAAAAGTCATACAAATTGAAGTTTTTTAAATTACATAAATAGATCACAAATAAATAATTTTGTAAAAACAAGATAGTTTTTAAAAAACAAATAAACAGAAGTAAGCTAGCTTACAGTAATGAATGTATAATAAAATTTGTGTATAGATTTTGAATTCACACTGGCCGTGTTCATTAAGTCGCTGGTTAAATATCAACCAAGCGGGGTATGACAATGGGTCAAACCCAAAGAGAGGTATAATTTTTAATTAATTTTACAAATAATCTGAACACTCCGACTACGTTCATGGTTGTTGATATACTAAAATATTCTAGAAGCCTCCATGCGAAAGTATATTGTCAAAAAAAAATATTTATTCAAAAAAACAACCTGTTCTCGAAGGATCTTTGATGGGTATATAAACCGGTGACCAGTGTTGATTCAAATCAGTTTTTATATCGACTATTGTCTGATTCGTTCAAAGTTTAATATTGTCTAATTAGTTCAAAGTATATAATTGTTGTTCAATCCAGATCAAGTTAAAGTTGGAATTTGTACAAGTAATTTGATCAAGTAATTCAAAGTTTGACATTGTGTGAAAAAAAATTAAAATAATTGTTGAAAAAGAAATTGGATAATAATTTTTTTTTAAGCAATAAAATCAGGTTTTTTTTTGTTTCGTAAAAACGTGTTTAATTAAATTTTTTTTTCTTTTCTTTAAACAAAAACGTGCGTGTTGTTTTAATTACAAAATATTTAGTAATATCTTTTACTTATATATTTTTTTTGGTTTTTGTCGAGTTTCGGAATCATTGCAGGTTCGGCCAGCGCTCCTTTGAGGATAAAGAGAGCCAGGATATCGCGACAATTTTCATTTTTACAATTCCAACATTACAGGTTACTATTTAATTATTTGATGTTTTATGAATTATTTTTATGTTTTATGAATTATTTTGCGAATTTTAACTATCACTTCATCTAATTCCTTATTGAAAAATTGAAATTACTTATCATTTATTTAAAAAAATATTTTATTGGAAAAATACTTTGGCTGGAAATAATTTTTATAATACTATAAATTCGTAATGTTTTTCAAATAAAACTCGCGCCTTATACTCTCTTTTCTGTTTCCGGTGCCGAAGGAACACTACTGACATCTTATTTTTGCCAATTATTTGTTTTCATGGAGTTATGTATCCTTGTTTAGTGTCTATGGTATAATCAATAAGACTTATTTTAATAGTAACTGTTGCGCTTTAACGAAACTTCATAATATTTATGTCGCTTGTTTTTAATGGTACTTTTAAGCTATTTCTGTTGTCATCACATTTGTGCAAACACAAAAACAACATCTATAAATGATTCATATTTTAGAGATAGTAATTGACATTTGTAGATACGTACACTCGTATACAATAAAAACAGAGCTAGTAGAAGTACACAGTCTAAGTACTAGTATGTTTAAAATTATACACATATCTTATATATAAAATTATATAAGATAATACTTATACTCAGACTGTGACAGTTTAACATTACCATCTCATTCAATATAAAATAGTCTTATTTACAAAAGCCGTCACATATGTAAATATACATTATAACACAAAACATAAAATCTTTCTATTTGTAAACATTTTTCCATTAATCCTGATATTTCCATAACGAACAATATTCAAATAACTCATAAAGTAGTTTATTTCTAGTAAAACGTATATTCAAATTAAAAATATTAAACCATGGATTTGAATAATTTGTAACCAAGAATGCAACTCGAGGGTCATTCTAATCATAAAATTTCAAATTCGCCCCCTTTACCTAGATCAGTTTTTTTGTATTATAAATACGTATTTCGACTACAAGATAGTCGTCATCAGTATAAATTAGCTAGTCGTAATTTTACTCTTTGACAATTAGAAATAGATAGAAAGCCGAGATCAATAGACAAAAATAAAAATAAATAGAAAATTAAAATATAGTAAGTTTTAAAGTATAATAAATTTTAAATTATATTGAAATTACTCTTGTTAAAATTTCCTTCATTCACATTTATTCCTGTTAACCTTACTCTTATTAAAATTACTCTTATATTGTCTCAGGATATGTTACTCGTTGCTAACTTGGTGACAGTTTCACAATGTTTCTTGGTTTTACTCTGCTTATATATGTTTGCCCGGCCTTTGATACTATTTTAAGATCGCACCTGATTGGTGCTGAGTTATGCGTCGTGCAGTAAATAGGTTTTTGTATTTTGACATCTTTAGACAGAGACGGACATATTGGCAATTAACTTTACCATAAGATTTTGATTAAATCTGAATTTGGAACCGGTCCATTGTCTAGATTCATATTGAGGAAAGCTTTGCAGATTAAAGCTTTGCAGGGGTATTTATTTGGGACAGTATTGGTCTCAGGTGGCTATTTTCGTTGTATCTTTTTTATATGCCATATATATTTTGGGTATCACTGGCTTGACTTTAATAGATCTGTATTTGTTTTGTCAATTTAATTATTTTGATGTGGTTTGTCTACGTATTTTTGACTACGAGTTTTATGATATTCTGGAGTTCATCTTTCTTTATTTTAAAATATATTTGTGTGTTTTCAAGTGTTCTTTTTTGTTCTGTAAATATTTGGTCTGCTTTTGCTTACTTACAATATTTATCACCATTCACCAATGATACCAAGTTATTTAAAGGTCGGCCATATGTTGATTTTGTTTCAATGCAGTGTTATTTTCCAAAACAGAACTGAAGGATTTGGGGTCTCAAAATCCATCAGGTTGCATAGAGAAGCCAATGCATCCCTGATGCGTGAGTGTGATGAATGGTGGCATCATTGGTCCGTACTTCTTTCAAGTGAATATGTTAACAGCATTACCGCAAATAAAGTGCGCTTCTGACACATGTTAACTGATTTTTGTGACCGTGATTAAACGATTTGAGCTTTGACGATCTTTAATTCATTTTGCACATGTCCGGTAACCGTGTAATCAGCCGTTTTAGAGATAATAACTAGCCATCGCGCAGCTGCGATTCAATGCCGTTGGACTATGGAGAAACGTTAAGAATTGTTGTAAGACATTAAACAAATAGTTTTTCATAAATAATTTGAAGGTATACTTTCTTGAATAAAGCAAGTAGTTTTAGTCTTGAATAGAGAAAATGGCCCTCGATATGTAATGTTTTACATGTAACCTCGGAAATACGCTGTGCATTTCCATCGAATTTAATTATAACCGGCACATTTACCAAATTATGTATTTCCTGTAAAAATTCTGCCTTTGCTTACTCGCATATGTGAGTTACACTGTAAGTAAGTTGATTCGCGAAAGAAAAAAAAATGGTTTAATATGAATTGCTATTAATAATTCCATCTTTTTTAGCTCTTTAAAGGATGCATTTGTAAAGTTATATAATCAAGAATATTTTCATTCTTGTAATAAAAGTGGGATGTTTTGAAAAATATTTCATAATTCATTGAGATAAGAATATTTACATTAAAAATGACCAATCACTATGTATACTCGTACCAATTTGAAATTTTAGACAGATACATTATTTCGTGGAATATCCTTTGTCCGATTTCCGATGTATTCCAGTGCTCAAAAACTATACAACAAAGGAATTTGCATGGATGTATAAATCTTATTTTCAAAGAGTGCATTTTTTGACACCATTATGCCGCAAAAAAGCTGTTTCCCATCCAATATCACAAAAAGTTCATACGTAGCGAATAGTATAGTAGTGAAAAAATTGTATGTAGGTATATTAGAGTTTGTACGCAATCTGCAAGTTAAAACTTTAGGTTGGTCGGTACCTGGCATGCTTTTTGAGAATGAGAGGCCAAATTCGTTAATGGGCACAATCATACAAGGAAAGGAGGGACTAGAGACAGGGGGAAACATAAAATGTTGAATTTCTCCCTGAATATCAGTACAATGAAAATCAAAGCGTAAAATTTTAGTAAATAAATTCAACTACAATTCATTACATGACCATATTTTCTGTAAGTCTAATATTTACATAAATATTTTCAATTTAAAAACTATTCCCAAATAATGAATTTTACGTATTATATATCATCATGATTCCTTGAATTTTTATACCCAGTATACAAATGTATACTTAAGATATATATACATATATATATATATATATATATATATATATATATATATATATATATATATATATACATATATATATATATATATATATATATACATATTTATATATATATATTTATATTTATTTATATATATTTATATATATATATATATATATATATATATATATATATATATATATAAATATATATAAATAAATATAAATATAAATATATATATATAAATATGTATATATATATATATATATATATATATATGTATATATATATATATATATATATATACGAATTTTGAAATGTAAATTTTGATTGTCGTTTCAATAGTAGCTATAAACAATAATCGTTAAATATCGTTCTATTTTCGCTATTAATAAATTTAATTTTTGCAAATACTAAAATCATATCAGATATCAAATTTCAATTTGATCACACTAAAATTATGATCGCTAGAGAGTGATTTATCTATTCTAAGGAAATTCGCTAAGTTGAAGCAGCTCCTGCGTAACGAATTTTTTGTTTTCAAATGAATTTTTGTTTTAAAAAGTGCCAGCAATTAGACGTACAAACTTTAGTCGCAGAACTCGAAAAGATAGAAGTGAAAGATATAAGCGAGCCAAACTGACCCCTATCGAGTTATTGCGTTTAACCCCTATCGAGCTGCATTTAATTATAATGTGAAAATCGATTACAGTTCACAGCAAATCGTTACTATTGGACCAATGAACGTTGTGTGTCAATATTGAAAGCCATTTAAGTTTAAAAAAGAAGTCCCTGGGCCAGATCCTAAACATTATTTGAGTCATATCGAGCAATAAAATAATTGGTTTCAAATGACGTCATTTGGCGCAACAACAATATTCGAGAAAAATTTAAGCCAAGTTTCAAGGTAAATATATTGAAAAACAATTAAGTTTTACCACCACGCAAAATGATGCACCTGTAGCAAAATACGTTGGCAGCTTTCAATTGAAATGGTGTATCAATTTAAATGGCTTAAAGTACATTTGTAGCTCGGTAAATTGCCAAAAGCAGAAAGAAGTGAGTGTGTTTAAAAAAGTTGATGGGGGAATGGGAGTGCTGAGAAAGTATTTTGAGAGCAACATGGTGGTACAAACAATTCGCTATACAATATCCTATATTACATCTATTTAATATCTGTTTACCTTTGCAGATTCAGGGTCAAATATATCATCTAACAGGTTCCTTATTGCGAACGCGGGCTAGTGACTACAAATTTTTGCAATTTTTTGTAATGGGCTATTCAGCAAGACAAGTCGATCAGCATTGTGCACACAACAATTCGGTAAAAATATCAATTGTGGAACAACTACAAACATTTTTCCATCAGCACAACGAATTGGTTGCATTATTCACGACCGCATTAGACCGCATGCCATCTGATAACCACAAAATTGTCAAAGCCGATAAGACGCCTGCAGGACAACACGCAAGACGTTTGAATGCGCCAACAATTGATGAAGTCACTAGAAAATAAAACTAAGAATATTGTGTATCATAAAGCTTTAGAATAATAAACAATATGTTTTTGGAATAATAATTATTTTTTATTTATTATACCAATTCGAATTCAATATTCATAGTTAAGACAGTACAATGTCTGTCGGGACTGCTTGTATATATATAGTTATATACCTTGTATGTAAATATACAAGGTATATTAAGTTTGATCACGACTTTGTAACGCTTTAAAATATTAAACTTAGGCATGAATGGCATATGTATTCATACAATGGCCTAATTCGGCTATTTCCGCCTGCCCATCCATCTATCTGTCTGATCATCCGTCTGTCCGTGAACCTGATAACTCAAGAACGAAAAGAACAAAAAAGTAAGGTCAAGTTAATGGACAAAATCGGACCATGTTTGGGCAAAATGGGCAAAACTGCCTATCTTTGAAACCGTAAGAGATATAACAAAAATTTAAAACAAAAATCTTCTTATTTTTAAAATAAACAACTTTTGATTGAAAATTTTTCCATAAACTCAGTATATACTGAGTATTCAAACAATTAACTGAGTTATTTGTTACATTATTTGTTTATTATGTATTTAAATACAAAGTAATAAAAAATACATAAATAACAAAAAACAAAAATTTTTGAAGAGTATTTTTTATAATAGTAAGATTTATGTTTGTACATAATAGAAATTATATGAATTGTAGAGAGGTTATATGAGGCATGCCAAGGAACCAACGAACCACACTATAAAATAACACAATAAAATTCCCCATGGTACAATTAAAAGCCAATATATATATTAAAATATAGAGACACACCTTGTGTAATAATACTGCTACCCACATGTAACACCATTCTAAAGAGTTATCTCTAAAACAAAACAAACAAAATTCCAAATTCCTTTTGTCGTTTTTGCGTCTACTTGACCGTTTCCGAATTATGAACAATTTAATGTTTGAAAAACGCAAAAACTGATCTATAAAACGACTGGAAAACGGATGGAAAACACTATGCAAAATTTTTGAGTTTACCAAATTCTTGAATAATCGTTCAACATCCCTTAACAAAATCCCTAAGAGTAATTCCAGATTATTTCCTTACAAAGCTTATTAAATAATTTTGGAACCTTAACAAAAACCTGAAAATTAATTATAAATTATTTCATTCTATAGCTTTGTTTTGTAACTATCAAATAGCCTCAAAATCGTGTGTAAAACACATGTAAAACATAATATATAAATGACTTCAAAAAAGGAGAGGGTTATCAATTCGTGTGAATTTTTATTTTTTAATGTTTGTTACCTCAGAAATCCGTCATTTATTAACCGATTTGGAATTTTTTATTTTTGTTTGAAAGGGTTTGAGTTCAGATTGGTCCTATTGTCACCAAATCGCATTCTGACGACGGGATCTCATGGAAATCGAAGAAAATCGTTATTTTATATGTGATCACCGATTTCTGCAAAAATTATTGTTTTGTTTGAAAGGGTATACTCATTCATAATGGAAAAATAAGAAACTTTTTTAAAAAACCGATTTCAAATAAAAAAATTTTTTACAATCTGCTATAAAAAAATGCTATTAAAATTTTTTACAAAAAAAACCGACTCTAAAAAAATGCATGAAAAAAAATCTGAAAATCTGCTATAAAAAATGTACTAAAAATTTCACAAAAAAAAACCGGATCAAAAAAATGTACAAAAAGTAAAAAATAATTGCGTTATTTATTTACTTTAATTTACTTATAAATTTCCATTTTTTTCAAATCAAATATTTTTTATATTTTTGGAATTGGTGCCAGCCAAGGTAAACAAACATTTTGATGCAAAATACGTTGGCAGCTTTCAATTGAAATGGTGTATCAATTGAAATGGCCTAAAGTACATTTGTAGCTCGGTAAATTGCAAAAACCAGAAAGAAGTGAGTGTGTTTAAAAAAGTTGATGGTGGAATGGTAGTGCTGAGAAAGTATTTTGAGAGCATGGGAGAGCCACATGGTGGTACAAACAATTCGCTATACAGTATCCTATATTACATCTATTTATTATCTGTTTACCTTTGCAGATTCAGGGTCAAATATATCATCTAACAGGCTCCTTATTGCGAACGCGAGATAGTGACTAAAAATTTTTTCACATTTATTTTATGGGCGATTCAGCAAGACAAGTTGATCAGCGTTTTGCACACAACACTTCGGTGATAAGACCAATTGTGGAACAACTCCAAATGTTTTTCCATCAGCACAACGAATTTGTTGCATTATTCACGACCGCATTCAACCGCATGCCAACCTGATAACCACAAAATTGCAGGACAACACGCAAGACGTTTTAATGCGCCAACAATTGATGAAGTCACTAGAAAATAAATCTAAGAATGTTGTGCATCATAAAGCATTAGAATAATAAACAATATGTTTTTGGAATAATAATAATTTTTTATTAATTATACCAATTCGAATTCAGTATTCATAGTTAAGACAGGACAACGTCTGTCGGGTATATATATATATATATATATATATATATATATATATATATATATATATATACCCGAGTATATATATATATATATATATATATAAATTTACATGTATATATATATATATATATATATATGTATACATATGTATACATATATATATATATATATGTATATATATATATTACATATATATATATATATATATACATATATACATATATATATATATGTATATATATATATATATATATATATATATATGTAATATATATATTAGTAATTCGTCTTCAGAATTTATTCGTTTTACATATGTATGTTTTACATACGTGTTAGCCTTTATTTGACAATTAAAAAACAAAACTTTTGAAAGGCAATTTTTTTGCGTTTATTTCTCAGTTCCTATAATAGATATTATACTACAGTTTTTTTAAAATAATTAAATAGTATTTGTGTGATAAAAAAATATTATTTTTAAATTATCATTATTTGTCTTCTGTATTGGTGTCGTGGAAGTAAAGCTGAAAAAAAGTCGTTATCCCATGGCGAACACTTTATCTCAGGATTGGCTAGCCTGATACAAAAAAATCAAAGAGATTCTTAAAAAGAAGAATTCTTACATGAGAATGTATCTCAATTTTTAAGAAATAGATAAAAGAAAAAAAATTTGGAACACTGAAAACAAAAATTTAAAATTTGATCTACGTTTTTTCTTGCTAAAGTATATTTATATATTTTTTTGGTTGCAAATTTAGGTAAATTCTCACGTGAGACATCTCAACAAACAAACCTCACTTTGATTTTTCAAAATTGGAGCAGCCAATCCAGAGATAGACTGTCCGCCATTTGAAAACAATGCATTTCGAGAAAAACGCGATTAAAGTTTGTGAAGGCCAAATAAATAGGACCAACACTCTTGTGAAGGCCAAATAAATACTGAACATACGTGACAAAAAAAAAAATTTGGGTATAATAAAAACTGTTATTTTGGAGAGAGAGAATACAAGGCCGTTGAGAATACTACAGCTGCCGAAACACCTGCGGTCACGCGAAGTCGTTACAGCATTAAGCAAGGTTGCGCTCGCCTAATATAGTTTTACATCGCGAAAATCGGCTACTTTTTTTAATCTATTTGGGAGGTGATGTTTCAAGGTTTAAAGAATCGAAAACACAAGCACAAAATATAGAATTTTGAAAATTGTCCTTTTTACTCCTACCTTAAGGGATGTTCCTATTAGGGTGGTTCTTACGTATAGGAGAATAATATTTTTTTAAAGATTTTTGAGTCAGCACTCCCGCCACTTTGTTCGATACCATATAACATTAATTTTGGTTGAATTTGGTGATGGTGAAGAATCTCCTTCTCATGCTGCAAAAGGGTTCAAACATGGCAAAAAGGGAAAATTTTTTGTTTTTCTTATTATGTCTTTTCAATTCGTAGTTATGTTTAGTTTAAGTTTCAAATTCATGTTAAGTAAATTCTTAGTAGATAACTGCAAAATATAACAAAGATATTTGCCCAATACCAAGTATGAAGAACTTATAGTTAAAAACGGGGTAATTTTTATATTTAACGTCCTCCACACTTCTCCTGAGAGCCGAATGCTATAGAAACCTTTGTTAGTTGACCTTAATAAACCCATCCTTGTGCCCATGTGGCACAAGAAACAAACCTACCAAATTTCAATTAGAATGACAAATTTCAAGTGAGTATCTTAATCTTAGACGCCCCCGTAGCCTCCCTAGAGAGCTGATTTTCGCAATACCAGTCCCAAGCGTTTGCTTATATAGAAGAACATACGTATCAAATTTAAATGTGTAGATTTTATAGTTCTCAGAAAATCGTATTTACGATTTTTTAGTAATCTTACACTGTAAGAAACGTTGGTTAAGAAGGCAAAGTATGAAGCAACAAAATTTGGGTAGAATTTTAAGTCATTATAATTGTATTCTTGTTAAGATGCAGTATTTATATCCAGATTATGAAGAAAGAAGCTGTTTTGTGTACTTGTGAAGGGTAATAAGACCTATTTTGACAAAATGGAAACCCGACTTCAAAAATCAAATATTCTATAACAAAAAATGCGCTAAAAAATAAATAATTGCATATTCTTGTGCCAATTTTAGTTCACCTTAGCAAAAATTTTTAAATATATATGTACAATTATTGTTATTTTTGTCGGTGTCAGCATAGAGAAATTCATATAACTTTTGGACACCGCCTCCAAAAATGATAAGTCGGGTTTCCATTTTGTCAAAATAGGTCTTATTTCTACCTTTTTAGTGACTTTGAAGTTCTATGACTGATTTTATTTGTCTAAATATGGGTAGACCTACTAAACGACCTACTAATTTTTAACACATTTCTTTATCCGTTTTTTTTTTTTTTTTTTTAATTTTTAGTGCATTTTTTTGTAACAGATTTTCAGTTTTATTTACATGCACTTTGTTTTTTTTTGTAAAAATTTTTTTTTTGGGGTCGGTTTTTTTTTTGTAAAAAATATTTTTGAAGTCGGTTTTTAAAAAAATTTTCTTATTTTCTCATTATAACTGAGTATACCTTTTCAAAAAAAAATAAAAAATTCGCAAAAATCGGGTATCACATATAAAATGAGGATTTTCCTTGATTTCCAGAGGATCCCCTCCCCAGAATGCGATTTGGTGACAATGGGACCTACCTGTAATCAAACTCTTTAAAACAAAAGAAAAATTCAAAATCGGTTCATAAATGACGGAGTTCTGAGGTGACAAGCATTAAAAAAAAAAAAAATACAGACGAATTGAGAACCATCCTCCTTTTTGAAGTCGGGTTAAAAAATAAAAGAGGTTGCAAAAGTATTTAAAATTTCCAATAATACAAAGAAAGGAATTGTTTAATTGATGGTAAAATTTTTATATCATTTTACAAACAAAACATTGGGAAATTATGAAAAACTATTTTTTCGTTGTCTTGACAGTTTGATGCAATATTGTCGCTTGGTTCGTATCCACCAAACGACCTAGTTCCGCAAGAATGACACTCCTGTTCCGTTGATTTGAGTGCACTTTTTTCATATTTTAAAATTAAAGGCGATAATAGTTATAATAAAACGATGATACAAATTTATTTTTATATACTTTACATATTTTATTTCAAACGTAAATCGTTCATACAAATATAAACCTACAACACATGCCATGCCGGTGGTACTCTCAAATAATATTCAATTTATTTCCTGAAGAAATAGCAACGAAGCACATACGAATTATTGTCTGTTTTTGGTATTTGAAACTTCAACTACAATTTATACTTCGGCATCGTACGTATTGTTAAAGGAATGCACCTGTGGCAATGCGGTAAAGAACTATATACCTATGTGTATAACATAGATACCTACGTCGTTGTATATCATATTACAACAAAAACTCATCTTTCGTATACACTGTGTTGTTTTAAAAGAAGATAAAGATAGCTCAATATGTCGTCCTTTCTGGTGTTAGGTCTGTGAACTCAGAACCCGACTTCAATTTTGAACTGAATAAACTACAAACCCCACAATTGATTGTAGTAAGGTCCATTTGTTTGTAGTAACAAGATTCATTAAAATAAAACAATTAATTGTGTTCAAATAAAGGATAATGAGAGTATCGTGAAAAAAACTATTGGAGTATTTCTAGAACCGTATGTAGTTTAATGTATTCTTATCTAAAAAAAACGTTTTATTTATATGATCGTCAGACAACATCTAAGTGCGGGAATACAGGTGTAATTAGGAGAAGAAAAGAATTGATTAACAAACTACAAACCCTATAATTGATTGTAGATTTGTTTGTAGTAATAAGATTCACCAAAATTAAATTAGTAATAAGATTCACCGTTCGTTAATGGGCAAAATAGGAAAGTGTTTTCCGGGGGGAATTTATATCTTTGAAACCATAAGAGATAGAAAAAAAATATGTAAACAAAAAATCTCCTTCTTTTAAAATAAACAACTTTTATTAAAAATTTTTTTTATAAACTCAATAGTTTTCTCATAATTAATGCCTTAACGTACCCCGGAAAGCGAAAATTTTTCCATCTTTGAAACCGTAAGAGTTTGAAAACAAATTGTAGTACAAAAAATGTTTGTTTATACAAAATAATAATAATTTATGCGTAAACGTACCCCGTAAAGCGAAAAATTTGTCCATCTTTGAGACCGCAAGAGATTGAAAAAAAAATTGTAGAACAAAAAATGTTTGTTTTTACAAAATAAACAACTTTTGTTTTAATCATTCTTGCATAAACTCAATAGATTTTGCTGCTCAAATATAAGAGAGCAAATTACGCACCTCTCAGTAGTATGTAGACCTATAAAAAGTAGAGCGAATGTGGATATATGTACATACATAACATATCAAATACTGTTTTTTTTATATCCATTTTTTAAACGCTAGAATATTTAACTGTTTCAATATTATTAACAACAAACATTTACAAATAATGCATATTAAATAATCTTTGAATAGGCAGAATTGAACTCAGTATATACTGGGTATTCAAACAATTAACTCTGTTACTGTTACATTACTTATTAATATTTGCTTGTGTACGATGATATTAAAATAGAGATATAATTCTCTATCAATCATCAAAACATACTTTTTTCGCCAATATATGCCGGGGATATATGGATGTCCATTACCTTGGCCCCGACATTTTGGAATTTTTCAAGTATAGGGATTGTGCTGAAATGCGCTCAAAATGTGTTTTTGCTACGAGAGTTAGCCCCCCTACTTTACTTTATCAAAACCACAGCATTTATACCGTAAACTGCTCAAGATGTGCTGCCATGTGCCAAAGAAAAAAATTAATAAAAATAAGTTTTTCGATTTTCCAAGTGAAAAATATTTTTTTGGAAAATGAAAAATTTTTTTCTCCATATAAGCTATCAAGTGCCATATTGAAAAAAAAATTGTATCGCGAAAAATATAACTGTTATGAGGAGATCTTTTCTTGCCACTAAAGATCGTTGCTTTACTTTATCGAAACCACAGCATTTGTATACATATATATATATATATATATATATATATATATATATATATATATATATATATATATATATACACATATATATATATATACATATATATATATATAGGGGATGAAATTCTAAGATGAAAAGCCCTTGGGCATTTTTGCAACTGACCCACTGTTAATTAGATATTAATTAAATAAAGTAACCACTTAGAGAAGCGCGTTAACGGAATAAGAAATGGTGGGGAATGAAAGCAGCGGCAACAGAGATACGTGAGGGGTTATATATATATATATATATATATATATATATATATATATATATACAAAAGCTGTGGTTTCGATAAATTAAAGCAACGATCTTTTGCTGTGGTTTCGATATAGTAAAGTAGGGGGGGCTAACTCTCGTAGCACAAATCACTCCCTCAGAAAAATGAAATTTTCTGAATTTTCTTTTCATTGAATGCGGCACATAATAGCACATTTTGAGCACATTTTGAGCACATTTCAGCACTATCTCTATATATAAAAAAATCCAAACTGTCGGGGCCAAGGTAATGGACATGATATATAGGTCGAAAAGTAAGTTCTTGAAACAAATATCGGTTAACAACACATATTGTTTTTTTTAGTTCTGGATGAATTAACTCTATACAGATAAGTTAATGAACAGTTTTAAGGTATTTATCTCAGTAAGAAGTATACTTGTTATATTCATCAGTTAAATGAATTAATTTCTTGTACATAAAGTAACTGAGTCACAAAACAGCATGTATACAAATACATAAATATTTGTACAAACATGTGTTGCAGTAGATAGTACATTTATTTCTTGCCTTTATGTTATTTCTAGGTTTCTATACACAATTCTAAATTTATACCTATGGAGAAAAGGATAAAGATGCTTATGTTTGTTTGTATATTATGAATATGTGTACCGCGTGATTAAAATTCGTAATCTTCTTGTATAACACGCTTCAAGTAATACGAATATTCGTTACCAAATAAGAACCAGAAATTCATAAATTTTATCTGTCATCTTTCATTATCCATTTTACACGAAATATTTTAAACTATTTGAATATATATAGAATACACATATAATATATAAATTAAGTTGAAAGTTAATTTAAATCCTAGTTTGTCCTAGAATAAGGATTAAAATTCCATATTTAATCTTCAAAATTATTTCCCGTTTGAAGAATATAACTTTTATATGTTTTTACATCTTCGGATATTAACTTCTAGAAACAAAAATTTGTAAAACATACTTGATACACATTATATTATCAAAAGATAATTAGTGAGAACTCTAGGGTTTTGAAATAAAATTTCAAATTCGCCCCCTTTACCTAGATCAGTTTTTTGTATTATAAATACGTATTTCGACTACATTGTAGTCATCATCAGTATAAATTAGCTAGTCGTACTTTACTCTTATGGCAAAAACACTCAAGTGGTCTTGGGCCGGTCACATAATGAAAACACAGGATGATCGGTGGACAAAAAAAGTGGTTTATTGGACTCCTAAGTATAATAAAACAGTACACGGCAGGCAGAATCTAAGATGGATGAACGAATTTAAACGCTATGCTGGTAATGAGTGGACTAGATTTGCAAGAGACTAACGAGCGTGGAAGAATGCAATTGAAATTTTACCAATAATTAAATATATATACTATAATTAATATATTTTTATTTTGTATGATTATAATTGTGCTAGTATTTCCAAATAATACGTAGAATATGGAGGCGAGGCCCATACTCAATGGCCCATACTTATACTTAATGGGTCCAGTAACTTATTATTATTATTACTTTGTGGATATCATGAGAAAGCTTTCAGTCGTCCAATTTATTGTTTTCAATTTTACTAAGCTACAAAATCAGTGAATAAATTATTGTGATTTTACTGACGTGAAATTACTAAAGTGTTTTCACAGATTATAATTTATGCTATTATACGCTTTTTATTAGTTTCACCTGTATGTATGTATGTATGTATGTAACCGACCCTTTTGGGCTCGATTTTCTCCTACTTTGAACGATCAGATTTAATTCAAATTTGTACACCTGTCAAAGACCGATGACAATGCAATAATTCGATTAAAATATCCGATTATTCTGATTAGATTCGCCAGGATTCATCAATTTCTTTCCGCATCCTTTGATGCTATTATTAACACATTTGTACTTATTAAAGACGGCTAATAGATAGCAAACCGTACTAAAAAGGGAAAAATAAATTATAGTTTCAAAAACTAAAAAACACGCTTTTATAGAAAATTCATCTAAAAAATGAAAAATAAATAATAGTTTAAAGAAACTAAAAAAACACGCTTTTATAGAAAATCCAACTAAAAAATAGAAAATAAAATTTAATAAATTTGGACTAAGAAAAGTGTAAATAAGAAACAAATGTATATTAATGGAAAAAAGCGTGGGGTGCACAGTTTCAATAGTTATGCATTATGCACCCGTGGGTGACACTATGCACCCCACGCTTTTTTCCACTAATATACATTTGTTTCTTATTTACACTTTTCTTAATCCAAATTTATTAAATTTTATTTCCTATTTTTTAGTTGGATTTTTTATAAAAGCGTGTTTTTTTTAGTTTTTTTAAACTATTATTTATTTTATATCTTACACACACTTTTTAAACTCTTTGTATTATGTTGAATATATTACATATTGATATGAACAAAAAATCAATATGATTGATATTATTTTATCCACATTCAGTATTTTGTAACATAGTTTTTTTCTGCTTTCAATTGGTTGAAAATGTTGATTTAGGATGACATTTTCAACTATTACAATGTCTTATGTTCCTAACTTTTATATCATGATCAAACAAAAAAACAACACATAAATATGCATCTACTTGTGTTTGAAAAACTAGAGGAGTTAGCTGTGTTCATTTGTATTGAACCCTCGAATATTGTCACAGTTTAAGTGGATGGATCAGTCTATTTTCAAAATAACGGGAATGGAACATATGAATGCTTCCCCCACATAACTCCATTTATCATTTTGGTTAGAGGTGTGAAATATGACCAGTGATAATCAACAAGTATATCGTGGTCTTATATACAGTACTATAACTAGGATTCGCAAATAATTTTTTAGTGCCACTGTTCGCAATTTACTTAATAATAATAAATAAAGATGAATATATAATATTGTTCTATGATTAAATATTATTTTTATTAGAGTAGGCGTAAGAAGAAAGGACTTCTAGAGCACGGTAGTGCGACAGGAAAGGGTTTTTTGCCTTCGCGCTTACTGTATTATTACTACATAAGTTAAATAAGAGCCAATCTGACCCCAAAATATCTTCTGAACGAAAAGAGATTCTGATTTTTCGAATATAAGCTATATAGGAAATTATAAGAGGACAATTTTTTACTTTTCGTTAAGAAATAAACGGTTAAATATATTATTATGTTCATTGAACAGTTCAAATAAAAATATCCATCCATTGTTAAGTTTGTCTCAATATGAGTACATTTGTTCAAATATTATAAGCTTTTATTAGCGAATTTCCTCTAAAGGAAATGCAGCTATTGTTTTTGCACCAATGTTAGAATTTCGTAAAATTTCTACCTTTTAGATGTTAAAAACCACTGTCGCTAAAATTTATATATATATATATATATATTTCAAAAAGTGGTGATATCCGATCAAAAACATAAATGTAAAAAAGGGCCGAGTTTTCCAGGAGACAGTTTATATAATAGTTGCTCCCTACAAAGTGATGATATCCCAATTAAAAAGCTGAGCTATTTATAAAGTAAATAGCGAAAACTGAAATGTAAGAATGTAAGTGCAAAGTAAAATGAAAAAAAAAATTGGTTGAAAAAATTTATTTCGCAAGTTTTCTTTTCATCACCTAATTGAATGGTTACCGTTTTTTACGATAATTTTTTGTAGAACATACAACGAACCATTTCACAAATTAATTTCACATTCAAATAACTTTCAATCATTTTTGGCGTAATTTTGAAGAAAATATATTATAAATATTGGTTTTGTACCTTTCATTTGAAATATTTGAAAAATTATTTCCAATGTTCACCGAACCTACTTAGTAGATAACAAAAATGACCATCATTTATATTTGTGTGTGTGTTTATATGTATATGTGTTTGTACGCATCTGCAGTTCGCAAATTTAAGTTGATCGGAATAAAATTTGATATGTAACGTATTTATATTTGATAATAATCTCTGGATATTAATCTCTTTACTAAAAGAAGAAAATCAACTGTACTACAATTCATCACCTAATAATTTCTGTAAGTATTATAGTAACAGAAAATATAGTCAGCTAATTAATTGTGTTACTATATCTATCTACTATAAGTTTACTTATGATAAATTTTTTGCGAATTTCCTGAAAGGAAATAGAGCTATTGGTCCCGTACCGAAGTCAAAATTTCCCAAAAATTTCTTCAAATGTCCATCGATCCTACCTTGTAGATGTCAAAAATTACCATCTGTAAAATTTATATATATATATATATATATATCTATGGACATATATATATATATATATATATATATATATATATATATATATATATATATATATATATATATATATATATGTAATCACTCGGCTGTAATCACTCTAGCGGTCACAGTTTTCATTTTATCGGAATGAAATTTGGTATCTGAGGCGCTTTTGATATTCAAAAGGTCAAGTTTGTTAATGGGTAAAATCGGATAAGGGGAAAGGGGGGTTTAGGGTTTAGAGGAGGGGAAAACACAAAATTTGACGTATCTCCCTTAATATTCGAAAAATCGAAAACTTTATAAGAAGTAAAGTTGTAGGTATTAAGTTTTACTGTAATTTTGTTTCTTATCATTTTTTCTGTAACACAAATATTTACAAAATATTGACGGTTTAAGATTGAAATGTAAATTCCTCAATATCACTGTACGCATTAGAGTTTGAGCAAAAATGATAAGGTGATAAATTGTAGCAAACATGATTTTCTACAACTTTATTCCTTACGCATTTTTCAATTGTTCTAATACTAAGAGAGATATTTTATATTTTTTGTTTTCTTCTATCTTTATGTCCCCCTTTCCCCTTGACGTATGTCATATATTAATAAAATTGGCCATGCAAATACTAAGATCAGATACGACATTTCATTTTGATCAGACTAAAATTGTGACCGCTGCAGAGTAATTTATGTAATCCAAGGAAATTCGCTAAGTTGAAGCAGCTTCTGCGTAACGAATTTTTTCATTACGCAGAGAAATTCATAATTAAATGTACCCCCCTCCCTCTAAGCTCTTCTCATTCCATTTTGCCTATTAACGAACTTAGCCTTTCAAACACAGAAAGCACATCATGCATCAAATTTCATTCCCGACAGATTAAAATTCCGACTTTTACAGCGCAATTTACAGCGTACAGGCATATAATCTATTTATATGTAAATATGTAACTGTACATGCTAGTAGGTTGTCGCGGTATCTTCGCTCTGCTTAACTTCCAAAGGAGCACTATAGAACCTAAAACAGACCCCAATACTCGCACACACAAAAAACAATAAATATTAATCAAAGTTTACTGAATTTTTCCCAATCGGAACAGCACGCACTTGTAGAAAGAAAACAATTAAAACAAAAGTTTTTGATTCTTTTCGAACCAGACTTTATTCGATTTGATGAAATAAAATAAAAATTGAATGCAATTTAACTCCACAATTATGAGTCTATTTTTCTTTATGATACAACACTTTTCGATTTCGACTTTAACAATCAAATTTACAACTGATGTTAATTGATCAATTGTCAATGTTTAACTGAACTTAGTTCAGTGGCTAGATATTTTATTTTCGTTGGCTTGTGTTAAAGCCCATGTTTGGCACCCATAAGCTAAAGATGGCAAGATACAGCTTTGGAAAACTTTAGATTTTATGATTGTTGAGTGGTTGCCTTTAACTATATTCTTAAGAGACCAATATCTTTTCCAAGCTGACGTGATCCTTCTGTGGGTTTCTTGCGCCTGTCAGTCCTTAATTGATATGATCTATTCCATGTAAATGTACTCGCTAACGAATTCCACAATTTGATTGTCCAGTAAGATAGGCGGCTTCAGCGAGTTTGACATGACCTTTGTTTTTAAAGGATTCATTTCTAATCCTCTCATCTTGTTGGAATTGTTCTAATCACTCATCATTCCTTCTAGCCCTTGTGGGAAGCTTGCGAAAAGAATAATATCATCCGCGAATCTGAGATTGCTTAGGTAAGTGCCATCTATTCTAAGACCATGAATTTCCAATCCTGTTCAAGGAAGATTCCTTGTAGGACTGCATTGAATAGATCTGGTTACAGGGGACAACATTGCTTTACTCCCTTCATTACTTTGAAGTGCCTTCCGTTGTTTTCCAATGTTATAAACGTATTGTTGTTTTCGTATATTTATTTTAAGAATGGTGACATAGATGTTTTCTATTCCGCAGTTATCGAGAGCCTTCCATATATATTGGTGTTTGATTGAATCAAAAGCCAGCGAATAGTCTATAAATAGTCCAAACACAGTGGTATGCTATATTCAGTTGTTTTTTCGATCAATTGATTAACTGTGTGCATGTGGTCCACCGTGGAGTATCCGGGTCTGAAGCCAAAGGAAATGGGTATCAAACTTAGATAATCCAAACCAATGATCCTCTTCACAGAGGGAGGCCCCTGCTCTATGAGGAGTGCCACAGGGCTTTATTATTATTATTATAGTTCAGTGGCTTAAGGCAGCAATTGCTGCCTTATATGGTGCCAGAAGACTGACATGTTCCAAAGATCAAAAAAATTTTTTTTTTTAAACATATTTCTTTTGCAGAAACTTTTTGAACAATTCGTTTCCGTCAGTCACGGTCGCATTCAGAAGGGTCGGTTATAGATAAAATTATATTTTAAATTATATTGGTTTGACTGGGATACGAATTATCTGAACGTGGATCTGACTATCACCACTATCTGAATTCACATCTACCATTTCTAAATTTATATAAGTATAACATATTAGCTGTTTGTTAAGTACTTCAGTAAGCTTATTTTTTCGACTAGTGTGTGTTATTTGTATAGTATTTCATTTATACTTTCAAAAACATGTTCGAAATTAACTGTATTTCATTTTATTTAAAAAGAAACTTCTCTGAAAAAAAAAATGACATTAAGATTTAATTTTTTTTTCTAATTTGAATTCTATTTTTCTGTATTAAAAAAACTCCTTTTCTAAGGAGAAAAATATATTGTCTCTAATATTCTTCCTATATATACATATATATATATATATATATATATATATATATATATATATATATATATATATATATATATATATATATATATATATATATATATACATTTATATATATATATAATTTATATATAGCCTTTCAAATGTAAAAAGCATGTCAATACCAAATTTCATTCCGATCAGATTAATAATACACTTAGTTTTATAGACAAAATTTATACACAAAATATTTTTCTAGAAAAGGAGTTTTTTAAGACAGAAAAATAGAATTCAAATTAGAAAAAATTAAATCTTAATGTAATTTTTTTTTTCAAAGAGGTTTTTTTTTACATAAAATCAAATACAATTAATTTCGAACATGTTTTTGAATTATATTTATATATATATATATATATATATATATATATATATATATATATCCAAAAGTTATGTGAATTTCTCTATGCTGACACCACCTCCAAAAATAACAATAATTGTATATATATATTCAAAAATTTTTGCTTAGGTTAAACCTAAAATTGGCACAAGAATATGCAATTATTTTTTTACTTTTTAGTGCATTTTTTGTTACAGAATATTTGATTTTTGAAGTCGTTTCCATTGTGTCAAAATATGGTTTATATACTAATACCTTTTTATACCCAGTATATTTGTAAATATACAAGGTATATTAAGTTTAGTCCCGTCTATGTAACGCTTGAAAATATTAATCCTTGACAAAAATGCTTCACAAAGGTATTCATAAAATGGCCTAATTCGGCCTTATTCGCCTGTCCGTCTCTGAACACGATAACTAAAGAACGAAAAGAGATAACGAGCTGAAAATTTTTGTGTGTGTTCTAGACCAAAAAAGTAAAGTCAAGTTCGTTAATGGGCAAAATCGTGGGGGGGAATTATGTCTTTGAAACCGTAGGAGATAGAAAAAAAATTTGTTTACAAAAAATCTTCTTCTCTTTAAAATAAACAATTTTTGTTTGAAAACTTTTTTCATAAAGTCAACCGTTTTCTCAAAATTTGTGCTTAAAGTTGAAAATGAGTCGATCGAAGACGGGCACATGTGCAATCATAATATACATCAAATAGTATTGTTATACCCTGTATATTTGTAAATATACAAGGTATATTAAGTTTAGTCCCGACTTTGTAACGCTTGAAAATATTAATCCTTGACAAAAATGCTTCACAAGTGTATTCATAAAATTGCCTAATTCAGCCATTTTAGCATGTCCGTCTGTCCGTCTGTGAACCCGATAACTCAAGAACGAAAAGAGATAACGAGCTGAAAATTTTTGTGTCTGTTCTAGAGCAAAAAAGTAAGGTCAAGTTTGTTAATGGGCAAAATCGGAACATGTTTCCTCCCACTAGAAGGGGAGGAAATATCCGTTTTTGAAACCGTAGTAGATAGAAAAAAAATTTGTAAACAAAAAATCTTCTTCTCTTTAAAATAAACAACTTTTGTTTGAAAACTTTTTTCATAAAATCAACCGTTTTTTCAAAATTTTGGTTTAAAATTGAAAATGAGTCGATCGAAGACGGGCACATGTATAAATTTAACATACATCAAATAGTATTGTTATACCCAGTATATTTGTAAATATACAAGGTATATTAAGTTTATTATACCCAGTATATTTGTAAATATACAAGGTATATTAAGTTTAGTCCCGACTTTGTAACGCTTGAAAATATTAATCCTTGACAAAAATGCTTCACAAATGTATTCATAAAATTGCCTAATTAGGCCATTTTGGCATGTCCGTCTGTCCTTCTGTCCGTCTGTCCGTCTGTCCGTCTGTCCGTCTGTCCGTCTGTGAACCCGATAACTCAAGAACGAAAAGAGATAACGAGCTGAAATTTTTTTTGTGTATTCTAGAGCAAAAAAGTAAGGCTAAGTTCGTTAATGGGCAAAATCGGAACATGTTTCCCCCCACTTGGAGGGGTGGAAATATTCGCCTTTGAAACCGTAAGAGATAGAAAAAAAATTTATTAACATAAAATCTTCTTCATTATAAAATAATCAACTTTTGCATAAAAGGTTTTTCCATAAACTCAATAGTTTTCTCATAATTTGTGCACAAAGAGCAAATAAGAGGGGGGAATTACACATCTTTGAAACCGTAACAGATAGAAAAAAAATTTGTTGACAAAAAAACATCTTCTCTTTAAAATAAACAACTTTTGTTTGAAAAACTTTTTCATAAACTCAAAAGTTTTCTGAAAATTTGTCCTCAAAGTTGAAAACAATGAGAAATATAATTGATAGGCGAATGAAGGCATGGTCTCCATGGACCCGTAGGTATACATAACAACCATACATACTATTTTTGTACCCAGTATATTTGTAAATATACAAGGTATATTAAGTTTAGTTGCGACTTTGTAATGCTTGAAAATATTAATCCTTGACAAAAATGCTTTACAAAGATATTCATAAAATGACCTAATTCGGCCATCTGTTTGTCTGTGAAGTCGATAACTCAAAAACGAGAAGAGATAACGAGCTGAAATTTTTTGTATGTGTTCTAGACCAAAAAATTAAGGTCAAATTCGTTAATGGGCAAAATCGGAAAGTAATTCTAAGTAATTCTAAGTAAAATATATCTTTGAAACCGTTAGAGGTAAAAAAAAATTTTATTGACAAAAAATTTTCTTCTCTTTAAAATAAACAACTTTTGTTTGCAAAATTTTTTCATAAACTCAATAGTTTTCTCAAAATTTGTCCTCACATGTACAAACATAACATACATCAAATAGTATTGTTTTTATGTTTATTTCAGTTTTTTCAACCAGGTGTGTATATAAGTTTTTTTTGTAAAAAATTTTGCAAATAGTTTATTCAAAGGTCCATCGATCCTATCAAAAATTATCTATATATAATGCATATATATATATATATATATATATATATATATATATATATATATATATATATATATAGATAATTTTTGATAGGATCGATGGACTTTTGAATAAAATTATTATTGTATATATATATATTTATATATATATATATATATATATATATATGTATATATATATATATATATTTATATTTATATATACATATATATTTACATATATATATATATATATATATATATATATATATATATATATATATAATATAACGCTTCGCGTTTACCTTACACTTCCTATTGACTAACACTTCTCATTGACGCTTCGCTTTGAATACGGTTCGCTTTAGCTTACGTTTCGCGTTAGTAAACGCATTGCGTTTACCAAAGCTTCGCGTTGACCTAACACTTCTTATTGACTAACGCTTCTCATCGACCAACGTTTCACGTTGGCTGACTTACGGTTTGCGTTGATTAACAAACGCTTCGCGTTGACCTGACGCTTCCTATTGACTGACGCTTCTCATTGACCAACGCTTCGCTGACTTACGTTTCACTAAAGTTAACATTAAGCTTACGTTTCGCGTTGGTTAACGCTTTGCGTTGGTTAATTATGCGCTTGGCATAACGCTTCGCGTACCAATGACGCTTCGCTTTGCATAACTAACGCTTCTTATTGACCAACGCTTCGCGTTGGCTGACTTATGGTTCGCTGCAGCTTACGTTTCACGTTAGTAAACGCTTTGCTAACACTTCGCGTTTACTAACGCTTCGCGTTGACCTTACGCTTCCTTTTGACTTACGCTTCTCATTAAGCTACACTTCGCGTTGAGTGATTTACGGTTCGCTTTAGCTTACATTTCGCTTTGCGTTTACAAACGCTTTGCGTTGATAAACTGACGTTTCGCATTGATTAACTATCGCTTGGCGTTGATAAACTAACGCTTCGCGTTGATTAACTAACGCTTCGCGTTGATTAACTAACGCTTCGCATTGAATAACTATCGCTTGGCGTTGATTAACTAACGCTTCGCGTTGATTAACTAACGCTTCGCGTTGATTAACTAACGCTTCGCGTTGATTAACTAACGCTTCGCGTTGACTAACTAACGCTTCGCGTTGATTACCTAACGCTTCGCGTTGTTTATATAACGCTTCGCGTTGATTTACTAACGCTTCGCGTTGATAAACTAACGCTTCACGTTGATTAACTAACGCTTCGCGTTGATTAACTAACGCTTCGCGTTGATTAACTAACGCTTCGCGTTGATTAACTAACGCTTCGCGTTGACTAACTTACGCATCGCGTTGATTAACTAACGCTTCGCGTTGTTTAACTAACGCTTCGCGTTGATTAACCAACGCTTCGCGTTGATTAACTAACGCTTCGCATTGATTAACTATCGCTTGGCGTTGATAAACTAACGCTTCGCGTTGATTAACTAACGCTTCGCGTTGATTAACTAACGCTTCGCGTTGACTAACTAACGCTTCGCGTTGATTAACTAACGCTTCGCGTTGTTTATCTAACGCTTCGCGTTGATTTACTAACGCTTCGCGTTGATTTACTAACGCTTCGCGTTGATTAACTAACGCTTCGCGTTGATTAACTAATGCTTCGCGTTGACTAACTTACGCATCGCGTTGATTAACTAACGCTTCGCGTTGTTTAACTAACGCTTCGCGTTGATTAACCAACGCTTCGCGTTGATTAACTAACGCTTCGCATTGATTAACTATCGCTTGGCGTTGATAAACTAACGCTTCGCGTTGATTAACTAACGCTTCGCGTTGATTAACTAACGCTTCGCGTTGATTAACTAACGCTTCGCGTTGACTAACTAACGCTTCGCGTTGATTAACTAACGCTTCGCGTTGTTTATATAACGCTTCGCGTTGATTTACTAACGCATCGCGTGTATAAACTAACGCTTCACGTTGATTAACTAACGCTTCGCGTTGATTAACTAACGCTTCGCGTTGATTAACTAACGCTTCGCGTTGATTAACTAACGCTTCGCGTTGACTAACTTACGCTTCGCGTTGATTAACGAACGCTTCGCGTTGATTAACTAACGCTTCGCGTTGATTAACTAACGCTTCGCGTTGTTTATATAACGCTTCGCGTTGATTTACTAACGCTTCACGTTGATTAACTAACGCTTCACGTTGATTAACTAACGCTTCGCGTTGATTTACTAACGCTTCGCGTTGATTAACTAACGCTTCGCGTTGTTTATATAACGCTTCGCGTTGATTTACTAACTCTTCGCGTTGATAAACTAACGCTTCACGTTGATTAACTAACGCTTCGCGTTGATTAACTAACGCTTCGCGTTGATTATACACCGCTTCGCGTTGACTAACTAACGCTTCGCGTTGATTAACTAACGCTTCGCGTTGTTTATCTAACGCTTCGCGTTGATTTACTAACGCTTCGCGTTGATTAACTAACGCTTCGCGTTGATTAACTAACGCTTCGCGTTGACTAACTAACGCTTCGCGTTGATTAACTAACGCTTCGCGTTGATTATCCAACGGTTCGCGTTGATTAACTAACGCTTCGCGTTGACTAACGCTTTGCGTTGATTGACTAAGGCTTCGCGTTGATAAAATAATGCTTCGCGTTGATTAACTAACGCTTCGCGTTGATTAACTAACGCTTCGCGCTGATTAACTAACGCTTTGCGTTGATTAACTAACGCTTCGCGTTGATAAACTAACGCTTCACGTTGATTAACTAACGCATCGCGTTGATTAACTTACGCTTCGCGTTGATTAACTAACGCTTCACGTTGATTATCCAACGCTTCGCGTTGACTAACTTTATCTAACGCTTCGCGTTGATTAACTAACGCTTCGCGTTGATTAACTATCGCTTCACGTTGACTAACTAATGCTTCGCGTTGTTTAACTAACGCTTCGCGTTGATTATCCAACGGTTCGCGTTGATTGACTAAGGCTTCATGTTGATAAACTAACGCTTCGCGTTGATTAACTAACGCTTCGCGTTGATTAACTAACGCTTCGCGCTGATTAACTAACGCTTCGCGTTGATGAACTAACGCTTCGCGTTGATAAACTAACGCTTCGCGATGATTAACTATCGCTTTGCGTTGATTAACAAACGCTTCGCGTTGATTAACTGACGCTTCGCGTTGACTTTACGCTTTCTATTGACTAACGCTTCTCATGACCAACGCTTCGCTGACCAACGCTTGGATGACTTACTGTTTACTTAAGCTTACGTTTCGCGTGGGATAACGCTTAGCGTTTACCAATGATGATTTTACGATTTGCGTAAAATCACGCTTCGCGAATCACCAAAGCGAATCACCGGCGCTTCGCTTTGACTAACTAACGCTTCTCATTAACCAACGCTTCACGTTGGCTTACTTATGGTTCAATTTAGCTTACGTTTCTCGTTGGTTAACGATTCGCGTGAAATCACGCTTCGCGAATCTTTGACGCTCCGCTTTGGATAACTAACGCTTCTCATTGACCAACGCTTCCGTTTACCAACGCTTTCCGTTAATTTCCTAAATCTTCGCGTTGACTACCTTTTCGCGTTGCCTAACGGCTCGCGTTGACCAACGCTTTGCGTTAACAGTCGGTCGCGTTGTATAACTCAATTATATAACTCAATATTTAAATATATAAAAATCGCAAGAACATTAATATCAAATTTTTTAAATGCATGAACATTTTTACTGTTTCAATATTAATTATTAACACAAAACAAACATTTACAAATCTAGAGCACGGTAGTGCGCAAGGCCGAGTTTAAGGGACATTTGGCCTTCTCACTTACAGTGCTATTACTACAGGAAATATCATAGATAATTTGACCCCGAAATATCTTCTGAACGAAACCAGCAACAGTGCTGATTTTTTGATAATTCATATTTTATAAACATTGGATAGGCAGAAATATTAACAATACAAAGTATATACAACTCAGAATATACTGGGTATTCAAACAATTAACTCAGTTAGTTGTTACATTACTTGTTAATTTTACAATTTTGTTCATAAATGTGTTTCGCTTTGTATATGCTTTTTGAAAAGGCATCAAGTACAGTTGATCAATTTCTTCATACATTTTTGTCACGAGAGTTTTTCATTTTTGTTTGTTTTTCCACTTGAACAGATTGCTTAGTGTTATATTATCGAAAACAATCTGACCAAGGGTTATTCTCTATAAGTTTATTGATACTTGGACAGTATAAAAAGTCATCTCCACTGATCTTTATCACTCTTGAGAAAGTAAGAAAGTGAATAATAAAACTTTGTTATGGAGAACTAGTCTCCAATAACCTTTTTTACTTCAATCTTACAGAAACAATTTATTCTTTTTTGGTTCTTCGGTATGCTTTAATAAATATATTAAATATTAACAGTAAATTATTCAGAAAAACAAAAACGATTAAGTGCATTTTTCCAATAAAAAAACTCATTTCCTGAAACCTTATGCAAAATGCCTCTATTCGAGTTTTTTTTTTTTTGAAATATGTTGAAGTTCTTCTCATGACAGATTAAATATAAGTTGAACAGTATAAGTTGTATGTTGTTCAACAAAAGAACAAAAACAGGTGTTAATTGTAAGTTACTACAACTAATTATCAGTTTTGAGTAGTATGATTCAATAATTTCATAACAAAACAATCTATATAATAAAAGTAAACAATTTTTCGATTTTAGTACAATAGATCCCATCTCTGGTTAGAAAAATTTCGTTACGCAGGAGCTGCGTCAACTTAGCGAATTTCCTTAGAATACATAAATCACTCTCTAGCGGTCATAAATTTAGTGTGATCAAAATGAAATATAATATCTGATATGACTTTAGTATTTGTAAAAATTAAATTTATTAATCGCCAAAATAGAACGAGGTATAACAATTATAGTTTATAGTTACTATGGAAACGATAATTAACATTTTTTACAATAAAATTTATTTTATGTATTCGTCAAACACAAACAAACAAACACAAAATATTAAATATCTCTCTTAATACTAGAATAATCGAAAAATGTATAAGGAGTAAAGTTGTCGAAAATCAAGTTTGCTACAATTCATTACTTGATCATTTTTCTCAAACTCTAATGTGAACAGAGATATTTAGAATTTTAACTTTCAATCTTTAATTGTAAATATTTCTGTAATATTAGTGTAACAGAAAAATGATAAGAAACAAAATTGCAGTAAAACTTAGTACCTACAACTTCATTCCAATGGGAATAAAACTGTGACCGCCAGAGAGTCCACAACATTTAAAAAAAGTGCATATGTTGTATATATATAAATATATATATATATATATATATATATATATATATATATATATATATATATATATATATATATATATACATATACAGAGATTGTGCGATAGTACTTTTGGGTACACATCTAATGGGTAGGATCGATGGACATTTCAAGAAATTTTTACGAAATTCCAACATTGGTGCAAAAACAATAGCTGCATTTCCTTTGGAAGAAATTCGCTAAAAATTTGGTTGAAATTTATTTCGTAAGTTTTCTTTAGTATGTTTTTAAAATTTTATAATTTAAAATTTTATAACGCGGCAAGTTATTTTTTCTGTTGATTTCAAATATTTCAAAACTTGCCGCGTTATAAAATTTTAAATTATAAAATTTTAAAAACATACTAAAGAAAACATACGAATAAATTTCAACCAAATTTTTTTTTTCATTTTACTTTGCACTTATATTCTTACATTTTAGTTTCAACTATTTACTTTATTAATAGCTCGGCTCTTTAATTGGGATATCATCATAAGGAGCAACTATTATATGAAGTATCTCCCCGAAAACTCGGCACTTTTTTTGCATTTATGTTTTTGAGCGGATATCACTACTTTTGAAAGGTATATATATATCACTAATCAAGCCCTTTCATTTGATACCCATTTTATAGGGGTTAATGTGGAATTTATAATTCGCGATTTGCGGCGACCGCCATATTGGATTTAGAATGACTTAACTTTACTTATTGTGTTTGGCTCATCAAGCCCTTTCATTTGATTCCCATATCAGAGCCATATTTAGGATAACGTCACCTTATGTACTGTGTTTCGCTCATCAAGCCCTTGAATTTATTATTATTTGATACCTATATCATAGGGGTGAATGTGAAAATTATAAATATCCATTTGTGGCGGCCGCCATATTGGATTTAGAATGACTTTTCTTTACTTATTGTGTTTGGCTCATCAAGCCTTTTATTTGATACCCATATCATAGGGTTAATGTGAAAATTATAATTCGCCATTTGCGGCGGACGCCATATGGAATTTAGAATAACGTCACTTTAATACTGTGTTTCGCTCATCAAGCCATACGCATATCATAGGGGTTTATGTGGAAATTATAAATCGTTATTTTGCGGCGGCTGCCATATTCGATTTAAGATGACATCCTACACTAATGTAGGTATCTAAATAATTTTGAGTTGGCGCCAAAAAATCTCCATCGAAATGGAAGAAGGGTGAATCTGATTTTCATTTCAAAGTAAAAATTGTCCATTATCGAATTTGATCTAATTTTTTTGTTCTAGAACACACAACAAAAAGTTAGCTCTTTATCTGTTTTCGTTCTTGGGTTATTGCGTCCACAGACAGGCAGATAGGTGGACGGACATGCGGAAATTGGGCCATTTTATGAACAAGCATTTATTATTATTTACAAAATATTTTCAAACGTTACACAGTCGGGACTAAGCTTAATAAACCATGTATATTTACATATACTGGGAATAAAAAGGTAATTTTTTGTGTTCTTCCCCAATTTCTGAGTTGTTTCGTTTGAAAAATAATGTTTTCCAATTTTTCTATAAATTTCAAGTTGAAACAGGTTGAATGCAAAAAAACCGATCCAAATCTTTTTTTTTATAAATTTCAAAAAATTTCTTTGTTGAAGAATTTTAACAATTAGTGTTATCTGAACCATTCAACGTACAGCAATTGTATATCACATAAGATCGGTATTCATATAACAAATATACAAACACAAAATATAAAATATAAAATATCTCTCTTAATATTAGAACAATCGAAAAATACATAAGGAATAAAGTTGTAGAAAATCAAGTTTGCTACAATTCATCACCTTATCATTTTTGTTCAAGCTCTAATGTGTACAAAGATATTAAGGAATTTAATTTTAAATCTTAAACCGTCAATATTTCTGTAAATATTAGTGTATCAGAAAAAATGAAAACTCGCATCTTTTAAAATGTCTGGAAATGCCTTATACTTAAACACATAAATTTAATTTTTGATTTTTCATATGTTCCGTTCGCGGTAGACCTCCTAAAAAATCGCGCACACCTTTCACAAGTGGTATGTGCTAACATTTTACTATAAATATAGAAATATGGACCAATCATAGAGCAGCAATATTTCCTATGTTAATTTTATCAAAATAAAAATGCGAAAGTTTTCCCATTTCCCGATATAAATTTCGTGGTTTGATAATTTTCCTTTCGGTTTGGTCACTATATCTAACTATATGGCAAATATCAATTTTTAAGGACTTTTGGTCTAGGCCCTGGAATTATGATTATGTATGGCCAAGATTTGTGGTCGTTCGCGCTTCATAACGACTTTTGAATGCGAATAACTTTTTAAATACCTTATATTCGAAAGATCAGCAATATTGCTCGTTTCGTTCAGAAGATATTTTGGGGTCAAATCTGCTCTGATATTTCGTGTAGTAATAGTACTGTAAGCGCGAAGGCAAAAAACTCCTTAAACTCGACCTGTCGCACTATCGTGCTCTAGATATATATACAAATTTAAGCGTAGGATCGATGGACATTTGAAGAAATTTTTACGAAATTCCAACATTGGTGCAAAACAATAGCTGCATTTCCTTTGGAGGAAATTCGCTAAAAAGTGATATTTAATAAACTTTCTGTTGAAACTGGGGTGCTTTTTCGGTATACACAATTCTTTTAAATCCAGAACATCTTAAAAATTTAGAATCCTAAAAGTTTTGAATTGTTTTGATCTTGATTTTATGAAATTCCATTATAAACTTGGAGGATTTGAAAATAATTTGAAACATTTAACTTTTTTGCCATTTTTTTTTATTATACAAATAATGTGGCATATTTCGGTCTTTGCGACCATTATCAAACAATTCTTTTAAATCCAGAACATCTTACAAGTGTATAATCCGAAAAGTATATTTTATTTCATGTTTGAAATTTGGGAGTGAGCCGGCCTCTGGGAGACTAAACTTCCGAGGTTAGATTGAAAAATACGTTTTGCGAACATATTGAATGTTGATCTACATTTCAAAAGTTACAATAGCGTTGAATAGTTTGTACAAAATATTTAAAATATTACCTGATGAAAAGAATAAATGTAAAATTTTGGGGGATATCCTTACATAGTATAAAATAAAGTTCCCCAGCCGCGTCTGCCTGTCCGCGATTTACTCAAAAACTATTCCACGATATTCATGCTGTTTTTACCAGTGGTTCTCGAGGAAGGTTTTAGTATATAATTTGTCAAGTTTTTGTATACATTGGCTAAAATATGATGATATTTGTTGGAGGTGACATATTATAAAAACAAAATCCTCCGCCTTTCGATAGATGGCAGTAAGCAACCAATGTGTTAAATATGCTATGGATAGCGCATACAACAAATAAGTTTTAAATATTTGCCTATTGATGGGAGTATACACAACATGAATACTTCAAAAATTTTGCAAATAGGTGGCAGTGCATACAACAAATGTATTTCAAAAATAAAACGCAATCAGTCCTTGACGGAAGAAAATATTATGTTACTTGGTTATAATTTTACCGAAAGCTACATCTCCTCGGAGTAACATAGGCTGTTTTATATTTTCTGTAAAGAACCCGTGCAAAGCCGGGGCGGGTCAGCTAGTTCTTAATATAATAGTTGCTCCTCAAAATGTAGTGATATGGAAGAAAGGACAAAGTTATTTACCTAGTGTAAGAAAATGAAAATAAATTAAGTATTTAATATTTTATCTTGTAAGGCTAAAAAATTACAGTTGTATAAAAACTTTTTAACAAAAAATAGAACCCACGAAAGAAGAAAGTAACTGAAAAGCAAAAAATAAAAACTTTTATACAAAAAATTAAACCTGCGAAAAAAAAAGGAAATGAAAAACCAAAAACTTCCGTTGGGGTAAACTTTTCTACGCATACAGTTTCATTTTCTTTCAGTGTCTTTTCGCAAATGAAATAATCACCTGTTTGATTCATACCGACAAAGGCATTCACTATCGAATATGCAACTTTATAATTAGATTTTACGTTGTTTCACTTCCTACTACAAAACATATACCGTTCATTTACCGTAATGTATACCAGAGAAGCTGTATGAAATTGAATTGCCTCCCCCCCCTCAATGGGTCTATATTCCGATGTCTAGAACGAACAGTTATCTGAAATGCATAAAATACAAAATTCCAAAACACACATTTGTGAAAAAAATTGCAAAAATACGTGAAGATCGTTTTTTAAATAATCACAATAAATGTTTCTTTGAAAAAAAATTATTACGCTCTACAATTTTGTGCCTGACTTTTTTATCCTAAACGGACTTTTTTTCAGATCCTTGAAAAGCCATATTAGATTAATTTTTATACTAGAATTAGATAGATTCTAGAGATTATAAAATTTTAAAAATTGTCTTCTTTGTTACAGGTATGTTATATAAAATATGCAGTGAGAGTAAGTCATTATCTTTAACACTTTTTCATAAATGGATTTTAAAATTTAGTTTCACAATTCACAATTACAAATATAAAAAAAGCACACATTACACTTTTTTTAAATAAAAACAAATAAAACACAAAAATAAAAATTTAAAAGCAAAATTTAATTACTGTTAGTGCTGAAAAACAGTGTACTATAGAAGATTCACTATTCGCTCATTTAATGCTGTATTTTCAAACACACAATAATTTTTTTATGTTTGCAATGTAACAACTAACTATTCGTATAGTTTTAGCTGTTTAAATAGTGTTCCATATAAATTTACCAAATTAATTAAAATGTATCTTAAATAATTTTTTTTTCAATGTGGAAATAGACACCAGAAAGAGTGGAGATGCATAATATTGAACCCAAAATCCAAATATATGTTTTTAGATTGTGTACTTAAAAATGTATTTATTTGGAAAATGATATTTTTGGAATATGATAAACCCCTAATATTATTTTTCGCATTCGATATTTATTTAAGAATTAAATAAATTGGTTTTGTGAAAGTATTATATCTGTTATAACACTGCTTACTGCATTCACTCACTTGCCTGAATTTAACCAACAGAGACCAGCACCTTTCTATATTTTTATCATTCAAAAATGTCTCTTTAAATTTTCCCCTCACTACATAAACTTTTTTTTAAATAGTTGTATCAAATACAATTATTAATAATCGTATAGATTTGGCTTTTATTGTGTTGTCATAATACAAGCCAAATCTATACGATTATTAAGAATTGTATTTGATACAACTATTTAAAAAAAAGTTTATGTAGTGAGGGGAAAATTAAAGAGACATTTTTGAATGATAAAAATATGGAAAGGTGCTGGTCTCTGTTGGTTAAATTCAGGCAAGTGAGTGAATGCAGTAAGCAAACTATGTACAGTGTCTATTTAATTGAAAAATTTATATACGTTAAACAAAACCTTTTATTTTTACAACCACAATAAACTTTTAATAATTCGATTTAGATTATAGCATCAATCAATAGTTATTTGGATAACAAATGATATAATAATATGAAAATTCAATACTTTAATAAAAATAAATTAGTAGTTAAAATCAGCTTATCCAACAATAAAAAAGTAAAAAGTATATAACAGATAGATAGCGAGGGCTTGCATGCCTTCGTTCTCATAATGGTATAATCTTTGGAAGAAAGCAGCCGAGCTAATAAAGAATTCGTTTTCGATTAATATATCTTTGATTTCCTGTTGCTTTATGGTACATATAAGCTGATTGGAAAATCTATTTTGCATACATATTTTTTGTAGATCTTTATCTGAAGCGGAAGTTATGCTGTAATAATTAATTAATTTTTTGAGGACGTGATAGTCCATCGGTCTAATGCCCATGAAACGAAAATTTTCTAAACTACTTTTTATAAATTTTAATTTCCTTGCTCAAGTTTTAATTGTCAAATTGTTGATTAAATTCAAAGGTTTTTTTAATATAATATATAATAAAAATTGTAATCAACTATATAGTTATTTATTATTTTTTTAAATAATTTGATGAAAAGATGTAAATACATAGTTAATTTGGATAAATCTCACAATCGAATACAATCGTCTGACAACAGAATCAAATTCTTGTGATAACTCACTAAATCTCTATTGGATTCGAGTTTCAAGATAATTATTGATTCTGTTGCTGACGAATGCATTCGACCGCTCGACTATCCAAAAGTAATTGAACTGACTTATTATATTTATCCACCGTCCATTACACCTCTGTTATTATATTTCAAATTTTGCCCCTATTCCTAGAACATTTGTTTGTATTTTATAGATACGTATTTCGACTACAATGTAGTCATCATCAGTATGAATTAGCTAATCGTAACTATCTCTGGGATATGGATTCAGAGATATGTTGCTTGTTGCTAATTTGGTGCCTGTGCCACAACTAAATCTAATTTCGTGACACAGGCACCAAATTAGCAACAAGCAACATATCTCTGAATCCATATCCCAGAGATAGTTACGATTAGCTAATTCATACTGATGATGACTACATTGTAGTCGAAATACTTATTTATAAAATACAAACAAATGTTCTAGGAATAGGGGCAAAATTTGAAATATAATTTCAAATAAAACCTAGATTTCTCTTTGATTATTTTAATAATCTTTATTACACCTCTGTTGTTATCTTCTTTGTTGTTTTGTTGTTGTCGTCAGTGGTGAATTTTGTTTGTTAAAAAATGTTTTGTAATTTATTTTTTATTTGAGGTACTTGGAAGTTAGATATTTTATGTGGCGAAAAACATTTCGTCACACCCAATTCAAAAGTAATTGCAGAATTGATAGTACATCTGGAAACACCAAGTATTTCCTTAAAGAAATTAAATGCGAATACAAAATAATACTGAGTGTATATAGCTGCAACTATTTTAGATATAATAACGACATCGTCAGTACATAGTATAATTTTAACGTCTCTGCCTTCTACACATGGAGAAATAGTATCCACAGTATTTATTATTTCCTCTAGATCGTTGATATATAGGAGAAACAGAAGACCAAATATGTGGCATCCCTGTTTGAGCGTTTTGTAAGTTTGGAACTTATCTGAAATATATCTGTCATTTAGACGAATGCATGAATATGTTTCATCATACATACTTTTGAGAATGTTTACCATTTTTAAAGATATTCGCAATTTAAATAATTTCTCTCAAAACAAAAATCGAGTAATTTTATCAAAAGTCTTTTCGAAATCTACGAAACAGCAGTATAGTTGGCTTCTTTTAACTGCTAGACTCTTGTAATTCACGGTTTGAGCACTAATATCTTGTCTATAGTTTCATAATTCTTTCTCAAACCCGCCTGATAATCTGAGACGAGCGACATCTCCATTGTCCATTATTGTGTTCTTATGAATAGTAGCTTTGGGTAGATATGCTCGTACTTGGCATTAGCGTTAAACCACGGTAGCTGTTGATATTAGTTATATGGCGCTTTCCTTTATGTATATAACATATAACACTGGTTTTCCATGCTTCAGGCATAAATTTATAATTGTTAAGTTATTGAAGAGATTCGTTAGTACTTTTATAAATTCATAATCCGTTGATAATAATTTAACCAGTTTATTGTTAGTATCAACAATACTTTCAGCCTTTAATTTTTTAAGTGTTAACCAAATCCTGTACTCCTTTTAGCGAATTTCCTGAAAGGAAATAGAGCTATTGGTCCCGTACCGAAGTCAAAATTTCGGAAAAATTTCTTCAAATAATTTCGATCCTACCAAGTAGATGTCAAAAATCATCATCTGTAAAATTTATATATATATATATATATATATATATATCTATGGACATATATATATATATATATATATATATATACATATATACATATATATATATATATATATACATATATATATATATATATATATATATATATATATATATATATATATATATATATATATATATGTAATCACTCTAGCGGTCACAGTTTTCATTTTATCGCAATGAAATTTGGTATTTGAGGCGCTTTTAGTATTCAAAAGGTCACGTTCGTTAATGGGTAAAATCGAACAAGGGGAAAGGGGGGTTTAGAGAGAGGGAAAACACAAAATTTGACATATCTCCCTTAATATTCGAAAAATCGAAAATTTTATAAGAAATAAAGTTGTAGGTATTAAGTTTTACTGTAATTTTATTTCTTATCATTTTTTCTGTTAGCCTAATATTTACAGAAATATTGACGGTTTAAGATTGAAAATTAAATTCCTCACTATCTCTGTACACATTAGAGTTTGAGCAAAAATGATAAGGTGATGAATTGTAGCAAACTTGATTTTCTCCAACTTTATTACTTACACATTTTTTGATTGTTCTAATATTAAGAGAGATATTTTATATTTTGTGTTTTCTTCTTTCTTTATGCCCCCATTACCCCTTGACGTATGTCATTTATTAATAAAATTGGCTTTGCAAATACTAAAATCATATTCGACATTTCATTTTGATCAGACTAAAATTGTGACCGTTAGAAAGTGTTTTATGTATTTTAAGGAAATTCGCTAAGTTGAAGCAGCTCCTGCGTAACGAATTTTTTCTGTTATCAATCTGTTCAAGGTGTCAACCAAGTTAACCGCATTATCATTCATACTATCCAGCTTCATCTCATTATCATCCAATCGGCCATACAGTTCAATATAATCGTTTATCCATGTATTTTCACTCATTGTATTTGTCCAGTGCTTGTTAGTTTTTCCTGAATAATTTTCCATTGTTTTTAAACTACACAACAATTTACATTCATTTTTACATGTTAAGTATCCGTATACGTGTATTTTTTGCCTGTATCCTCTCGTTTTCCTTAACTTTTATCGCAATTCTTGTTTTTAAATTTTACAGACATAGTCGTACCATATGTTTTTTATTGGTTATTTTGAATTGTTCGTGTTACTACGCAGTCCCCCTTCCATTTCACTAAACAAGAAGTTCATCCATTTTTCTGCAGTATATCTTCTGACTTCTACAATCTACCTTGATTTGTCATATAATCCATTCCACTTTTATAAAGTTCGGACCTTCTTGTACTTATTTTGTCAGTAGCCTTCGTTTATTCCGCCTTTCATTCCATTAACATTTTTCACTTTATGTTTCCAGTTATAATCTGGTAAAATAAAACTCGTATTATGCCCGGAATACACAAGGACAGTTTTTCATGCTAGGTATTCCCAGCTACCTTGCTAGCTTTGTATCCTAGTTTGGTACAAACTAGAATGGTTTACATGATACTAGGAAATTTTAAGCCTTTATCATTACTATAGCGAGACTGTGTATGAGTAAAAACGCGTGACCACTGTACTCTAGCTGATCATGTACTAGTTTTACCGTCCATACGAAGATAGTAAGCAAAGTCAAGATAGTAAATTCAGTGATGGAGGTGCTGCTAGCTTGCTAGTAGCTGAAAAAATATACCCGGAATACACGAGGCTAGTTTTTCAAGCAATTTTTAATTTTTTTTTGTTTCTAGGATAGCAAGCCAGTGCTAGTAAGCGAGTAATTTTAGGTTCGTGTAGACAGAGCTATCTTCGTTTTTAAGCTAGCAAGTTAGTGAAGAAACTAATAAGCAAGCTTGAGAAGCCAGGAAAATTGAGTAGGACAGCATCCTCTTTTATCAGCTACTAGCAAGCTAGTAACACCCCCACTACTGAATTTACTATCTTGACTTTGCTTACTATCTTCGTGTGAACGTTAAAGTTAGTACATTATAAGCTAGTGTACAGTGATCACGCGTTTTTTTTATACATTACTCATACGTAGTCTCGCGATAGTAATGATACTGGCTTAAAATTTCCTAGTATCATGTAATCCATTCTTGTACCAAGCTAGGATAGAAAGCTAGCAAGGTAGCTAGGAATACCTAGCTTGCTATCCTAGCTTGAAAAATTAGCCTCGTGTATTCCGGGCAATAGGATGCCGCCCTACTCGATATTTCTGGCTTCTCAAGCTAGCTTACTAGCTTCTTCACTAGCTTGCTAGCTTAAAAACGAAGTTAGTTCTGTATATACGAACCTAAAATTACTAGCTTACTAACACTGGCTTACTATCCTAGCTTGAAAAACTAACATTGTGTATTCCGGGCATTATCCTTTAAAGAGTCTATTTCAATCAAAAGAATATGGGATGACTCTGACCTTTCACCTTCTTTCATGTTGATAGTACAAATTTGTAGTAACCACCACCAGTTGGATCCAAAATGAAAATAAAAACATTTGTGAAGTGGAAAGAAACCTTATACAGTGGTTGAACTAGGTATTTATTTCTGAATAATATTTCGGCGTCTTAAAGGGAATAGAACATATCCAGTAATAAAACAAATTTGGATTTTCTTGTGTAAAATATGTGTACAATAAACACATTGTTTTTATAATACAAAGAAAGGGGTTGATATTAGTTAGTAGATATAATTTTGAATCAAAAGAACTATTAATATCACTATATTTAATCTTTAATGTAGTAAAGTAAAGTAAATAAAATATTTAACAATCAAACCAATTAGTGTTTTTATTTCACAACAGTAATAATTACCAAACATCCCGGAAATTCCAATAATAGTTTATTACAATTTTCACTATTATCTTGACTTGGGTCCATGGTTTCACTATTACCTGGAATTGGGTCCACTATTGAAGTTTCACAGGATGATTTGCCGTATTCGTGATTAACTGTAGATATTGTTTCCTCATTATCAGAAGTGCTTTCTTCATTATTATAGGTACTGTACTATACTGAACAAAATGGGATTATAATAGGTACTGTAGTAAAATAATAGAAATCAAACTTCACTACACTTTAGAGATACTCACTCACAAATAAAATGTGATAATCGATCATTTACTGCAATTAAAATTTTAAGATTACCTATTGTATGGATAAGAAGCGAATAACATACAGTTTATAGGCAAATCCAACACAAAATACTTTCTTATACTATAATATTAAAAATACCAAACATACTTGTTTGAGAGCCACTGTTTGTAATAAAACTATATGTTATGAAAGGGAGGAACTTCATAATTTTTGATAAGACAGGCTTATGATTATATTGCTCCTAACCTTACCTCAAAACACATATCGACTGTTCTGCGCAGTAAAAGACGAATTTTGAGAGTCCAAGAAAGAAAAAACCAACTCTAATTTTTTTTTATCTTAAATATAAACAGTATTAGAAAAAGTTAATAAATTCGCAAATTTTATAAATACAGACCTGGTGTTCAAACTAAAAGGTAAAATGAACAATGTTTTAACTGACGTAATCGTTATTTAAATTACACTAATGAATAATGTAAATAATTAAAAAGGAAAGGATATTATAAATTTCGTACTTAATGAAGAATCTACATGTATTTAAAAAATATAAACTAAATTTTACGTTATGGACTATGTCATTCAAATTAATTTCGGAATTTATAGTATTTTAAACGAACATTAATAATTATTCGGCAGTAAATTTAATTGTGAGACTATATCATTCATATTTATTTTTATATAAACAGTAGTTTGAAGGAAAGTAACTTTAATTATAAGACTATATCATTCGAATCAATTTTGAATCAATAAAATTGTAAACGAACACTAATTGTTCGAAAGTATATTTAATTATAAGTGAACAAAATGCAAAAAAAAAACATGGCTTATTAGTTTTTGTTAAAATAATTATAGCACGTTTAACAAATACTATCTTACACAAATTAAGTACATAGGACTATTTAAGTACATAATTAAATAGTCCAAACGTTACTAAACGTTTCTGACATACTTAAGCAAAATATATAAAATAAAAAACTTATGAATTAAATGATTAAATGATTATGAATTAAATGAGTACTTTAAAGTAAGAATAGTTTAGTTTTTAACCCGACTTCAAAAAGGAGGATGGTTCTCAATTCGTCTGTATTTTTATTTATTTTTTAATGTGTGTCACCTCAGAACTCCGTTTCTGAATTATTACCGATTTTGAATTTTTTTTTTGTTTTAAAGGGTTTGTTCCCATTGGTCCCTTTGTCATCAAATCGCATCCTGATGAGGGGATCCCCGGGAAATCGAGGGAAATCTTCATTTTATATGTGATAACCGATTTTTGCGAATTTTTTTTTAGAGGGTATACTCATTCATAATGGGAAAATAAAAAAATTTTTTTAAAAACCGACATCAAAAATATTTTTTACAAAAAAAAAAACAAATAGCTTGTAAAAAAATGCACTAAAAATTAAAAAAAAAAAAAGGAATAAAAAAAAAGTGTTCTAAAAAATGCACTAAAAATTAGCTGGTCGTTTAGTTGGTCTACCCATATTTAGATAAATAAAATCAGTTATAGAACTTCAAAGTCACTAAAAAGCAAGAAATAAAACCTATTTTGACAAAATGGAAACCCGACTTAAAAAATCAAATATTCTATAACAAAAAATGCACTAAAAAGGAAAAAAATAATTGCATATTCTTGTGCCAATTTTAGTTCACCTAAGCAAAATTTTTTAAATATATATGTACAATTATTGTTATTTTTGGAAGCGGTGTCCAAAAATTATGTGAATTTCTCTATGCTGACACCGCCTCCAAAAATAACAATAATTGTACATATATGTTTAAAAAATTTTTGCTTAGGTGAACTAAAATTGGCACAAGAATATGCAATTATTTTTTTACTTTTAAGTGCATTTTTTGTTATAGAATATTTGATTTTTGAAGTCGGGTTTCCATTTTGTCAAAATAGGTTTTATATTTGTATGAACTTATTATGCCTGAATACTAATACAAGTCACATTTATACGATTTTTTGGAATATATATTTTTAATCTTAACAGTAGACACCTTGTTGAAAAACAATTGAAAAAAATTTATTTATAAATAACAGTACGATGGTAATTCCATTAAAAAAAAAATACATATCCGAATAAGAAATGAAATTTAATCACAAAGTAACTGTAGTGTAATGAGTGGTGGTTAAGGGTTTTGGTTTAACGGAGGTCTATTGTTCGAATTCTCGTGGTTACATTACTTTTTCCATATTTTGAATTCATAGCATTTAGGATTTCAGTTCATTGAAATTCATTTCAATGCAGACTGAAATTTTGAGCTCTCAAACTGTACGAGTTTCGTTCAGTTTTTTGTTCAGTTTTGATTTTGTTCAATCGTTTAGTTCGTATGAGTATGATTTTTCGTATGAATATTTTCCATTACCTGAAATTTCCAGTTATTATTAAATATCGTTAGAATAAAGTTTGGATAAAATGTTTTATAAAAACATTTCAGTAATAAAGGGATCGTAGTACGCAACATTCACAAATTTTTACCTGTGAAACCTTTGACAGCGTTGAGCCAGTGTCTACAGACCTCCAATTGTGCTACATATATATACACCACAGATATTATCTAAATCAATAGAATCATGTGGGATTCATATACTTTTTAAAACCGATCTTCATTGGTTTAGTAACATTATTTAGAGTACGGTAGTGCGACAGGCTGAGTTTAAGCCGTTTTTGATCTTCGTGCTTACAAGGCTATTACTAGCCGTTCTTTTAGACTAGATATGACCCTGAAATAACTTCTGAACTAAAAGAGCTACATGGGTGATTTTTCAAATATATACTATTTACGGCATTTTATGCTAACAAGTTTTCGCTCATTGTTAAGAAATAAACAGTTAAAAAGTTATTTTCATTCAAAAATGGCAAAAAAACGGGAACGCCTATAATTTTTGAATAGACAGGATCATAAATCAGGGTCTAGAGCATGAGTCCTTTAAAGTTGATATTTGGCATACAGTTAGATATAGTGCCCAAAACGAAAAAAAAATTATGAAACCACGAAATTTATATCGACAAATCGAAAATTTTTGCATATATTTTTTTTAGAAAGTCCACATACGTCTGTCTATCTGATTGGTTCTATCTTAATCTATCTTAATTCCTATTGGATGATGATAATATTGTTATTATTATAAGTTAAGTGTTTAAATTTAATCAACTTTCAGAAATGCTAGAAGGATGCGGTTTTTGGCAATCGACGCGGAATTTCTGAAACCTCATTTTAAAAACATACTAAAAGAAAACTTACGAAATAAATTTCCACCAAATTTTTCTCTTACATTTAATCAATCCAACCCTCAATAAGTTTCTTGGTAAATAGCTCGCTCCTTTAATGGGATGTTATCACTTTTTAAGGAGCAACTATTATATGAAGTATGTCCCCGAAAACTTGGCCCTTTTTTACATTTATGTTTTCGATCGGATATAAAATACCACAATTAATATCAAAATAATATGAGTTTTGGATAGTGTCGAAACTGAACTCTTCTTATCAATTTCTTAGTATACATATTCAAAAATAACTTGGCATGATACGAAAATTGCTTTGTCTTGTAATGTTCAAAAATTGTTATTTTAAGCAGGGTTTTCGAGGTACTTTCGTTGGTACAATATTTTAAAATAGGCATAATTATTCAATAAAATGAACGTAGAAATTAGAAATTCCTTATTGCGATCAAATAATTCAAAATGTAATAGAAATTTGTAATACAAAAATATAAGTGACAGACAACAAACTGAATATTAAAAAAAAAAATAAAATTAACAAGTATAATTCTCAACCTATTTTCTTAAAATTTTGATCATAATCAATTTTTTTTTATTTTTTGGAGAAGATCCTCAAAACACTTTTCTGGTTTAATTAAATACTGATATGAAAAAATTAACTCGTCAACCAGGAATCGAACCTCGGGCCTCTGGATATCTAGTCCAGTATGTTTCCGCTACACCAAAGACGACTGTGACGTAACAGCCAACCTTTTCATATCATTCTTATTTTTATTTATCTAGACAGTATACTTCTGTCGAATTTATTATTCATATATATTTATTTGTGTATACTTAAGCGTCAACATTACGATGTTTGTCCAAATTCCTTTCGGTTACGTAAGACAAACTGTAGAAGACTTTAGCGTGTACTATTTAGACAAATGTCATTGTCATTGAATTTTTAATTAAATACTGATATGAAAAAATTACTTTTCTGGTTTTGTCATATTGTTACGAAATATGCCACATAATTTATCAATTTTTGAGATCAATATGTTAGTGAAGAAAAGGCATTTAACTATAAAAAATTATTATGTAATAACATATAAAGATAAAGATGATACAAATAAAGTGTAAGGACCTCTACATATTGTTCATCTACAGCGTAGATGTTGTGCAGCGTAGTTATAACGTAGTAGACACGTTAAACTTAACTATTTTAACTGCAATTGAAAATTTATCAAGAACTTTTGTATAGATTATAAACACTAACGGGTAATGTTGATATGTGTATGCAGCCCATATTACCAAACATATACTTTTCATTGTTGTTATCACGTACATTCACATACATTCTAGTAATATATCGAGAGTTTACGATAACGACATGTTTTCAAGCTAATAAAAACGTATGATATCCTTATCTAACAGCTGGTTTGTGTACTCGTATTTAAAAAAAATGAACCTTTCTGAAGTAGCTGGTTCAAATTTCCATCAAACTGGGTTTAATTAACTTTTAATGCTCTGAATGTAATTAACTCTGAATTTAACTAACCTCAAATTCATTCAAATTATCACTTGACTGTAATTTCAAGTAATTTAATACATTAACCGTAGTTCTTTTCTCATCCATAGACGGTTGAGAAAATATGGAATTTTTAAGACGGGTAGCTGCTGGGGAATTCGAAGACTCGAATTCTTCCTAATTATCCAGGTCAGTTCGAGTCGGTTGTTGTCCAGCATGTGAGCAAATCACGACAAGCTATGAATCAAAATTACTTGACGCCCACATATCTTCCATAAGGATACCTGTGCAAAAGTGCACCATGATTCTGTAGACCTATTTTCTACAGAACGCCTATTTTCTAGATTCCAAAACAGAGCAATGAAAATAGAAGTAGCAATCTGGTAGGCTTTTTATCCTACCAGAATGCTACTACTGTTTTCATTGCTCGGTTTTAGATTTTAATTATTTTAGATTTTTTGGATTTTAGGATCATGTCAAACCTCCACTATCTTGTAATTTTAGAGGTCCTTTCTCTGTTATCAAAAGATTTCCTAAATTTTTTGTTATTGATGTCAATAACAAACCTACCTCTATTTCAATTGATAGACTAAAACCTGCATACTTTATTCAATGTTAATCTTTTCTTAATTTACTATGTTTTTAAATATAAGATGTACATCAACTATTAAAGTTGTTTTCGCGTGAACAAGGTTGTTTTATGTTACAACCTTTTTCTAGTCGTTTTTCTTTATAAGTTGATGGGGGGAAGTATGTAGCGGTGTCGCTTCATCATTAAATTTATATTATAATTTTGTTCTTTATTATTATCTGTTGCATTTCAACTATAACTTCCCTCTATTATGACGGTTGCTTTGAATGTTTACAACCTTGGTAATTTACATATTAAAACAATAACATTTCATAAATCAAATTAAAAAATATCATTTTCAATTAATAAAGATCAATTATATCTTTTACATATAAACATTTACTTTACAACCTTGTGTGACATAATCTAAATGTGTTATGTTGTGTTTTTTTAGTTTTCATCATACTTGGAGGCGACTATTTTTTCCAAGGCGATACAATCACTGAATTTAGTCTATTAAAATGTATTTTCAATTCAGATGTAATCAATTATTTTGATTGTGAAAGTACAAGAATATACTACATATGTAAACATTGAAATTGTGAAAAGGAAAATGTAATTATACTCGTGATATAATTCAATGGAACAGCAGGTGCTTTTATGAGATATCATAATTAGAATATGTGTGATTGTGATTTGAGTAATTATCATTTATATGGATAAGTAATCGGTGCCCAGTGGCGTCATTCGCGTGAAACTGTGCAATACTCTCTCTCATAACTTAATTTTAAACGATTTTGATCCAAATCGCGAGAGAAATTGCAAATTATGATCACCATTTTTAATATTTTTGACTACTGCATTAAAAGAATATACCAAACATGAGAATTGTTCCCCACTACTTTGTTCAAGTGAATTTTACCGAAAAAAGAATCGATGAAACTGCTGATAAAGCATCATTGACGTTTGTTAGCATCATTTATCATTTTATAAAAGATAAATATTTTTGATTTAAAGATTTACAAATGACTGGAAATTTGTGACATCTATTAAAAAGTTACCATTCTGAAGTTGTGAAGTGTTTATAACTTTGACCTGTCAATTAAATGAATACAAAAATTCGTTACGCAGGAGCTGCTTCAACTTAGCGAATTTCCTTAAAGTACATAAATCACTTTCTAAAGGTCACAATTTTAGTCTGATCAAAATGAAATGTCGTATATGATTTTAGTATTTGCAACACCAATTTTATTAATAAATGTCATACGTGAAGGGGATAAGGAAAGAAGAAAACACAAAATACAAAATATCTCTTTTAATATTAGACAATCAAAAAATGTGTAAGAAATAAAGTTGTAGAAAATCATGTTTGCTACAATTTATCACCTCATCATTTTTGCTCAAACTCTAATGTGTAGAGACATAGTGAGGAATTTAGTTTTCAATCTTAAACCGTCAATGTTTTTGTAAATATTAGTGTAACAGAAAAAATGATAAGAAACAAAACTACAGTAAAATTTAATACCTAAAACTTTACTTCTTATAAATTTTTCGATTTTTTGAATATTAAGGGAGATATGTAAAGTTTTGTGTTTCCCTCTCCCTCTAAACCCCCCTTTCCCCTCGTTCGATTTTACCCATTAACGAATTGATCTTTTGAATACCTAAAGCGCCTCAAATACTAAATTTCATTCCGATAAAATGAAAACTGTGACCGCTAGAGTGATTACAGACACATATATACATACATATATATATATATATATATATATATATATATATATATATATATATATATATATATATATATATGTATATATATATATATATATGTCCATAGATTTATATATATAAATTTTACAGATGGTGGTTTTTGACATCTACTAGGTAAGATCGATGGACATTTGAAGAAATTTTTGCGAAATTTTGACTTCGGTACGGGACCAATAGCTCTATTTCCTTTCAGAAAATTTGCTAATAATTTCATAAGGTACAAAATAATGTTACAAATGGAACAAAAAGTCTTACAAAAACAAATATTATCAGATACAAAATATTGCGACACAAAATTTCTTACCATGAACATCCATATGCCTTCTTTTAAACATCCCTACCTTTTCGTAAAGTGCCATGAGATTCGACGCTTTTACGTGGAGTTCCAACCGACAGACAGATGGGTCCAAAAATTTTATCATCATACCAATTGTTATATTGTATTGACAACATACGTTACAACAAACAATTCCTATTTAGAACAAAGGCTATTTAGAATGGTTAGAATTTTTATGTGTATCTGTAGATCGATTTCGTAATGTAGGAATCGATAACGAAACACCGATTTTGATTTTGAAAGGCCTTACAAGAAATGTTATACAATTTCTATAGAATGCTTTAAGCTATAAAAGTTTGTAGCGCTTTGCCGGTGTACCATATGGTAAAAACTACTTCTGACAAATTACTTCCGATTATATAATTTGTAGCAACAAGTCTTTCAATTTTTCTGGAAATAAACACAAAAAAGCATATTTTTTTGAAAATTTTTCGGAGCGTCAGAGTTAATTTTTACCCTACAGAATAATGTTTATCAATAATTTTTATTTGACAATTTAATAAAGATAATTCATTGGTAAAATTTGCAAGCTTTTTAAATAAAAATAAACCAAATTGAATAAGACATAAAATAAAATAAAATAATTATTATTTTTACTTTTATTATCTTGACTTGTATGTATATATCTACCAGTCCAAGTGGCGTAGCGGTCTAAGGCGTTATGTCTGCGCAGTATGCCTACTTGGAAACTGGGAAGTGGCGGGTTCGAATCCCGACATCGGCAGTTTGTCAATTATTAAAAAAAAAAGTAAAAAAAGGGGCGGTTATTGACTTAACTGTCAGCGTATGGACAATATAAGCGGCTATGCTTGAGAAGGTTTTTTGCAGTTCCCTTCACGAACTCCAGATAAATATCGGCATAGTTCCTTTCATAGTTGGCTGCAACTGCATATCCTATCAATTCCTAGTCTATACACAAAAATTCCTTCTACCCCATTCACATCCTCATATCCTTTGGTATCACAATGGACCTTAAGGTCGAAGTGTAGCCTGTCCAGGGCAGCCGCTACAATCTATCTATCTATGTATATATCTATGAATATAATCGAGTATTATAATTCTGTTTTCATCCTCTTCTGGATCGGTTCTTCTCTATTAAGGACCGATGACAGTACAATAATAATATATAATATTTCAGCTTGTTGTTACCCATATCCGACAATGCTTGTCCCTTTGTACTTTTGGTTTATAATTTTTTAATTTATGTGGCTGTAATATATGCTGTTGGTTCAGTTGCGTAGTGCTTGGTCGACCTGTTCATTTCCTCTTATTACAGACTAGCTTGGGACCCACAAAAGTTGGGTCCCAAGCTACAATTTAACTTCGTCTGCTGAAGTGAAGCTCATACAAATGATCCAGAATTAGCACAACTGTTGGCTGTTTTTGTCGTTTGTTGTGATCCAGACATTGAAGTACACTTAGGGAGACCGTGCATTCTAAAAATGGGTGTATATATATATATATATATATATATATATATATATATATATATATATATATATATATATATATATATATATATATAATCTTGGCAGACGAGCGACGGAGAATCTACCAACGAAGGCAGAGTGACACTGACGACATCAGGACACTCGCATCAGAAGAAAGAGACCGCACACTTGAGATGTGGCAAAGACGCTGGGAATCATCGACAAAAGGAAGAAGGACGTATCGTCTGATTCCAGACATCGCGAAATGGTTCAACAGGAAGCATGGAGAAGTGGACTTCTATGTCACGCAGTTGCTGACTGGACATGGCAACTTCCGAGCCTACCTCAACAGGTTCGGTTTGGACTTCGAACCACCATGTCCAAGTTGCCCACATGAAGAGGAAACGGCGGAGCACATTTTCTTCTCGTGCCCCCGTTTCGCTGCAGAGAGAGCGGTACTAGATGCAAGACTCCATTGCCATGGTACACCAGAAAACCTCGTTGACCTGATGGTCCGCTGTGAGGAAAATTGGAAGGCAGTGGCCGACGCAGCGGCCAAGATGATGAAGATTCTCCAGGGAGATCGACCAAGGAGACGTCCACAGCGACAATAATTGAATAGGCAGTAGTAAGACAGTCCTCCCCGGGCAAAGTAGTGCCTGACGGCGGTTCCGCGCGGGGTACAATAGAGTATCCTCAAGAGTTTAGGGTTTTAGCGGGTATGTTCCAGACTTCTTCTGGTCCGAGCCCCGCACCGTGCCGAAAAAAAAAAAAAAATATATATATATATATATATATATATATATATTATCCTCACAAAAACTTTCCTATTGGTCTCAAGATGTTCATTGACTGAAAAAACTTCTGCGTTTGAGTTCATTAAGTGATATTTCCAATTAAGCATGCTATCTTATGTTAAACCCCAAAAATGGTTCTCTTTTTTTCCATATCGTTATTATTAATATTTTGTTTGAATTGGAAAGTATTTTATTTCTTTGTAAACACCACAGTTACAATTTTTGAAGGAGAGAAACTTACCTATATACTTTCTCCCCATTTAATTAACATGTTAAAATTTGTTTGCAGTTCGTTAGTTATAAGGTCAATATGGCATCCTCGGATATACAATGCTTCATCGTCGACAAATAGGGAACATTTAATTGAATAGTTTACAATATTTGGTAAATTAGCGATGTCAACAATATACAACAAAGGGCTTATTAAACATTATATTATCGAATGATAATTAGTGAGAACTCTAGGTTTTTGAAATAAAATTTCAAATTCGCCCCCTTTACCTAGATCAGTTTTTAGTATTATAAATAAGTATTTCGACTACAATATAGTCATCATCAGTATACATTAGCTAGTCGTACTTTACTCTTTGACAATTAGAAATAGAAATAAAGTCGAGATCAATAGACAAAAATAAAAATAAATAGAAAATTAACTAGATTAAAATATACTAGATTTAAAATATAATAAATTTTAAATTATATTGAAATTGCTCTCGTTAAAATTTCCTTCATTCACATTTATCTCTGTTAATTTTACTCTTATTAAAATTACTCTTATATTGTCGCAGGATATGTTACTTGTTGCTAATTTGGTGACAGTTTCACAAACTATCTTGGTTTTACGCTACTTATATATGTTCGCCCGACTTTAGATGCTATTCTAAGACCGCACCTGATTGGTGCTGAGTTATGCCTTGCGCAATGAACACGTTTTTGTATTTTGACATCTTTTGACATCCTTCCAGTATTTCATTTTTTTCCTGGAACCACACTACGCTTTCGGAATATATCTCTCGCATTCAAGCGCTCACATCTGTCTTGTACTTATCATTTTTTCAATGATTTTACTAATTTTACTATTTATAAGTAATGACCGAATTACTAACTTTCCTGTGTCTACATTAAAAACAAAAAGATCCTGATACAAACTCGCACCTCCTAATCCCTTTTCTAAAGGATTGATTTTCTAATATTGCTGCAGTAGTAATTCTTTGTTTTCTATTTAAATCCTATAGCAGTTTTTTTTACTTAACCACTTATACACACTTGCATCCACTATACCAGGATATTCAGAGTTTATTTTCAAAAAAATTCGTTACTGCTTTTAGCGAATTTTCTAAGAATACATAAATTACTTTCTAGCGGTCACAATTTTAGTCTGATCAAAATGAAATGTTCTATCTGATATGATTTTAGTATTTGCAAGGACAATTTTATTAATAAATGACATACTTCAAGGGGATAGGGAGGCATCAAGAAAGAAGAAAACTCGAAATATTAAATATCTCTCTTAATATTAGAACAATCGAAAAATCGTAAGAAATAAAGTTGTAGAAAATCATATTTGCTACTATTTATCACTTTACCATTTTTGCCCAAACTCTAATGTGTACAGAGATATTAAGGAATTTAATTTTCAATCTTAAACCATCAATATTTCTGCAAATATTAGTGTAACAGAAAAAATGATAAGAAACAAAATTACAGTAAAACTAAAACTTAATACCTACAACTTTACTTAAAAATTTTTACTTATAAACCCCCCTTTCCCCTTTTACCCATTAACGAACTTGACCTTTTGAGTACCAAACGCGCTTCAAATACCAAGTTTCATTCAAATCAGATTAAAATTGTGACCGCTAGAGCGATTACAGACATCACGGTCAGAGCGATTACACACATCACGTCACGGTAAAAGTAGATATTGCGGCAAATGTACACATTTTCCGGTAAATGTGCACATTTGCCTCCTCGTTTGGGTAATGTGCATTCAACTAACATTTACAATTTCAAAAAAGGGAAATGTACATTGAATTCACAATGACCATGTCGTTTTGGTAAATGTGAGCATACAAAATACGAAATCGCAAAATACGAAATAGAGATACCGATATGGGTCGAGTTGGGTTAGGTCTGGTTGGGTTGGGTCGAGTTGGGTTTGGTCGAGTTGGGTTGGGTCGAGTTGGGTTGGGTCTGGTTGGGTTGGGCCGAGTTGGATTGTGTCTGGTTGGGTTGGGTCGAGTTGGGTCACTCTGTTGGAAATTTGCATATTTTTATCGTAATCGTGCCAAAATTTTCCAGCTTTTCTTAAAACATGAAGGTAAGAGTATACATTTACCAAAACGTGAAGGCAAGAGTACACATTTGCCGGGAAATGTACATATACATTATATTCAGTTCACATATACCTAACTTTTTGGGAAATGTACACATTTACGGTAAAAGTGTACATTTACTGTAACATATATACATATATATAATATATCGGTATACATATATATATATATATATATATATATATATATATATATATATATATATTTGTGTGTGTATATGTCCAAATATATATATATATATATATATATATATATATATATATATGTGTGTGTGTATATATATATATATACCAATTTTACAGATGGTGATTTTCGACATCTACTAGGTATGATCGATGGACATTTGAAGAAATTTTTGCAAAATTTTGAAGTCGGTACGACACCAATAGCTCTATTTCTTTTCAGGAAATTCGCTAAAATGCAGTAATACATATTTCTGTATACATAAATTATAGCTTTACTAGCAGTTTTCATATCTCTTACTGCAAGGATTAACGCTTACTGCAGGGGATTTGTTTGCCCCATACAATCTGTAGCTTTCAATTTCTCTCCCTTAAGAGTTGCTTTTCTAAAGAACGTTGAAACGTTCTAACAAAAAATAAAGAAAAATACTGGCTCCCAAACAAATTATATCACCTATTTCATTTTCATTGGGGTTAATTTTAAAATTTTTATAAAATTGAAACTTCATCATTTTAATGGATAGTATAAACGTGAATTTCCATGTTTGAAACTTTACAATTTTCCATAAAACAATTTATTAAAATTATAGTTTATTTCAATAAATTATAGGACACACCCATCCAAACAAAAATTAACCAGGTTAACCATTCTAAGTGTTTCTGTATGTAATATACATATTCAGTAATATGTACGCTTAGAATATGACTTCCTGTTTCAAATGTGTAGAATTTTACCATTTTAAATAATAATGTTATGAATAAAAACTATACGTGTTTTTATTTTTATTTTCCAGTCTACAGTGAATCCTGTATATAGCTCTGTGTCAGCTGGAAAAAACCGTATGAACTGATGAATTTATGAAAACCAGCACAAAGCCTACAGGGCAAAATGTATGAAAATATCTGATCTAGGTAATGCAAATTTCTTTCTGATCTAAAGCGTAACTTATTGGGAGAGTAAAGGGGGAAGAAAAATTAAGTCGACATTTGAAAATTTGAAAAATTTTTAGTATGTTTTTCGACCGCCTCTCTCTATAAGAAATAAATCAAATCCGTTGACTATTTCTAGATAGCTTAAGGACGTTCATTTGCTACTCTAAAGTCAAATGAGTACTATCTTTAATAAAATTTATTTAGGATTTCAAAACAAGTGTAAAGTATGTCAATAATCTTACAACGATTTATAACCTTTTTTATTTGTCCTAAATATTTTTAAAGTATTTATTGGAAAATACCAGGAAATTGTGACTTAATGTGACAGATATGACAGTAAACTATGTTTTATATTTGTGTATATATTATTTTAGTGTGTGTGGTCGCCAGTTTCAAAATATGGTGGCAAAAACAAACCTAACAAAAAAGTTTTAATTTTATTAAATAATTAATTCAAATGTCCGTCAACACCATTTTTTTAATGCAATTATATAAACTGCATACATCAAAGAATATTTATAAACATTATTCATGATGGTGTCTACTTTAATAATATAGTTATTCTAATTTTAAGTACAAAAAAAATTCTGTTCTCCATAAGACGCTGTGTTCAAAGTTTGATTTTTAATCGATAATTACTCTTTGAAATGATCGACAAAAGGTGTTAAATTTTTGAGGGAGGATAACTATTGAATCGAGCTATTCAATTCACTAAAAAAAAAAATTTTATCTACTATCAAGCTTCATGGATGAACGTCCTTAAGGAAGGTAAGAGTCTAATCGAAATAAATTTACTACGGAGACACAAAGCGATTAATTTTATCATTATTTAATTAAAAATGATAAAAGTAATTAACAATTAATGAATCTAAATTAAACTGTTGTTTCTAAACATCCTAAAGATTTATATTGCTACATATTCCCGAAGAGAGAGATATGTTTTATATTCCTCATTGCTTGAATATTTTTGAGATTGGTTTTTCTGAAACTTCATACAGTAATATTTTTCATGATGTACAGATTTGTACGGATTTTTACAAAGATTCGAGGCTTTCGTATTCAGGCGATTAGAAAATACATCGTTGTGTAAGAAATTTGCTGCGTTCTTTTAATTATTCTTAACAGCTAAAAATCACTCCACAATATGGGTATTGAATTAAATATTAACAATTTCGTGTTTTTTTTGGTATATTTCTGCTATGTCCGATCAATCGAGATAATTCCTTGAGCATTGACGATATAGAAAATACAAAAGAGTCAAAACCACAATATTTGGCAAAAGGGAAAGAAAGGTCTTCATAATTATCTGATAATTAATTACAAGACTATAATTTTACTATTCCCATTTGCATAGTTATATAGTGAAGTTTACGCTTCATCTTTTGTAAACATAACTTTTATCCTAAGTTCCACGTTTTCAATCGACAGAAACTTCTATGTAAATTTCAATTTTTTAGTATCTGAAATTTGAAGTACAAAGAAAAATACACAAAAATGAGTTTGTGAAATTATTTCATTGGAATAATTAATGACCTATAATTTTGTCTCGGATCAATGCTTTCTTTATGCTCCCATTTGCCCTTGACGTATGTCATTTATTAATAAAATTAGCCTTACAAATACAAAACTCATATACGACATTTCATTTTGATCAGACTAAAATTGTGACCGCTAGAGAGTGATTTATGTATTCTAAAGAAATTCGCTAAGTTGAAACAGCTCCTGCGTAACGAATTTTTTAATTTATTTAATGTGTAACAAAAATATTATAAATTTACAAATACTTGAATACTCACTTATTATTTTTCGTTATTTTATGTGCTTAGTAGTATCGCGCATAAAATAACGAAACTCGCTCGGTAATATCGTATCAATCCTTCCTTAAATGTTCACTAAACATATGTTTCCAATGTTGGTTTGAAATAAAGAACTCGTATAAATTGCCTGCTAAAAGAAACCAAGCATTTCAAAAATCAGAGAATGCTTTTTGAGTTAAGAATAACATCTTGAGTTAGATATTTTTTCATAAATTTTTAGCTTATAACTTCCAGATGAAATAGACCATGGCTCTTTACTTATTCCAATGACTATAAATCCAACTCATGATAATCTTTCGATGTATATTGTAGTGGGCTGGGACTTATCTTGCTAGTTCTGGATCAAGCATTATCTGATCATTCCTATATGAAAACTTATACTTAACTTATATTAAAGGCGTCTATGTATTATGTGACGAAAAGTTCTTGAAGACGTCCTGATTTTTCGAACCAGAACGTTTGTGTGGCATTGTAGGACGAATAAGAACTATGCAAGTATCCTAAGCAGAACCGTAACACCGCTTGAAGGCCCATACAAAATTTCATTAATCCAGCGACCACTTTCTTAGCTATTTTAGAGTATTAATCAATGTGTGACATTAAGAATATAACCTCTATATTAATGATGTTCCAGCATACCACCACTTTTAAAAATAACTGTTTTCTAATAAATAATGAAGTTTCAAAATTTTTGACCGTTTAGAACGCCAGATAATTAATATCAAAGTAATCATTCTCTCTCACTCTCTCTCATTAGAAGCATGTAAAACGTCATGCCCGCCCAACTATTATCTGTTTTATTAGAAAAAAATACAGAATATAAAAAAAAAAAACTAGGAAAGTAAAGCTAAATATTTATTATATAAATTTTAAAAAAAAATCGTGTGTTACCGTTTTGTTTTCGAAATATAAAAGTTTAAAATTATTATTTTTCTTCAAAATAACATTATTTTGTCTATGTGAACAGTGTATTTGTCTATGTGTTGTATATGTGTGTTTATGTATTTGTGCTATAATAAAATCAAACCGGGTTTTTGTCCTGATTATATAACACAGTGCTGGATCGTCCTTAAGTACATGGCTGTAGTATGTATATTTGATTATGTTGACTATAAAACAAAGTTTAAACGAATAATTATAATATTTTGTTTTAATGTAAACAGTTATCAGGGTTTCTCCAACAATCTTACTTAATATTATCACACTATCTATAATGTTTTGCTAAGTATCAGCAAGGTGTGAAGAAGATAACTACCAACTTTAAAAAATATATTTTGTATACGCTTTTTTATTAGTTTCACCTGTATGTATGTATGTAACCGACCCTTTTGGGCTCGATATTCTCCTACTTTGAACGATCAGATTTAATTCAAATTTTGCACACTTGTCAAAGACCGATGACAATGCGATAATTCGATTAAAATATCCGATTATCCTGATTCGATTCGCCAGGATTCATCAATTTCTTTCCGCATCCTTTGCATGAGAGTAAGAGATATAGAGCTAGTGCGCGAACTTCAACTAAAAAATGAAAAATAATTAATAGTTTAAAAAAACTAAAAAAACACGCTTTTATAGAAAATCCAACTAAAAAATAGAAAATAAAATTTAATAAATTTGAATTAAGAAAAGTGTAAATAAGACACTATGCACTTCACGCTTTTTTCCATTAATATACATTTGTTTCTTATTTACACTTTTCTGAATTCAAATTTATTAAATTTTATTTTCTATTTTTTAGTTGGATTTTCTATAAAAGCGTGTTTTTTTAGTTTTTTTAAAATATTATTTATTTAACCATTTAAGATATATTTTAGTTATAAAAATAAATTTGAATAGACATATATTTCGTTTAATGTAACAGGTGACCTTATAATAAAAATAGGTTATTGATTGAATGGATATAACCTTGATAGAATAAAATATTGCTTATAAAGTATGAAACATTTGTAGTTTGAAGAATACCTCAAAACTTATTTAGTTCGTGTTTCCAAATACTCTTTGAAACGATTTTAATTTTTTTTCTTTGCGTCATTTTTTAACTATACTCCCCAGTGCCCAGACTGTCTATGCCAATTATGAGGCACATTCTATGGCCCGATCGGGCTGCAGTTTTTCATTTGGAAGTTAAAAAAACAAAGAAAAAATTGTCGAAAATATGGACGAATCCAGGTAAAAACTACAAAAATGGGGTAAACTTTTGAACGGGGATCTCTATCGAAAAAACGTTCAACCAATAATTATATAGCTCGACGAGGAGAGTTACTCGTCCAAAGGGTTACTGACTAATGTTCCCTTTTCGTTTGGTCGAATTATTTTTTTATTTTCGATATATTTGGACAAAACAGCCGCGCCGTGTGGTGACGAATTCATGAGAGTCAAAAAGCAATTTTGAAAAAGTTCAAGTTCTAACAAGGGAGGGTTTTGTTCAATTTTTTCATCCGCCATGATGACGACACATTTGATCGGACCGGGCGTGGCCTTGGTTCGAATATTGCGCAGTGATGTTCTCTGCAACTTAAGTTACAAGGTGCTTTTTCGTTCGGGCCCAATTTGGCCGTGCGAACGATGTACACGAAATTGGGAGGGGTGAGGGGGGGGTTCTTTTGAATATTATTGACGTGGCATTCGCACTGCCTATCGTGGAGAAACGAGCCGCCTGGAGGATTGCATTGGTTAGGCGTTACGCCACTGTTAAGGTCTCCCGGACCGCGAGTGAGGGTATCAGTCCGACGTATTCTCGGTATCGGGCTCATTATTGGTCGCAATGGTCTGATTCTCTTCGCCTTCTCCTTTTTATTGTTAAAAAATTTTTTATTATAAAACATAAAACGTTTCATTTTATATTCTGGCTTGAAGTGCATCAATGTAAAATTATTTTTAAAATTGTAATTTATAAAAAAAAATGTCTGTTCGTATAAGAGTGTAATGTTTGTCATCTTTAAGTTTCAAAGCATTCCACGTCGAATGGAAAAATGCGCACCCTTCTACCATACATAGAAGTAAAGAGGGTATTTGTTTTTTTTCACATTGTCGGGCGAGTTGCGTTGGGAAAATTAAGGTTTTTCGACGTTTCCCATAAGTTTGAAGGTGTTTCGTGTCGAATGCAATCCTTCTAGCATGTCAAGATGTGGCTTAGATTGTATAAATGAGAGAGTGAGACTCGCTCTGCTCGCAAGGGGTCTCCAACCCCTTGATTCCCAATGGGATTGGGGTTTTCGGTGGGATTGCATTGGAAAAATTAAAGTTTTTCTATTTTTTCCGTAAGTTATAAGTTATTCGGCGTCGAATGCAAAAATCCGTATCCTTCTGCCATACCTTAAATTGGGTTCGGTTTGGTATAGATCAGTGAGTGAGTTAGTCAGTTTCACAAAGGCCTGCATATATTATAGGATATACCGCATATAAAATTACTAGTTAATTTGAAGTAAATACATATTCGTACAATTGCTACTCCAAAAATGCTAAAAACGGGAGGGAAAATATTTTATGTAAACATTTTGCTTTTATACCTTTTTTGTTTAAAGTCCATTTTCATAGAAAATTTTAGTTACTCCAATAAATGTGTGTTTGTTAGAGAAAAATTACTTTTCTGTTTCGTCACGGATGTAAAAGCTTACCTTCGCCTAAAGAATTTTATTAAACAAAGTGATATATTTGTCACATTGATGAAATGCCTAAATTTATGCGCATTATATAAAGCAGTATAACATTTTAGATGTAATAAAACTTGTGCCTTATTTATTACACATATCTATATATAACATGAAAAATTAATTATACAGTTGACTAATTTAAATTTTGTGTACCGTAATAATAATTATCTAGAATAATTAATTATGTTCAAATATTCTCAGAGATAAATAAAATAATATTTTAATGAACAAACAATCACAAAAAGATAGATACAAGAGATTGTATACAATTCAAAGGTATTAAAAACTGTAATTTAAAATGTTAACATGTAAATAAGCCAATTTATGTGGTAATTAAAAAACAAATTTTATAAAGAAAAAAACACAAGAATACCATATAGATATATCTTGACTATAACAAAATTTATAAAATTTCAATATTTTATTATTTGTATATTTTCCCTTGTATATTTTCATATACCGGGTATTAAAAGAAGGAATATAATACTTAATTTTCTTTTAGTTAAAAGCTTTGTTATTAAAACTTTTTTAAAGCAAATTTCAAAAAATTAAAAGGTAATGATACTGTTGTGTTGAAAATTATTGAGAATAATAATTTGGACCTCAATACATAATTGTAAGTTGTAAGGAAGAATATTTAGGATATAATATTTTGCTCCTTGGAAAAGGAGTTTTTTTTGTTTAAATATAAAAACGTATAATTGGAAAAATCTTAAGATTTTAATTGGAATTTTTTTTCTCTTTCAAAAAAAGTTTTTTTTTTTAATCAAATGAATAAAAATTTATTTTATATATTCGACCACGTTTATACGAAGTACAAATTGAATAACATAAACCATTCGAAACAGTAGGCTATTATGTAAGTACAAAAACAACTATTATGTTACTGTATATTGTTAATCTAGAATGGATAGATAAGCATTAGTATAGCCGAGCGCGCTATGTGCTTACTCAGAGGGATGTCATATCTATATTATACTTGGTTCATATCCCAGTCGAATCAATACAATTTTAAATAAATTTCATCTATTACCGACCCATCTGAATACGACTATGAATGACAAGAAACAAATTGTTCTATAGTTTCTACAAAAAAGGCAGCAATTTACCAATTTTAAGATCAGTTAAAGATTGACATTTGATCAACTAACATCAGTTAAAAATTGGATTGATAAAGTCAGGTCGAAAAGTGTTGTATGTAAATTGTATTGTAACGAGAATAGACTAATCATTGTGGAGTTAAATTGAATAAAAATTTCATTTTATTTTATCAAATGGAATTCACTTTATTCGGATTGATTAAAATTACAAAATTTATATTTAAATTATTAAACTTTTAGTAAACTTTAACTAATATTTTGTGCTTTTTTGGTGTCGACTATCGGGGTCTGTTTTAGGTTCTACATCGCTCCTTTGGAAGCTAAAGAGAGCCAAGATACCGCAACAATACAAAATCACTTAAATAATGAAAATTAATTATTCATTCTTCAAGTTATGTAATATTGTACCAATTTTCATGGAACTTGGTTCTTTAATTTATTACCAAACAGTCCAGGACGTGTGAAGTTTCATAAAAGATAAACTATTTATTACTAACTACATTAATTATAAATATAAGAAATTTTTTGTTTTATTTACATTGATATTATAAAAAATTTACACGGCATTTTATATGTCAAGCTAACGCAGTTGTACCATTATTTTGTGAGCATTAACTTTTATACGATCGATCGTAAAAATTAAAAATATTCGTTCGTATTATTGCACAATGCTCGTGACGCATTTAGTAGATATATTTATAGGGAGTGGTTAAAAGGATACTCATTAGGTAGAATCGAAGAGAAAATGATAAAACATTTATTTAGAAAAGTAGAAAATCCTATATTACAGGTATAGAAAAACATAAGGTATACATTTAAAGCAACAGAGTGTAACCATTCATCCATTGAAATCGATAGTTGTTGGTAAGTAGGTAGGTTGGTAGGTAGGTACACGTATATGATATACAGAATGCTTCTAAAGACTTGCGACAAATTGTAAGGAGATTTTTTTAGTCAATTTACAACGACCCTTTAGAGGCACTACAGACGTGCAACATTGAACAGCAACAAGCATGTTGCTCTGTATGTATAGTGGTTGCAGCAACAACAAACATGACCTTGAACGGTTGCTGGAACAATAAAAATTATTTGATATTTTGTAGGAGGAGTTAAATGTTCATATACAAATTGCCATATTATCTGAAATGTTATGCTTTCCTGATATTTTATTATGTTTTATACTTATATTGGTTACAATTTACATTATATATAATATATACAGTGTGTCTACTTAAGTTGGCTCCATATGAAAAACTTTTTTATTATAAGGTTTACGAAAAGCTATTTATAAAGCTATCCTTTATAAAAATTTCTGCTTTCGAAAATACTAACATGCCGCTATTTACTTTTGACATCGAATGTACAGGGTGTGCAGAAATTGAAAAAGGTTCGATAGGAATTTTTTTTCCACTTCAATTTTAAATTAAATTTAGCAAATCCTACTTATAAAACACGTTATCTGTTATTCTAATTAACCAGTCATCGTACTTCAAATGTTTATTTGCTGATTTGAAACGTTTAATGAATGATATGTAACAAAATAATGAATATAGAACATTTATTTTTCATACTTTACATTACAAATACAATTATTATTGTTGACGTAAGTAACAACAGTTATCTTCAGTTCGTTTTTGCCTCAAAGTATCTACCTTCGCGTTCCATACATGTAATTGTTCTTTTACAAAATTCTTTAAATCCACTCCTACATATCTCGGGGTGATTTCTTGAACCGTTTCCCGTATTATCTGTTCTATATGGTCTACATTTAGAACAAAAATATACAAAATTTAATTTAAAATTGAAGTGGTCAACACATTCCTATCGAACTTTTTCAATTTTTAGACACCCTATACATTTGATGTCAAAAGTGAATAGCTGACTATTAATATTTTCGAATGCAGAGATTTTTATAAAGAATAACTTTTTTTCGTAAACCTTATTAATAAAAAAGTTTTCCATATGGAGCCAACTTAAGTAGACACACTATATATATTTTATTATTTTATCATCCCAATACTAGTTTTTACTAGAGATACATACATATAAATAAACTATACAAATTAAATGAGATAGATAGAGACAAGATGAGAAATGATTGAATTTTTATGACTAGAGTCATAAAATAATAAAAATTAAAATTTATGTTCCCAAACTTTGGTTGCAGCGTCTGTACTGAAAATATTTTATAGGCGGAGTTCAATGTTGCTGCAACCATGTTCTGCATCTATTCTGTACTTTAGACTTCGTGTTAATTAGGGTTCATGTTGGTGTTTGCTAATATCTTTTTATATCTTCATCAAAAAAGTATCAGTACCATTAACGAAAATATTCCAAAAATAATATTTTGAAATTATTACCTGACTGAAGTGACACGTATCAAAATGTCGAGGTTTAAATAAGGAGGCATTATTATTTAAGCATCATTGATAAATACTTTGTATTCAATCCGAGGTGGTCAAGTTATCTTGGCAAGTTCTAGTCTTCTTCGTCTTTTTTAGCCTTTAATTAATTTAAAATTTTATTCAACCCGCATTGTATCGATTCCACATGGTTAGGCAAACAGACAATTCATTGCATTAAATATTATATTCAACCAGAATTCATGTTTATTCGTTAAAATAATTATTTAAAAAGAGAAGCTAGTCATCAGGCGTTTTAATCCCTGAACAAAATATTCCCGACAAAATACCTTAGGACAAAATATCTCTAAGACAAAATATCCCCGGAAAAAATATGGCCGGATAAAATATCCCCAAGACAAAATATCCACAAGATATTTAATGTATTTCTTGAAGGAAATGGAAATAAATTTTAATTTTCTTATGATGATGATGAAGGGGTCCAGGGGCGAAGCTCCGGTGGGGGTTGGGTTGGGTTGGTTTGGTTTATTCCAGATGAGAATAAATAGTATTATTTATTGTTATTGTTTATTATTATCATTATTATTATCATTATTATTATCATTATTATTATCATTAATATTTATTATTTTCATTATTTTTTATTTTTTTATTCAAGGCTGAGCCCAATTAGTTTACCGCACGGACCTCGTCAAGTGACTGTATACTGTGTTTTTTTTTCTTCTAGAGTAGTAGTCGATTCGTTCGTACAAAATCTCGCCCCCTTCAGCTGACGCTTCTACCTTACCTGAAGGAGGCAGCTCCTTCGAATCCTTCGGGCTGCTGAAAACGAAAAGCCATCTCAAGGCACTTCTCAACAAACTATAGCGAGCACCCAAAACAGTCACCATCACCATCGACGCTTTTAATGGCCGAAGGCACTAAGGGCTGACCTGCTCACTTGTTACTTAGCAAGTAAACCAAAAAGACGTGGCTACATGGGAAGGATGTACACCATATGGTCCGAAAAGCATCCCGAACTCTCTCATTTTAAATCCCAATATCTGCGAGATCAAGCAGCTCGTCTAATCAAAACCGAATTTAACTTACCAGTCAGAATTTTGGACACGGACAGGGTTATGGAACCGGAAGTAAATGTGAGGGATGAGGAATGGCCGGCTTCTATCGGTATGGATTATACCACAAGTGAGACGTTAGTTGCTGAGACACAGGATTTGATATCTCAAGCTGAACCAGTGTCAGAAAGTGGCAGCTCTAATACTACCTGTGTTAGAAGCTACAAGGTCTAGATCCATCACCACTTGTTAAGCCTTCAGAGCCCTTCTGTGAAGCCACCAAACCACCTCGTTTGGAAGAGTTTAGACCTCGGTTCCGAAATGCGCTGAAAACAATCAATAGTGACCTGTTTAAACGCAAACGCCCAAAGTATCGCAAGACGTTTGCAAAGCACAAGCCCTTGCTTAAATCAACCAAATTGTCGACGAACACCTAACAAACGTCAGTAACCTGCTCGTGATCGATAGCTCAGTCTATGCTTCACAGTGCGCACTCTCTCTTCCTACTAAGGGACAGCTGAGGAAAAGAAACACAAACGCATAGAGCAACTTGACAACATATTGAAATCTCTCCGGAAGACGGTATTACGTGTCGAGTGTGTGTTAGAATACCCGAAGACTGGTAGACTGTTCACCCCAAACGTGCGGAGCTTCGATCGTGAACTCAGGCACAAATATCACACACTCAACAAGGGTATCCTACTCACTATGAAGCAGAGGACCTTGAAAAGATACGTGCGCTATCTCTCGCACGGAAAAAGCTAGGTAAACTAGAAAAGTGTATTCGAGAAAGTAAGACCTTTCTCTCGAATCCTTCTCGTTTATTCTCTTCTCTGTAAACCTGTTTCTCTCGTAGAGAATCCACCAACAGTTGAGCAAATCGACAGTTATTGGTGTGTTTTATATGAAAATTCGACAAATGTAGATAGTAGTACAACCCTAATCAGACTATTCCAAATGTTCTGCACACTCATTTAGCAGAACAAGTGGTAAAAATATCCATTACCGCTGATGAAGTGTCCCTTGCCTTCAAAGGCATGAATAATCCATCGGCGCCTGGCATGGATGCGGTGTCGAATTTTTAGTGGAAACGTTTATCTTCCACACATACACATCTTGCTAGGTACTTCGCTTCATATATCTTATATGTAACCTTTTCATCTTAGTTCGCAGAAAGGCAAAAATTACTGATATCTCAGAGAGGAGATATCTCAGTTCGAAGCAATTACCGACCGATAACATGCTTGAATACCGTGTACAAAGCGTTCACCTCCATTCCTAATGAACGCATATTCACATTCATTTATTAAACCGATCTATGTATATTGTTTAAAATTATTCATAGAGTTTGAATTCTATCGCCAGGATATGTCGATAGTTGATCGCCGGAAATGCAAACTAAAAATTTATCCAATGGCCCAAAAGGGTCATTTACATAAAAAAATATTTACATAAAATGTATTTAATTTAATTTAGAAAACGTTAAAATTTTGAAAACTTAACTTGTGATGAACGGTGACGTTTAACAAAATGTATTGAGTATTCTAATGACGTTAATTAATTTAGAAAAGGAAATGGATTTTAATAATTCCAAAATATAATAAAATATAACGAAATGTAACTAAATGTAACAAATGTAATAAATTAACAGAAGTAACAAAAGTGACAAAATCAATATTCAATTAAACCAAATCTGATTCAAAATTTTGTTGTACTATAAGTATGTAAAATAATGCCGCTTAAAAGAGTGTATTCAGTTAAGAATACCCCTATACAATTCGAAAGTCTTTGAGGCGAAAAATCTCTTTAAAGGGTTTATTCAGTTAGGAATACCCCCTAGAGTATTTTGAAAATACGATAATAATTATATTGACTAGCTGCTGAGTGTCGTGGTAAATGAGTGGATGAGCTGATCGCAGACCAAAAAAACTCGAAGGAAAAAAATTATCGCTCACAGCGTTTATGACGGGTGAATCCAAATTCACGTGACTGCGGACAATCGATCCGAATAAAAAAGGGTCCACCCTCACGCGAACTTATCGATTCACGATACGCAAGAGATTTCACAATAAACGCATTCACTTAATTCAAAACCTTAACATGTGAAATAATTTGTCTGCGCAAACAACGGAATAAATAAAATAAAAGAGAAAACATGAAACCGGAAACTTGTCGCCAAACGTACTATGCGCAAGCGCTTTTAACAGTATAATTTAGAAATTAACCAAGATATCCGCTGTTTACGAAACCAAAGCACATGGTAAAGTATTTACCTGAATATAATAAAAAAATCTACATTCATACGAATGTGATGTCTGAAATTAATACTTGAAAGAAATTTTTAGAAGGCAATTATTGAAAATAATGATCGAAAACGATGATGATTGAAAATACGCATCGAGGAGGGTTGCAAGAATATTTTAAAACAAATTATTAATAGCGTCGTAATTTGCTATATGATGAAATTCTTATTGCAAACCAAATTGTATACCTATTTTAAAGAATTGAAACGTGTATAATGAACCAAAGGGTTAATTTATTGCGAAACGCGATACAAAATTAAAATGGCATAAATAAACACGTGTGAAAGGTTAGCCTAATTCGACACATGAAAAGGGTCAGTATTGAAAATGAAACCTTCATCGATGATGCGAACTTTCAATCATTAACCTCCAAGAAATTATTAATAAATTAAAACAAATTAATTAAAATAATGCATGACCGTAAAAATGATGAGCTCCATATTGAAAGCAATCAATCAACCAATTTTATACGTCTTGAAAATAACAAACTTATTTTGGATTTACATTGTGCATCACGGCAGTCAGTAGAGTGAATAGTGCTGTAGTACCGCTCTCAAATATATATCTCACCTCGTGTGCCGATATTGTAAGCGGGGTCATGTCTCTAATTACGACACAAAAATTGTTATACACATAATTGCGTGTTGGCGAAAGTCACATTCATAGTGTGTCCACTGTTAAGAAGGCTATTCGTGGCATGTCTCGGACTAATTTGTGAATCCAAATTATCTGGGATACATAAAATCCGTGCTACTAATATGCTTGCACCACCGATCCTTGTCTATTCTTTTGGTTCCATCAAATGGGCAGTAGAGGAGCTTAAGAAGCTTGATAGAGGCACTTGCAAACTCATGAACTCGGTGCCTCGTAACTACCTCCCACTAGTGACTCGTAACTAGTGTTAGGTATAGCTTGCCAAGTTCTGATCCATTAATGGCACTCGTGCGGGATGACAAGTTGGAAGGTATAGGAGCAACTTGTTTTCTACAGCACTACATGCAGCTTCAAAATTGGGTCAAGTATTTGATCCGACTAACCGTGATCAAGATGATAATTTGGTCCTTCTTCTCCAAGCCGACTTCGTTCTGCTGTTAAATGAGCTGAAATCAGGTCTCTCTTTCAAAATCATCGATCCCAGAACCATCAGGGTATGTTCTATCTCCATCTAGACTCTTACGGTCTCTCCGTTGATCTTACCTTTTCTTTCCTCCGATTAGCTGGACTCAAGTCCGAAATAGAAGGCTTTAACATCGCTGCCCAAGACGGTGTGATAGCTACTCTTACCTCATTTTGACATGTCAATGTTCTGCCTCGGCCACCTCCATTCATCATAATCACGCTGCCCTGCGTCTGCTGTACTATTTTTTGCGATACAAGAATGAAGTTGACCGTACGCCAGTCCTATCATAAGCTCCCAGAGAGATCGATTCTGTCGTCAAAAACAAGAGATGCGTCATCTTTTGGAGTTTGTCGTTTGCAACTACCAGGCTGTTCTCTGCTTCTAAGCCTGAGATAGTGCTCCAGGATGTTTCAGCCAAGACTATTTTCTTCATCGAGTTTTCTGCGCCCGCAGAAACGAATATAGCCTTGAAAGAGGAGCATAAACGAACGTGTCGCGGAATCTTTGCTCTCTTTATTTTCCAATTGGAACGACACACACGTTTTTTTAAATTAAAAAGAAAAACAAATTAAATTAAACAAAACTTTTACGAAAACAAAAACCTAATTTTATTTACTTTTTAAAAGAATTTAAATCTAGTTTCTCTTTCAACAATTTCTTTTTAATTTTTCAACACAATGTCAATTTTTAAACTTCGAACTGAATCAAACAACAGTCAATTATATACTCAGCCATGAGTCTTTCTAGAACACAGTTGTTGATGTTTTGAAGAAATATTTTTTTTAAATTATATTTTTGCATGGAGGTTTCTCGAATAATTTAGTTTATCAACAACCATGGGCGCAATCGGAGGTTCAGATTATTTATAAAATTAATTAAAAATTATAATGCTTCTCCAAGGTTTGAAGAGTAAATGGAATGAAAGTAATTCTAATAAGAGTAATGTCAATAAAATTTATTCTATTTTAATTTATTTTGTTTAATTTTTATTTTTTTTATTTTTTGTTAATTGACATCGCTTTTCTATCTATTTCTAATTGTGATGATGACTACTTCGTAGTCGAAATATGTATTTATAATACAAAAATTGATCTAGGTATTGGGGCAAATTTGAAATTTTATTTCATAAACCTATAGTTCTCATTATCATTTCATTATCTAATATTTAAAGAGTAAGTGTGATTTAATAAACAATATTATTTTAAAGTATAAAATGGTGATTTTAAATTAAACTGCAAATGCTTTCTAGAATTAGTGAAGGAAACTGCAGAAAACCTTCACAAGCATAGCCGGTTACTTCGTTCTTGTCCATATGCCGACAGTTTAGTCAATTACCCGCCCTTTTTTTTTCTTAATAATTGACAAATTGCCGATGTCGGGATTCGAACCATAACCTCCTAATTCCAAGTAGACATAACGTCTCAGACAAAACCGCGTAGACCGCTCGGCTACTTGGACGGTACCGTAGAAGAAAATAATTTTTGAACCGAAATGAGCTCATCAGAGTCCATGTGCCTCTAATTAATTCATTTAACTCTTCATACGGAAAAATTATGTATTGAAGCAAGCAAATTTTTTTAAAATCATACACGATTTATATAACTTACCAGTTAAAGGATATAATTTTAGCTTTTTGCATTGGTTTTTTTCTTATTTTACTAATTTCTCTTCTAAAAGAATACTAAAACAATAATATTATTAACTTTTTCGTGATTTTTGCAGTATGTCCGATAATGGCTTGATGTCGGTTAGTGGGTCGTATATCCACCATATAAAACCGAATGTCATTTCACTGTTTTATTATTAACTGTCATATTAATTAACTTATTAGTTTCAGTAACTTCACTTGTGATCGCTTCAGAAAGTACACATACTATAGACAAATACTTTTTGAACGAATACATACATTGGTATGTATTTAGAAAAATTGTAATTGTACTTATTGCCTACTAAGAATTAATTTCATTAATATCCAATAAGCTAACATTTTCAAGGGAGTTTATTACGACTTTTCTTCAAATCCGAATAATTCGAAATACTATATATATTAATCACGTCTAACCTAACCAATTAAACTCATTAAATTTAAACGCACGTGCAGCACCGTACACGTGATAGAAGTGAAATTTCTTAAAAATAGCCAAAATACAACGATATATAACGATTTATAGTTTCTATGTAAATGTCAATCAAAATTGACATTTGAAAATTGAAACAAAATTTTAATAAAGTAATGTTATAGTTATTTTTAAGAAGTTTAGTTTTTGTGGAAATGACATGTTTTAATAAAACAAAATATGCAGCTCTTTTTCTCTCTACTCATATCTTTCTTCTTTCTCGTATAACGAAATCTGCCTACACCTGACGCGTTCTTAAAATTTCACTCTCAATTTTCAAATGTCAATCAAAATTGACATTTGAAAATTGAAACAAAATTTTGATAAAATAATTTTATAGTTATTTTTAAGAAGTTTAGTTTTTGTGAAAATGACATGTTTTAATAAAACAAAATATACAACTCTCTTTCTCTCTACTTCATATCTTTCTTCTCTCTCGTATAACGAAATTCGCCTACATCTGACGCGTTCTTAAAATTTCACTCTCAATCCTTTTCCACTTATTGATTATCCAAAGCCGCCTAAAGTGTCTCTTCAAAAAATTCAAATTTAAATTTATTAATAGTCAAAATACAATGATATACGAGTATAACGATTTATAGTGCACTAGTATAATTTATAGTTTCTATGGAAATGACAATCAAAATTGACATTTCAAAATTGAAACAAAATGTTAATAAAATAATTTTATTAACGCTATACAATATTAATCGATTTTATGGTGTCATTAACAGTTTTATTCGTTGAAGGTAAAATTCGAAAGAACTTTAGAATATATTTACGTTTTATGGTCTCTTTATTTCAAAATTACCGTTTTTGCCATTAGTATGTGTGTTGTTAGTCGGTAATAGCAAAAAAGTCGAGAGTATTTATGAAACGGGAGTGTATTTAGCAGAAGCACATCATTTTAACCCGACTTCAAAAAGGAGGATGGTTCTCAATTCGCCTGTATTTTTTTTATTTTTTTTAAATGTGTGTTACCTCTGAACTCTGTCATTTATGAACCGATTTTCAATTTTTTTTTTCTTTTATAGGGTTTGGTTTCCCATTGGTCTCATTGGCACAAAATCGCATTCTGATGAGGGAATCCCCGGGAAATCGAGGAAAATCCTCATTTTATATGTGATAACCGATTTCTGCGAATTTTTTTTTTTTGAAAGGGTTTAATAAGGGGAAAATAAGAAAATTTTTTACAAAAAAAAACCGACCCCAAAAAAAACATTTTTACAAAAAAAATACAAAATGCATGTAAAAAAAACTGAAAATCTGTTATAAAAAAATTATTTAAAAATTAAAAAAAAAAAACGGGTAAAAAAAATGTGTTATAAAAAAATGCACTAAAAATTAGTAGGTCGTTTAGTAGGTCTACCCATATTTAGACAAATAAAATCAGTTATAGAACTTCAAAGTGACTAAAAAGCGAGAAATAAACCATATTTTGACAAAATGGAAACCCGAATTCAAAAACTAAATATTCTATAACAAAAAATGCACTAAAAAGTAAAAAAATAATTGCATATTCTTGTGCCAATTTTAGTTCACCTAAGCAAAAATTTTTAAATATATATGTACAATTATTGTTATTTTTGGAGGCGGTGTCAGCATAGAGAAATTCACATAACTTTTGGACACCGCCTCCAAAAATAAGAATAATTGTACATATATATTTAAAAATTTTTGCTTAGGTGAACTAAAATTGGCACAAGAATATTTTTTTACTTTTTAGTGCAGTTTTTGTTATAGAATATTTGATTTTTGAGTCGGGTTTCCATTTTGTCAAAATATGGTTTATTACATATTTAATGAATGCTACAGTCGCGATACATTGACATCGATACTTACTTGACGTTGACAAGCATATACATCATTACTCCATCAATAATATTCACAAGAGCAAAGTGTGGTACTATTGACAACTATTATGAGTACTATTGCAACAGTACAACAAGTAGTACAAGGTTCTATTTAATATAAATAGTATTCAATCGATTGTTCCATTTTGCAATCTCTCCCCAATTTATTATAGAATAGTTAATCTTTCATTTAAATTATACTTTGCTATGACAGATGAGCGTATAAAATAATTTACTAGTATTTCTAAATAAATATTTTACATCGTGTTGAAATTTTTTTGTGTAAGTTAAACAATAAAAAAATGATTTCATTATTTAACAAAATGGGGGTGAAATGGATATAAATATATAGGTGACGTTATGGATAGATTGCAATAAGAGCAATAGATTCAAACAAATAGAAACAAACATCTATTTATTTTTATTATTATTATTTCTGTTGGAATAAATAATAGTGTAATATTTATTGAATTAAGTCCACTGGGTATAATTCTTCTTAGTTTCCTTTGCAATGTTTTTACCTTTTATGATTATTTTTCTTGCTATTCATATAAATTATTTAAACTCACCCATATTAAATAAGAATTACGTTTAAATGCAAACGATTTTGATTTAGCTGCATTAACTAGAATAGGTCTGTACAGTGTCTTCTGCATTCATAGATAGGTACAATAGTTTCAAAACTTGCAACCGATGTATTAACTATAAAAATAAATAATAGTTTAAAAAAACTAAAAAACACGCTTTTATAGAAAATACAACTAAAAAATAGAAAATAAAATTTAATAAATTTGGATTAAGAAAAGTGTAAATAAGAAACAAATGTATATTAATGGAAAAAAGCGTGGGGTGCATAGTATCAATAGTTATTCCATTAATATACATTTGTTTCTTATTAACACTTTTCTTAATCCAAATTTATTAAATTTTATTTTCTATTTTTAAGTTGGATTTTCTTTAAAAGCGTGTTTTTTTAGTTTTTTAAACTATTAATTATTTTTCAATTTTTAGTTCGTGCACTAGCTCTGTCTCTCTTACTCTCATGCAAAGGATGCGGAAAGAAAGTGATGAATCCTGGCGAATCTAATCAGGATAATCGGATATTTTAATCGAATTATTGCATTGTCATCGATCTTTGACAGGTATGCAAAATTTGAATTAAATCTGATCGTTAAAAGTAGGAGAAAATCGAGCCCAAAAGGGTCGGTTACATACATACATACATACATACATACAGGTGAAACTAATAAAAAGCGTATAATATACAAAGGTGGTGTTCGTTTCTATAGAATATAGACTGTGTGACATAGGGCAAGTTAAAACTGAATGAAAATAATTTCTGCATAGACAAATGAACTACAGAAACTTAACGTTTTTTCTTCGATTTTTAAGAATTAAACAGTGTAACATCATAGTGTAAATATTATATTCAAAAACTCATTGGCATCTGTTTTTATTTGTTAACCCGACTTCGAAAAGGAGGATGGTTCTCAATTCGTCTGTATTTTTTTTTTTTGGTTATTTTCAAAATTCATATTAATTTCTGTTGTGCTTGTAGACTAGTCAGCATTATGGCCAAGGTGTGATTCGATTCGTAATTGGATCTAGAAAGTTTTTGAAAAAGTTGAAGTCCCGCGTAAAAGAATTGCAAAAGTTATAAACAATTTTCTAAAAAAAGGGGGTTTCGTTTTTTGCAAATATCTTAAAAACTATTGATATATCGGAAATCGAAAAAAAGATTCTTAAAGAGCAGGAAATTTCAATACTTTAAATACTTTATTTATGTTTTGAATTTTCCGCATGTTTGTTAATATGAATGTAGAATTTTATATGTATTTAAAAATCATTCCTTATATATATATTTTTTTATGATAAAAAATTCCAGTTAAAACATTTAATAACAAAACTTAAAAAAACATATAGTTTATATTACACCTAACATGTTTTTTTTGATAAAATTTTTTAAATCAAGTTTTTACAAGACCCAAAAATAATTGACTTCAGGGGTAAAATGATTAAAATCTCTCTCTATTACATTTTCGGTTTATAATCTACATAAATTGGTGTTAATATATTTTGGATTTCATCATTTTAACTGGTGAATGATTCGACATAATTTTATATTTTTGACTAATTTCTGGTTACAATTTGATTTTAATTATAATACTTCATACTTTAATGGCTGCGAATCTAAAAGCAAGAATTTATGTATATTAAATTTTGGATGTTTTGGTTGGAATAATATTACATTGGAAAGGGCTGCACTGGTATAATATTGTATCATTTTCCATGTACTTTTTTTATTAGTTTATATTCGTTAGGCTCTCACTTTTTTTTGTATGTCAAATCATCAATGCAAAAATTATAAATGTTTATTCTTTGCGTTATTAAATTATTGTAACATTTTGGTAAAGTAAGCATGTTTACTTAAACTTTAGTTCTCTTATTGTTAGTTATGGTAAATAATTCTTAAGCATTTTTTCTTTGGAAAAATTATTATTGAATATAAATTTCGTAACTAATCAGTATTTTTATAATTCAATTTTGTATGAAGATATGTTGAAATTCTTATTTTCTGTCTTCATCTTTATGTTTAAACGGGGACTTGTCACTTGTAAATGCATTGATAATTGATGTAAAAGTCTAGGTTAAAATGTTATTTTACTTTGTGATTTTACCAAAAAGAATTTCTGATAAGATATCAATTGAGAATCATTTCTCATGTATTTTATACATTTTAAATTCAATTTATTTAATGTTCAGTTTATGTAATTTTTTTTTTTTATCAAACATTATTTTCAAACTTTGTTTTTTTGTCGACACTTCCAATTTTATAGGGAATCTGTTAATGACAATGTTCATTATTTTTTTGTATGTGAAAAAAAAAAAGATAAACTCCGCGTTTATATAAAATTATTGATTTGTAAATATTAGTGTATACATTTTGCAAATTATATATTCTTTTGAAAGTAATTTGATTTACATATATTATGTTATCTACAATATAAAATAAATTATTTAAATTTTTTTTTTAAACGTATCACAATTTCATGTTCTTATTTATTGTTCATATTTCAGAAATACAGCTTTTAGTTTGGCAAATGTTCCCCGAAACTCTTTCACGCTACGGCTTTGGGTTATTAAAAATACACGATCAATAATTTGGCGACCATTTGTTATATCGGGCCCAGGTAATAGGTGGTCATGAATGGCAAATATAGATTCTTCCACAATTTTGCGCACTCTAAATTTCATACTGTCTAATGGTTTATAATTCTAAATGAATAATAGTATCTGGTTGTTTTTTTTTTTTTGATACTATTACTAAACCTTTTTGTAATTTAATTATGATAGCTGGGTGTGTGTATATTAATATAACACAAACACCCAATCATTCCATTAACTAAATTGGTTTCAAGTCATAATCATTAGATTATATGACCCAAACAAACATTTCATCCCCCTACTATATCATATTTACTTTTAATAAGTTAACTATCAAATAAAAAAACGGAAAATCAAAATTTATTAAATTTTCCAATAGGGATCTTTTATAAATCCTTCAAACAATAGCTCTCAGAAGTAAAAAATTCCAGACTTTTATTTTAAAAATAATCGAGGTTATCCAGATTGGAAAAATTTTTGTAATTAACAAAAGCATAGCTAATGGAAAAATTTTGGGTTAACATTTTTTATTTAGACGGATTATTGTTTGTTAAAGTATCCAATAAGTACCTAAATGTTTGCTTACCTTAATATTCATATTTAATGGGTTAATAAAGTTTTTTTGTTCAAGTGAGCCGATCACCCGTTTTCAAGCCAAAAACTATTGTATATATACATATATATATATATATGTATATATATATATATATATATATATATATATATATATATATATATATATATATATATATATATATATATATATATCAATAATAATTGTTTATAACTTTTGCAATTTTTTATGCGGGACTTCACCTGTTCAACGTTGAATTCGAAAAAAGGCACATGTTGACTAGTATTTGTTCTAATATTTAGAGAGAAATTTTATATTTTGTGTTTTCTTCTTTCTCTATGTCCCCTTTTCCCTTTGACCTATGCCATTTATTAATAAAATGGGATTTGCAAATACCAAAATCATATGAGATACATTTCATTTTGATCGGACTAAAATTGTGACTGCTAGAGAGTGATTCATGTACTCTAAGGAATTTTTGCCTGCATAACGAATTTTTTATCTTTCCAGTATTAAGAGTGATACATCAAATTTTGTGTTTTCCCCTAATTCAAACCCCCTCCTCCTCCAGCTAACCCCCCGCCTCTCATTTTTACCTGTCCGATTTTTTCCATTGAAAAACTGAGCAATTCAAGTACAAAAAGTATCTTGCATATCAAATTTCATTCTGATCGGATTATAACTAGTCACTAAAATGGCTGGCAGCCGACACATCGCTAACTATTGTTGACAATGTTTGAACAAAATTATGGAAAAAATATAAATTGTATGAAAATAAGTTTCAAAAAAGGTTATTTATTTTGAAACAAAGAAAATTTTTGTTCTAAAAATTTTCTTCGATATCATACAGTGGGGGAAGGAAAATTTTCGGTTTTTGGATTATCTAAAAGGTAGATTTTAAGGGTTAAATATATTGGAAACTATTAAATCATATAATTCTGAAACTTGGTACGTCAGATGCGTACGTAATATGAGTCTCAAGCTACGTTTCAAATTTGAGCTTCATAGCTTTTTCGGATCCTGAGATACAAGGGACCTAAAAATCGTCTCTAATAATTCCGGTAAATATAGTTACTGCTTAAACTTAGTCTGATGTACAATTCAAGTTTAAGCTGTAACTATATTTACCGGAATTATTAGAGACGATTTTTAGGTCCCTAGTATCTCAGGATCCGAAAAAGCTATGAAGCTCAAATTTTAAACGTAGCTTGAGACTCATATGACGTACGCATCTGACGTACCAAGTTTCAGAATTATATGATTTAATAGTTTCCAATATATTTAACCCTTAAAATCTACCTTTTAGATAATCCAAAAACCGAAAATTTTCCTTCCTCCGCGAGGTTGGGGACGAAAATTTATCAGAATGAAATTTGATATGCAAGATACTTTTTGTATTTGAATTGCTCAGTATATATATATATATATATATATATATACATATATATATAAATATATATATATATATATATATATATATATATATATATATATATATATATATGTATATATATATATATATATAGATATTGTATAGTTTGATGCATATCTCTATCTAATAATTTGCTGATGGGATTTTTCAATAAAATAATTGTATTAATGCACTTTCCAAGGAATTAATAATTTGAAAAATAACCCGTATGGGGAGTGGAACTGCGCGAATTTCCTACAAAAAACGTACAAAAAGTTTTTTCTAGCTATAACCATTTGGGGGATATATAGATGTATAAACAGAACAAGTTCCCTCATTCCTTAGGGAAACAGTTTTATTTTTACATGCTTTTTCAGGATGTGATACTACTTCAGCTACATACAACCATAAAAAATAAAAATAGTTAAAATTGTTCAAAAAAACCCTCAGCTTTTACAAATTCTACCACTGTTTTACAGCCCAACCAGCACACCAGAGGTCCTGCCTGAAGGTGCTGATGATGAAATGTTTCTGGCAATGTACGGGGCACCCCCCACCATGAAGACAATAAACGCCTTTTGACATGCTTGGTTCCAGTGCTCAGCCAGGAAAATCAAACCAGACGTGACTTCTTTCCCCCCACTAAAGGTGTAGTTTATGTTTTGTTTTTGTTTATATGTTTGAGTTATTTCAGTATGTTTAGTTAATATTAATTAGTTATTTGAAATAAGAAAAAAAACTTTCAGAAGCGATTTTCTCCCCTCGTAAACTAGAGTTTCTGGACTTCTACTTATACATCTATATATTCCTCAAACGGTTAAAGCTAGGAAAAATTTTTTGTGCGTTTTTGTAGGAAATTCAATGAGCTTTCATATTGTAAGTAAAAGTGGTTATGAAAAAGTTGAGATTTTTTGAGATATTGAGGAAAAACCCATAAGAAAGGTCCTAAAATTAAAAATGGCGGCCTATTGCGCAGCCCCTTCCCATATGGGTCTTTTTCTTTGGATATGTTCAAGAGGAAGGGCCAAAGATAATTTTGACTAATTTTAAAATATAGAATATAAGTTTTTTTTTTATTTGGTGATTTATTTAGTAAATTGACTGGGCTAATTGTTATAATATAAGTCATTAAATGCATGAATCACAGGCTGTTGATATTTGAAGACAACTGTTAATGCATGCATATAACATATAGTAAGCTAAAACTTGTTGACTGGGAACAAGTATTTAATAAGTTTTCTGCTTCCCTAATCATTCAAATTAAATTTTTTTTGCCCACCGCTGCTTACGTTTCCCGTATTTGATTATTTTGATTTTGGAAAGGAGCCCGCCTACTTTATTTTTGTGCGCAGATGTTTTGGTTGTGATTTATATCATGTCTTTGGGTGGTCTTTGTTTTGTTATAAAGTATTGTATTCTATTGGATGTTGTAGAAAAATGAGAGAATCGTGGAAGGAAGTGGAGGTGTGTGCTATTATCCACTTGGTTCGACTCACCCTGTATATATGTAAAATAACATCTCAATTCCCTAAAATTATTGGAAAAAAGAAAAGATGAGAAAATAATGCATAAACGAAAAGTAAAATCTTATGAAATGGAACTTTATGCCTTGATCTAAATAAAATTTTGATAAGACAAGCCCTATTAGTGGGACCTCTCCGATATGCCCGCGAGCGACGTAGCGAGAAAGGGTACTAATTAGAATTTTTTCTTTGATTCGCAAACTTGACTTAAAACAACGTGTCTTGATCTGAAGAGTCCTTATGGCTAAATTTTTTTAGTGTGACTTTAAAGAAAGTTGGTTGTACATACTAAACCTGAGGTTAGTCTTGAACCCTGGGTAGACAACGGCAACCAAATAATACAAGTGACATATTTTTATATATTTTCTTCAATAATCTCCAACAGCTCTTATTTTGTTACGATTTAAAGCAAAACTGATATACATATACAAAACACATATGATATTTTAATTAAAATATAACAGATAAATTGAAAAAAATTATTGTCTTTCGATGAGTTATCTTAGAATTTAGATGGAGAAGATTGCGAAAATTAAATTATTCGTTTTATAACAGTAATAAAGGTTAAAGGATATTTATTATAATTGTTTTGAATGAAAAGTTTGCTCATCATAAATGCCAGCCATAAAAAAACAACAATAAGTTTAACAAAAAAGTACATCGTTATCTTTATTAGTCAAAGCGTCAAATATCATTAAATATTATTGATATTTCTTGTAAACTATACATGATATCATTTGACGTGACTATAAAATTTGCACAGTGTAGTAAACGAATTTTATGTATGCAAAAGTTTATGACAATAGATATAAACAAAATTTTATTTACTAACATCTTTACAGAGAATTAAAAGGATAAATGCATGTAATCGAAAGCAATCTTTTAACATCATAATTATTTAGAAACTAAAATATAATACCGAACAAAAACATAGATATAAAAAAAAATTCGTTATGCTGGAGCTGCGTCAACTTAGCAAATTTCCTTAGAATACATAAATCACTCTCTAGTGGTCATAATTTTAGTGTGATCAAAATGAAATATAATATCTGATATGACTTTAGTATTTGCAAAAATTAAATCTAGAGCACGGTAGTGCGCAAGACTGAGTTTAAGGGACACATTTGGATTTAATTATAGTCCAAACAAAACGGTATAAAGATTATAGTTTATAATTACTATGGAAACGACAATCAAAATTTTTTACAATTAAATATATTTTATGTATTCGTATCAAACAAACACAAAATATTAAATATCTCTCTTAATATTAGAATAATCGAAAAATGTAAAAGGAGTAAACTTGTAGAAAATCAAGTTTGCTACAATTCATAAGTTTATCATTTTTCTCAAATTTTAATGTGAACAGAGATATTGAGAATTTTAACTTTCAATCTTTAATTGTAAATATTTCTGTAAATATTAGTGTAACAGAAAACTGAAAATTACAAGAAACAAAATTACAGTAAAACTTAGTACCTACAACTTAACTCCTGATAAATTTTTCGATTTTTCAAATATTACGGGAGATAGTCAAATTTTGTGTTACCTCCTCCCCCATTTCCCCTCGTCCGATTTTACCCATTAACGAACTTGACCATAAGAATACCAAAAGCAACTCGAATATCTAATTTCATTGCAATCGGAATAAAACTGTGACCGCTAGAGAATCCACAGACATTTAAAAAAAGTACATATGTATATATGTATATATGTATATATGTATATATGTATATATGTATATATGTATATATGTATATATGTATATATGTATATATGTATATATGTATATATGTATATATGTATATATGTATATATGTATATATGTATATATGTATATATGTATATATGTATATATGTATATATGTATATATGTATATATGTATATATGTATATATGTATATATGTATATATGTATATATGTATATATGTATATATGTATATATGTATATATGTATATATGTATATATGTATATATGTATATATGTATATATGTATATATGTATATATGTATATATGTATATATGTATATATGTATATATGTATATATGTATATATGTATATATGTATATATGTATATATGTATATATGTATATATGTATATATGTATATATGTATATATGTATATATGTATATATGTATATATGTATATATGTATATATGTATATATGTATATATGTATATAAGTATATATGTATATATGTATATATCTACTTTAATACTTATACTACTTTCGACATCTTCTAGGTAGGATCGATGTACATATGAAGAAATTTTTGCGAAATTTTGACTTCAGTACTAGACCAATAGCTCTATACCTTACAGATAATCCGCTAAAATACTAGGTTCGATACTACTAAACTCAGTATTTTAGTATTTATGTTGCTTCGACAAACCTCTTTATTTGATTTTGAATTTTATTTGATTTTGGATGTTATAGTATGGGTGCACTGCTTCAAGAAAGCTCTTTCGAGAGTTGTACACGATTTTGGATGGTATAAAGTTATCTTGGAGGCAACCGTACACAAATACTCTAACTAAATGATTAATCAAATAGTTTTGTTTCAAATATTTATAGTTTTTAGGATGCTAGACCAGTATTTAGGATACTCGATTTTGATTGGTGATATTATTATCTTGGCGAATCAGAATCCAGAAAAGTATGTTTCTTACATATGTTCAATGTTAAATAATAAACGAAATTTTCAAATAAATATTTTATGTTTGAAATTCATTATTAAAAATTATGTTAATTTATTAAACGGAATTATTACGAAATTAATTTACAAAAATTATTATTTTTTTTATCAAATAGCAAAATTTTTTGTTCATATTTCGACAGAATCTAACATTCAAATAAAATTTCATTTAAGTTGAGACTAATATTTATGTTAACACAGACTTGAACGTCTACCAATAGGCATTAAGCTTGGATAAGCTTGGACTAATCAGAGGAGACTACAATTATATACAAATTTATAATGTTATTTTTATCAAACAAATATTTGCAAAAACTTTCTATTCCCCGATATAAATTTCTAGGTATATCTAAGTTTATGTCAAATATCAACTTTAAAGGACTTATGGTGTAGGTCCTCTGATTATGTCTAACAATAGTTATGGGCGTGTCCATGTTTCGATGTACATTTGAAGGAATTTTTGCAAAATTTTGAAGTCGGAATGAGACCAATAGCTGTATTTCATTTCAGGAAATTAGCTTAAAATATGTCGAACAAAAGTTGTTTGGTTTCTGAGGGGCTTTCTGATGACCTTGAACTGGCTAATGAAGGCCATTTCAAATTGAAATAAGTAAGTATTCTCGAGTACCCAATATCATTTTTTAACGTAAAATTTTCAGTCCTTTCGATTGGTGACATCAAATATAGATGTTTCCATTTGTTAAGTCATACTCTACCTTGAAATGACTTTCAACAGCAACTTCAAGATCATTCCAATATCACCCCACGGAAAGCCCCTTCAAAACCAAAACAAATATATATATATATATATATTTGACACACGACAAACGATAAACGTGTAGCATTTCTGTAACGCGATAGTAAAATGACTGTCTCTGCCAAAGTTCTCATGGGCAAATTAACTAATGAATCAGGAATCGAACATCGGATCTCTGATTATTATATGTAGACTCCCGTTCATAAAAATTAACAGACCTGAAATGTTAATTTTCTTGCCTTTCATAAAACTCATAACTTTTGCAACTCTCTGTATATTATTCATTTATAAACAAAGAGAAGTAGTATATTTTTGAAATGTGAAAATAGAAATGGAAGTTTTATATATTTTATTTATGTGAACAATTAATGTAAACAAGAGCATTTACTACAAGAATAATCAAAATTATGAGAGACTGCTGCGGTTCAGGTCTGTTCAATTTTATTGAACGGGAGTGTATATTAGACTCTAAAATATGTAAATCAAATTGTGTTGCGGAAACCCTTTTTTTCGTAGCCCACCCAAATTAACGGAACTATAGATTTAACGATGAGCATATTAAACATCAGTTGTCTGTTCTATCAACACTTACTCTAAGGGGTCTTTCACACCGAAGATGCAAGACGCAAGTTGCATGCATCCTGGATTTTATTTCAGTTGTGGATTCGCTTCTTACGTGTTTGTTTTCTTCTTATTGGTTTCAAGTGTTTTTCTCGGGAAAAAGAAAGCAAATATACAAGAAAGAAAATAAATATACAAAATAAAAGTATATAAATATGTAAAATTAATTTACAGGATGCATCTTGCGTCTTGCATCTTCGATGTGAAACACCCCTAAGAGAACCTACGTGTTGGTTAGTAGTAGTAGTAGAATAAGTATATTTTAGCATCAATATTTTACATAACTTGTAGTACAACACATCTTAAAGTATAGTTCCTAGCCTATGCTTTACCTATAATATATCATCTTATTAAATTATATACATCGAGATTACAGCATCGTTTTAACATCGTTTAGATTCTCCATCGTGTTGGTTCTATATTGTGTATACTTTTATACATAATCGTTCATGAAATTTAATATTAATTCCATGTAATAAGCAGAAAATGACCATATATATATTGATTGATGGCCAAGCATATCATTGATGGCCTAGTTGTAGTCAATCAAACAAAAATCAATTATTTAATTAATAATTAAATTATGAATGTCAATTAAATTAATAATTAATATAATTAAATTAATAATTAAATTATGAATTGGCCCGAGGTTCGATTCCTGGTTGACGAGTTAATTTTTTCATATCAGTATTTAATTTAATTAATAAATTCAATGACAATGAAATGTGTCGGAGTATACGCTATAGTCTTCTACAGTTTGTCATACGTAACCGAAAGGAATTTGGACAAACATTGTATGTTGACACGAAAGTATACACAAATAAACAAATATTAAATAAAAATATCACTTCAGCAGAAGTTAATACTGTCTAATAAATATAAAAATATATATATATATATATAAAAAATTAGAATCATATGAGAAAGTTGGCTGTTGCATCACAATCGTCTTTGGTGTAAAGGATAGCATACTGGACTAGATATCCAGAGGCCCGAGGTTCGATTCCTGGTTGACGAGTTAAGTTTTTCATATTAGTATTTAATTTAATTAATAAATTATGAATGAATTATTTCGGTTACATGTCATTAAATTATTGTGATATTATTAGAGATTATGTAGATATATATATGTATATATATATATATATATATATACAGATATGTATATATATATATATATATATATATATATATATATATATATATATATATATATACATATTATAACTTAAGGTCCTGATCCCGAAGATCATAATAAAAGATATTATTTATTTTCCATTTAATCAAAATTACCACTTGATCAATACAATTATACGTTTGACAAGTCTTGACAATAGTTTTAACTTAATATCAGACAATAGTTTTAACAAAAATCAGAAAATAAATCATGAAAACAGGTGTTGCGTTTGTCATTATATTGGCAAATAACTACTGAGAGCACTGTCACTACACGTGCTTTGTACAATTGAAGTTAACTTATTTTAATAAAAGATTTGATGATTAAAGAATTTCTGCAATTTCTTAATAAGAGTAAAATAATTATATTATTTAGTACATATCCGTATTCACAACTCTTCCAACATCAGTTGGGACAATAGTCGAAGTATTTGATTATTGGACACGCTTAGATGACGGGCCAATGAAACTTGATTGTTGGTTCAGTTTAATTCTTAAAGTGGACTGATGGTTCTTCTAGCTTAGATTTTCGGTTACTGTAAAATTTTACTGATTTGTTTATAACGTAGAAAACAAGGGTGTCGCAAACAATAAATGTTAAGGCACAAGCCAGTAAATTTAATATCGTTATGAATATGCAGTAGTTTGATTTCTTGGCGGTTTCTATAGTGAAAGTTTTCCAGTTGTTTTAGCGTCGGTTTACGAATAATATTTGTTGAATTTATTTCATTAAATACTGCGGGTATGAAGTGGACTTCGTCCCAATAAACGTTCGGATTACTATTATAACGGATGTGACTAATTTCTAGTTGGCAATTTTCGTAGTAGATTAATATTGTTTCTTTGATGTCCTGATGAAGTTTTCCCTCATGTACTAGTAACATTAATTGATGGAGAGTTTATAAGTAACATATAGTTTGGTTCAGGTTGACTAAGTTCCAGATATTCTCGATTTTCTATTATTGAGTATTGATCTGGATAACCACGAATGATATTTGCAATGTATTTTGATTCGTTTGTTCCTGTTCTATAGACTCTTTGTGGACAATAGTATGTATGTTCCTTCTATTTTTGGACATTTGTTATCCAGATATTGAATGCAAAACTCACTCATTATATACGGTTTGGGTAGTATTAATGTTTTGTTAATTGGTAAGGGTATTAGGTGATAATGTGAAAACTAATATTTTGATAGGATTGCGTGGTTGTAATAAGCTTGTAATCCTAGTAGTTCATAAATTTGTTCGTTACTATTGAAATGAACTGATTGTGTTTTAAAGTTTTCAAAAATAATGTCAATTTCGTCGGGATTAAGTTTTTGTTTGGAAACTATGTTGAGTTTCACTAATACTATGGCTTCCATAATATTATTTAAATGATTTAGTAACAAATCGATATTATAATTGATTTAGTAAATATATTGAATGTATTGAATGTCTTCCTCGTCTGTTTTGATTTCATTAAGAAATTGATATTGATTCAAGTTCATATTGTTTTCTAATATTTAGAAATTTGTTCATCATTTTTGACTGATTTTGATTTAGTGTTGGACTGTTTTTAGTGTGTTAATTTCGTCATTTAATCGAATTGCGTCATTGTTGTCCATGTTGCCAGAAATACATTTTATAATTGAACCTAAACCGTTAATTAGTCCTCTTTTCAATCTTTGTTTGGGTAGAAAGATTTGATACTTTGTCTGTAATTCTTTGTACGTCATACGAGTGGTAAATCTAAAAGCCATCTAACCGTCTCATGATTTTTAGAAGATGGTATTTCGAGTAATGTTCCTTTGCGTTCCATAAGATTCTTGAGTTTTTCTAATTCTATTATGTGAATGAGTTTATCGTGCGTCATAAATAGCTGTACCTATTTTTATGGAGAGTAACCCGTGGCTATTCTCACGGTTTTACATCTCTATTTTCCGCAGAACTAAATTTAAAATTTTTTTGAACAGTTCCACCGTATTAACACGAGACTAACAACGTTTAACAAAATAAAAGGTGCAAACTAACATATTTTCGCCCATGCACAAATAAAATCACAAGAGAAATGAAGGATCATAACCTTAAAACAGCGCTTGTTAGTAAAAATAAAATTAAACAGTTACTGGGCAACCCACACATAAAATTATCAATGAACAACAGTCGGGTATATATAGTGTAAGTTGTCAAAATTGTTCGAAAATTTATAGTGTTCAAAGTCGTCGCCAAATCGGAATTCGAATCAAAGAACATCTGTCTGATGTAAAATTTAGGAGAACCAAAAAATCGGGTATAGCTGCGCACGTTATTAAGAACAACCACAAAATTGACAAATGAAAGTATCTATACATACACAAATTAAGAAAACAAATAATGAATTCAGACAATGGTCCAATTCCAAATTCTGATTTAATAAAATTAAACCATTTTCATGTACGCATTATGTATGTTTTTTAAGCGTTATGTATTGTGGGAAGTATACCAGATGCTTTCTATAACTTGCTTTTGCATCGTCCATATCTTAATGATTAAGTGTATGTGTTGATGATTAAATTTTATGATTAAGTGTATGTTCGAAAGAGAGATTCAAGAATTCGTATAGAAAAACAAATTACAAAATCTTTGATAAATGTTATGTTTACAAAAAATCATAATAATCACTGTTTAGTACTTTTTAAGGACGTTCATTTGTTACGCTAAAGTCAAATGAGTACTATCTTTAATAAAATTTATTTAGGATTTTAAAAAAGGTGTAAAGTATGTCAATAATCTTACAATGATTTATAACCTTTTTTATTTGTCCTAAATATTTTTATAGTGTTTATTGGAAAATACCAGGAAATTGTAAATTAGAAATTAATTTGACTTAAAGTGACAGATATGACAGTAAACTATGTTTTATATTTGTGTGTATGTGTATATTATTTTAATGTGTGTGGTCGCCAGTTTTCAAAATATGGTGGCAAACCTAACAAAAAAGTTTTAATTTTATTAAATAATTAATTCAAATGTTCGGCGACACCATTTTTTTAATGCAATTATATAAACTGCATATTTTAAAGAATATTTATAAACTTTATTTATTATCCTGTCTACTTTAATAATATAGCTATTATAATTTTAAGTTCAAAAAAATTCTGTTCTCCATAAGACGCTGTGTTAAAAGTTTGATTTTGAATCGATAAGTACTCTTTGAAATGATCGTCAACAGGTGTTAAATTTTTAAGGCAGGATAACTACTGAATTGAGCTATTCAATTCACTAAAAAAAAATTTTTTATCTACTATCAAGCTTCATGGATGAGCGTCCTTAACCGACTTCTGAAAAGAAGGATGGTTCTATATTCGAAGCGTAGGTATAGGTTTATTTTAATGTATGTTTATCGATTTGGTAAGTTAAAACTATATTCTATTAAGCGATATTGTCCGAGTGGTCCAAATTATTTTTCTCAGACGTCATAGATTTGCCATAATTTCTGTTTAAATATTGTTATTAGCGATGTGTTGTCTGTAGCGACTATAGTATCCAGTTTTAATCCGAACAAAATAAAATTTCCCCACACTCCCTGCAATTCCTTTTAGGAGAAGTAGTAGTACAGGTGGAGGTAAAAGCCTGGCAAGTAGGGCTATTCTAGGCCTATTTTCCAGACCCAAAAAGTAATGGAATTTGTATATAGACTAGGAATTGGTTGGTAGTGTGACTGCAGCCGAAGTTCGATAGGAAGAACTATGCCGATATTAATCTGGCATTTGTGGAAGGGAACTGCAGAAAGAAACTGCAGTTGGGAACCAAACCAGCAACCTCCCAGTTCCAAGTAGAGTGTCATAAACAAGTGCACCACTCGGGGTAGTCGCTACTATGCCTTTACTAAAATGACAATAACAATGAAAGACTAAGATATTATAATATGAGAATCGAAAAGTAAATATTCCTCCCTTATATTTATATATTCAACAATAACTGTATAAATATTATACAAAAACCTTCCAAGTAATCATTGTGTATATAAACTAATTATATTTTAAATAATTTTAACAGTAATACATTATAAATATATAATGTAAATTGTAATAAATTTCTATAATTTTATTGTATTTTAAGAATATTGTATTTTATTGTATTTTAAGAACATTGCAGTGATTAAAAATGTTCCACTTTTAAGGTAACTTTCAAAGCATATTTAGCGATGAACGAATGCTATGACTTCGGAACATTTATGGACCGAAATACTTTACGAGTTTTAAAAATGTTATTTCAAGAAAAACGTTTATTTTACATTTAATAAAACAGAACATTTTCTTCCAAATGTTTGTTGCAAGAGTGTCTTAAATTACTGCAGATCAAACAAAAAAGTTGTAAGCCCGGCACACAGACTGATGTATAAATATACCCTACTAGATGAAAAAGCCGTCGTTACCCAGGCTTCAAAAAATTATTATTGGAAATTTATTTCAAATAATTATTTTTTTCTAAATTTTAAAACGACATGAGATTTTAAATTTGTTTGTGTTTAAAATTTACTGACAAATGATTTATTTTCAAAGTTTTGTAAATGCAGATATTTCTATAGAAACTATATAAAAAATCTAGCCGTTAGAAAAATTTATATTCATATACATGGTTAAATTCCCATTTAAAAAAAGGAATTCCGATTATTGCCGACTGTCACATAGCCGATTGTTACTATGGAAACGAAACATTCTAATCTGAAATTTCATTTCTGTCCCCATATGAAAGCATACTCGCATAGCCTCACAATAGTTGTCACAAAAACAAAGATGCAGTCGACAAAATTAATACGAAATCTAATCAAACAATGTCGTTCGCGTCTCTTAGGAAGGTACAAAAAAGTCGCTGTACATAATATATACTTGGCGTCAATAGTCGACCTATCATTTTAAAATTTTATAGTTAATTTGTGCCTTATTTAGTCGGCATTCGGAAAAATGTTCAGAATAAAAGTTGTTAATATAGTAATAATGAACAACTTTTAGTCGAAACGTTATTTCGAAAACCGAATAAATAAGGCACAAATAAGCAATTATAAAATTTTGAAATGATAGCTCGACTGTTGATGTCAATTGTAAATTAAACTGACAATCTCTCACAAATAATTAAATCTAGCATAACAGTGGGAAAATTCCGAGAAGAATCCTTTAAAACATTGCTATGAGAATAAAATCTAGAAGTTAAAAGACGTAAACCCGACAGACAAATTTGCATTTTTCAACTGAAACAAAGCAATGATCGACGAAATCATTTGTAATGTGTACCAAGTGAAAAAAATATCGAGGTTCAAGATACGTCTGGCCAGTGTGTGAAGAGAAACCCTCAAAACCTTGTGTAGAACAATTTAAAAATACCATACGACGACCAAAAACGGGCCATATCTGTTCTTAAGCGCCTTCTATGCTCCGTGGGCACTAATTACACAACAACGCATGTGTTAGACATTTTTATAAATGTAAAATTATTGTCGCGATATTATCAGATTTATGCCTGATATAGCTTTGTAGACTATCAGATCAATTTTCGGCACTTGTTGGTCCCTGGAATGTGACAAACTTTCACGACATATTGTCGTATTGTTTTGTGTTAACTCCCATATTCCTACACAACCATAAATAATTATTGTTATGGGTACCTTGTGATACTAAACGTTTTAAAATACAAAAGTGAAACGAACGAATCAAAGTATTTAGTAAACCATAAATATATTTTAGGGGATAGAAGGCGGAATGAGTAGTATTTTGGGTGATCTTCTATACCCAGTTCCGACTGAAAAGGTTATATATGATAATAATGTGTAGTAAATACGACTATACATATATGTATACCTAAAGTATAGAAAAGAAAACTTCGTTGATTAAACGTTCCGTCTGTTTTAGTTTCTGTGTAAAACTTTTGTATTCAAGATTTATACCTACGAAAGTTATTGCTTGCTTCAATTGTTTTTGGTTGTGACACATTATGTAATAAATATTATTTTTACTTACATATACTTTAATTTATGTACTTGAAAAATTATTTTATTATTTTCCCGTATTTAAAAATTTTCTTTTTCACAAATTTATTCTTTGAATACGTTTAAACTATAGCTGTTCATGTTTACGTTAACAAGATTCTCAAAAACGTGCTTAGTGTACTATAAAACTGGTGAGGTGGGTGTCGAGAGATGAGTGTTTTTAAGTGAGAACAGTGAGAACAATAGTATTTTAGTAAGAGAGATCGCCGTAAATTTTCACAAATGTTTGATTTAAATAGAACGTTTATTTTTCCATTTGAATTTTTCCATTAATTTATGTTAGCATTTAAAATGAATTTCAATTTCAGTGTTGTACTTATTATTTAAATATACAACAAAATTATGGCTTCAATCTATGAAGAAACGATCTTCGCGCAATATCTTCTTTTTATTCTCATTTTTGCCCCTTTTGGTACAGTTTTTAGCGAATTTCCTGAAAGGAAATAGACCTATTCGTCCCGTACCGAAGTCAAAATTTCGCAAAAGTCCAGCGATCCTACCTAGTAGATGTCAAAAATCTCCATCTGTAAAATTTTTATAAATGTATCTATGGACATATATATATATATATACATATATATATATATATATATATATATATATATATATATATATATATATATATATATATATATATATGTATCTGTAATCACTCTAGCGGTCACAGTTTTCATTTTATCGGAATGAGATTTGGTATTTGAGGCGCTTTTGGTATTCAAAAGCTCAAGTTCGTAATGGGTAAAAACGGACAAGGGGAAAGAGGGGTTTAGAGATAGGGGGAAAGACAAAATTTGACATATCTCCCTTAATATTTGAAAAATCGAAAAATTTATAAGAAGTAAAATTGTAGGTACTAAGTTTTTCTGTAATTTTGTTTCTTATCATTTTTTCTGTTACACTAATATTTACAGAAATATTGACGGTTTAAGATTGAAAATTAAATTCCTTAATATCTCTGTACACATTAGAGTTTGAGCAAAAATGATAATTTGATGAATTGTAGCAAATATAATTTTCTACAACTTTATTTCTTACGCTTTTTTCGAATGTTCTAATATTCAGAGAGATATGTTATATTTTGTGTTTTCTTCTTTCTTTATACCCCCCTCCCCTCCCCTAGACGTATGTCATTTATTAATAAAATTGGACTTGCAAATACTAAAAGCGTATTTAACATTTCATTTTGATCAGACTAAAATTGTGACCGCTAGAGAGTCATTTATGTATTCTAAGGAAATTCGCTAAGTTGAAGCAGCTCCTGCGTAACGAATTTTTTTGACAACTCTATAGAGATATCGATTTATTACCTTCGAATAAAATATTAAATATTGATACTATGATGATCTTGATCATTTTTAAGTAAAATTATTATGGTTTTATGAGGCTAGCTGTAACATACAATTTAATAAATTAAGTTGACGATAACAGCTTTTAGTATTAAACCACTAGAGTTCTACGTTTTTTGATAAAAATGTTTCATATTGCGTGACAAACTAATTGGGCACTAATCAATTGAAGTAAAACTATTAATGAAAAATTCAACAAAGATACTAGTCTAATATAGACATTATTATGATATCATGTTCGTTTTAAACGTTCAAAAAACGTCGATTGTTCATTTATTCTATCATTCATCACTCTTTATAACGAGCCTCATCAAGCCAGAAATACTTTCTCATCCTAATACTTTCTATGTTCCATTCGACCGTTCTAATTGATTTTAAGGAACTTTTACACGAATATTAGGCAAGTAAAGATGTGCCTTTTTTTCGAATTCCACTTCGCCTCCTCAGAAAATTATGACCAAGGTGCCATTCAATTCGTAATTGCATCTAAAAGGTTTTTCAAAAAGTTGAAGTCCCGCTTAAAAAAATTGAAAAAGTTATAAACGATTTACTAAAAAAAAAAGAAGGGGGTTTTGTTTTTTGAAAATATCTCAAAAACTATTGTAGATATCGGCAATCGAAAAAAATATTTGTAAAGAGCATGCAATTTCAACTCAAGTCACGGTACTGTACCACTAATATTTATTTATATTTAAGTTGAGAGATGAAAATAGGTATTGAAAACGAGTTATTCATCTCAGCTTGATTTAAAAAGGAAGGATTTAAAAAAAATATCTTTGGAAAATTAAAAAAATTTGGATTTTCCTTTTTTTTATTAACAAACCAAAATTCAAAACATAAATAAAATGGTGATCCATTATTTTCATTCGTAATGCATTAAAAATTAAAACTTCGTTTAAAAGCTCAATTTGTTCATTGGTTAATGGAAAATAAAAAAGACTTGAAGTGGTCTTGTCGTATCTTTAATAGTTTAAAAAATATTTAAATTTGAAAGTCGCAATACTTTATTTATATTTTGAATTTTTCCGCATCTTTGTTTGTTAATAAAAAAATAGAAAATCAAAATTTTTATCCAACGTAATAATTAACATAATAATTTTTACGGAATTCGATTATTGATTTTAAATTTATCTTCGAATTCGCAACCAATTTTAGACACGTCGTTCCTAGATGGATTATGTAAAAAAAGAGGTGCTGAGCCATTACTTTTCCACGAAGTAAACTCGGTTGTTGTTTGGAATATTATCTATTTGATGCTTGTTTCCGCGAATGAAGATAACCACACATGTTTTCTGGACATCAACAATAGGCATTGTTCCACCAATACTCAGTGCCGTAGTCAGAATGTCACCGTAATTCAAACATCTTATTTAAACCTGGTAAGATTAATCAACATTCAGTAACCGCCTTGATCTGAACAAAAACCGTGATTAAATTAAATTGTCATCTATTCATTAGGACGGGCGTGAATCGAAAATGGATGATAATAACTATTTAATATCGTTACAAATTGAAGTAAAAATTTTTTGCCGACGGATTATTGTTTGTTGGAGTATCCAGTAAGTACGTGTATTTTTTCTTTCCTTAATATTCATATTTGATGGGTAAAAAAAATTTTTTTGTTCAAGTGTCTGAATCTTTACTAGTCTATTTGTTTATGGAATGTTAATGAACGTCAATGATTACTAAAACTTTTTAACAAAAAAAGAACCGATGAAAGAAGAAAGTAACTGAAAAAATAAAAATAAAACTTAGAAAAACAAAATTAAACCTTCGAAGATAGAAAGGAACTGAAAAGCAAATAATTAAAAAAAACACATTAGTCTAACTAAGTCTTACACTAATGTAAATACCTAAATAACTTTAAGTCATGTCACGCATAAAATTGAATTTTTTCTAATAACATATCGGTTGAGAGATATTCCGCGTCGAATGCAAAAAACTGCATCATTCTAAAATGTCTAGAAGTGGCTTAAATTTAACACATAAATTTAATATTTGGTTTTTCCCATTTTTGGGTATGTTCCGTTGGGAAAATTAAATTTTCCCGAAGATTCTTATTTTAGGTTTCAGAAATTTTGCGTCTAATGCAAAAAACCGCATACTACTAGCATTTCTGGAAGTGGGTTAAATGTAAACACTTAACTTATTAACGTATAATAAATATATACAGAAATATGGACCAATCACAGGGCAGCAAAGTTTTAAAAAATCGTGCACAGCTCTCAAAAGTGATGTGTTGCTAAATTTTTAGTATATATATATATATATATATATATATATATATATATATATAGAAATACGGGCCAATCATAGAGCACGATATATCTCTTATGTATTTATTATGTTAATTTTATCAAAACAAAAATGCAAAAATTTTCAATTTCCCGATATAAATTTCATGATTTCAGAATTTTCCCGCTGCCTTGGTTACTAGACCTAACTGTTTAGTAACCAAGAATACGGTTTTATTCTGTCTAATGAAAATTAAGGGCGGTTCTGCTATTTGACGGTTTTTTAACCGAAATAACTTTTTAACCGTTTATTTCTGAACGAAAAGCGAAAACTTGTTAATATATATATATATATATATATATATATATATATATATATATATATATATATATATTGTATGACCGATATGAACGATATTGAGTGCTTTCAGAGTGTTTACATACAGACAATATACAGCGATTATATTTGTTCTTTGGTGGAAGCGCTGGGAAAGCCTTATTTTGTTAATTTTTTTTTTGTGGTTAAAATTTGTAATTTATATGAGTCCAGATTTGAAGAATTCCCTGTCCAACAAAAAAAGAATTATCAAAATCGCACTACTCTGTAAAAAGTTATGCGTTATCACCGTGCTATTTACCGTGCTATTTACTTTGTAAGTAGTTCGGCTCTTCAATCGGATATCATCACTTTTTAAGGAGCAACTATTATATGAAGTATCTCCCCGAAAACTTGGCCCTTTTTTACATTTATGTTTTTGAACGGATTAATAACTATTATTAATATTAAAAACTCCTATATATACGCCAGAGTTCGTTTGAAATCATTTAAAAAACATGTACTATGGATCACACAAGTCCATCTCAAATTTTAGAATTGATTTGTGCCTTATTTATTCGCCATTCGAAAAAAATTCTTCGTATTAAAATTGTTCATTTTAACTATATTAACAACTTTTATTGGGAAAATTTATCTGAAATTCGAATAAATATTGAAATGATAGTTTGACTTCTGACACCATTTGTACATCCTATTAAATTATAAAATTTAAAATTTCAAAAAGCAAACAGAGAAGTTTTCAAGCTTAAATACGTGTTTTTGGAGCTAAAATCTATTTTAACTTAGGAAATATTTAGCTTTATATATAATATCGCCTTATTAAGTATCCTTTTTATATCCATGAAGGGTATAAAAAGGACATCACATAATGGGTATAAAGGTGTATCTATTATATGATTCTATTTAAGCCGGAAGTCCATAGGTATAAAAGAAATTGATCAGTAATTCATCGCAACACCAGCTGAGCACTCGTATGTAGTGGCGGCCCTAGTCCGTTTCTAATACCCACCCAGTACTGTAAACCACAGGTGGGCAGGGTTTGACTTTATTAGCTCGGAGTGAGAAATAGGAAGAGAAATAGAGTAAATACAGGGTACCTACCAATTATTATTATTTTCTTTTTTTAATTAAAACATTTTCTGAAAAAATATAATAATACCAACCCTTTTTTATGGTCACTATCTATTATAATTATACAAAGTATACACTATTGATTATACAATACATTGAATACATACTCTGGAATTTTGGGCATAAAATGTACCTTTTTAATATATTTGTGTATGAATAAAATATAAATCTTTTGACCTTTTACGTTTACCGCTTGACAATTGTAAACCGCTTGTAAATTTTTTGATGGTTTAGCTTTAGTTTAGATTTTAGAATTAGGTTTTTGAAAATTCCGATTAATTTTCCAAATGTATTCATATCGGAGAACTGATAAATAATTATTTACCTGATTTAATTATTTATTCTGAGTAGAAGGTAAAGTTTCATGGGAATTTGATGACACTGGATACAATAAACTTGCCAATGATATAGCTGGGTGGGTGGGGGTTAATTTGTTACTAATTTCTAAATGGTTAAATTTTACATAAAGTGGGAATTTTATGATAGCTTACTCAACCTGACTGAGTTGTTTTGATTTAGTATACTTTGAATTAAAATGTTATGACTACAAACTTGAGCAGTAGTTTAATCTTGACTGGAGATTACAATTCCAGAATTGGTGGTTTTTCTGAGGTTGATGAAAATATATTTTTAAACAGTGCCTTGAATAGTATAAGGACATCCAATGACGCCTTTGTGAACAAAAAAAATTACGCTCGTAAAAATTACACAAATTTATTAAAACACTACAAAATCAAATACAAGAATGACTTACTTAATGATCTTGCTAATGTTAAAAACTCTGGTTGCTTTTGGAGAGTAGTTAACAAATATAGAAAAAGCTCGCCCAATATTGTTGAACTGGATATAGATGAGTGTGAAAAATATTTTAAGACCATATATGGCGAAAAGGAAAATATATCGATTGATTTTTATGATGTGTATAACCAACAATTAGATACTAATATTGATATTGATGAATTGATATGTTCACTAAAGAAGGTGAAAAATAACAAATCACCCGGTCCTGATGGCATCAGCTATGAGTTCCTAAAAAACCTTCCCGATAACTGGTCTCATTACTTATTACACTTGTATAACCAAATTTTACAAACAGAAAGTATCCCAAATAAATGGCACAAAATGCTAGTAACTCTAGTTTATAAAAGTGGAGACAAAGAAGATTTAAAAAATTATCGTGAAATTGCTTTGACAAACTGCCTGTTAAAAATTTTCACAAGTATTTTAAACAAACGTTTAACAATGTGGTTGGAAACCAATGAAATACTGTCAGATGCTCAAAGTGGTTTTCGCTCAAACAGATCATGCTTGGATAATATTTTCATACTTGATGCTCTAGTCAATAAACATCTAAGTTGTAAGGGTAAATACGTGTATGCCTTATTTGTGGACTTTCGAAGAGCATTTAATACAATTAACCATGAATTATTGTGGAGGAAGTTGTACGAGACAGGCATTAGTGGAAAAATTATACGCGTAATAAAAAGTTTATATAATGGTGCTAATTTTGTCGTAAAAATGGATTCCAAATGCACAAATGACATCCAAATAAACACTGGAGTTTTGCAGGGTGAAAGTTTATCGAGCCTATTGTTCAACATATTCATTAATGATATGGAAAAATCATTTCGAGACGGTAACATGATAGGAATCAGTGCAGATCATCTTCATGATATACTGTTATTAATGTACGCCGATGATGCAGTTATATTTGGATACTCACCTGCTGATATTCAGAATAAATTAAATCACCTCAAAACATATTGCGAACATAATAAATTAACATTGAACCCAAACAAAACAAAACTATTGATATTTAGAAACTCAGCTAAATGCAAGAAAATGCCAACTTTCAAGTATGGGAGTGACGTCATTGAAGTGTGCAACGAATATAACTACCTTGGTGTTAAATTCTCATGCTCGGGTAAATACAGGAAAGCAACGGAAGAAATGATATCCAAAGCTAAACTAGCATCTGGCCGTGTTCGACATATTCTCTCGGATTTAAAATCTGATACATGGGAAGCAAAGATGAGATTATACGACTCAATTGTCACAACAACATTAACGTATGCAGGAGAAATATGGGCACCCAACAACTTGGAACAAATTGAAACTGTGCAACTACAATTCTTGAAAAAATTACTTGGTGTCAAAAGAAATACCCCAAACTTCATGGTCAGGCTGGAGACAAACAAAGTTCATTTAGCACTCAGTATTTTTCAGAAGATGTTACGCTGGTGGGTACACTTATTGAAACAGCCAAAAAGCCGAAATATTAACAAGTGCTTTAATGAACTCTTTACAAATGATGGAAACGCTGAACACGTTAGAAGAAACAATTGGTGTACAAACTTAAAATCAATGATGTGTGAAATTGATCAGTTAGAAATTTGGAATTTACAAGATATAGCAAGGATCAAAGAAACGGAACTTGTAATGATGTACGAAATGCATCTAAAAAATAAAGATTTGAGTAGGCTTGAACAATCGAATTACAGTGAACACTACAAATTCTTATATCCAAATTATGTATTTCATAAAAGCTACTTGTCATATAGATGCAACATTTCGAAGCAACGAGTTATATGTCAAATTCGCACAACAAACCAATTGTGCTTTGAAATTTATCTAGGGAACTTCAACAATGTGTTGAATATAAATAGCGTGTGTTCTATGTGTAATTGTAATGAGCTCGAAGGGATTTATCACTTCTACATTAAATGCCCAATTTATAAGGATAAAAGGAATATATACTTGGCAAAACATTTAAACAATGTTTGTGTAGAGAACTATTTTATAGAACTTTTCCACATTAAATCCCTAAATCATTTGAATGACATATATAATTACACAGTAAGTGCCTTTCAACTTCGAAGAGAATTTTTAGAAGAATTTCAATAACTATTTTTTCTGATTTTATGTTTATATTATGTTTATGTTTATGTATTTTTATGTTTATATTATGTTTATGTTTATGTAGTTGTATGTTTATATTATTTTGTAGTTAAAATTTAATTTCTGATGTTTTGAAAGCATTAATTTCGTTTTTTATACTGATTGTAGAACTCTTTGTTAAATTCTGTATGAATATGAACAAATAAATTCTATTCTATTCTATTCTACTTTGAATTAAAAAATTATTTTTGGCTTAATTTATTTTTTCAAAAAAAATTAAGGTAGTCATTTTAATAATGGAGAATACATCGCAAGCAGTCTGGGATAAGTTCAGCACTGGAGGTGCGGCGCCGTCTGCGAAGAAAAGTAGGATATTTTTTGGCATCAATGAGTGGGAGCACTCATTGATTTACTATATTTAACAAAACTGATAAAGAGGTAAATTGACTATTTTGTGGTAAAACCTTTATTTGTTTTAAAAGAAGTAATTTCCAACGTCATTATACCGCGAAACATACTGCCGAGTTTGATAAATTCGAAATAGGGACAGCAGAACGCGATCGCGTAATTGCTGTTTTTAAAAATAGTTATTTTGAATCATCGTTCGCTAAAAAGTTATATATTAATAATGATGGTAGGCAACCTGTATTGAAACATCGTTCCGTCTTATTTTAAAACATACCTTGCTTACTTACTTTCACTTTCTTATGGGGAGCCCTGTGGCTCCGGAGATCCGTCTACGCCCACCTCTGCAGTGTAAACAGATTACGATGGTAATGTGTGCCTGATGGCCTCAACGAATCAATGTAGTCCGTTAATAATCCTATTTACCAACGAAAAGAAGGAGGTACTCAATTCAATCTGAATATATATATTTTTTTAAATTTGTTTTAAATGTATGATCACGCATAACTTTTTACAGAGTAGTCCGACTTTAATACTTTTTTTTTGTTGGATAGGGAAAGATTTAAAGTTGGTCCCATAAAAATTTGAAAAAAAAATTTCAAATTTTATCCACAAAAAAAAATTAAAAACGCAAGACTTCCCAGCGCTTTCATTAAAGAACAAAGATCATATATTTGTGTATTGTATAATATCGTATATTGTCTGTGTGTAAACACTCTGAAAGCACTCAATATCGTTATATATATATATAAATATATATATATATATATATATATATATATGATGAAAAAGTTAGTGTCTAAGGATAGAAAAGTAGGAAAAAATGGATTGTTCATCCACTGAATTGTCATCTGTGACCAGATTCTGTTGAATCTTGGCACACTTATGTAGTTCTAATAACACTATAACATGTACGAAAAAAGAAAGACACTGAAATAAGAAGAAAAAAATTTAACAAAAAATGGAACCGACGAGAGAAGAAAGTAACTGAAAAGCAAAAAAAAAACTAAGTCAATGTAAATACCTAAATAATTATGAGTCGGCGCCAAAAAATCTCCATCGAAATGCGCGAGGGGTGAATCTGAATTTCGGTTAAAAGTAAATATTACAAAATATTACAAATATTGTTTTTTTTGGCGCCGACTCATAATTATTTAGGTATTTACATTGACTTAGTTTTTTTTGCTTTTTAGTTCCTTTCTTTTTTCGAAGATTTAATTTTTTGTATCAGTTATTATTTTTTGCTTTTCAGTTAATTTCTTCTTTCGTCGGTTCTATTTTTTGTTAAAAAGTTTTTTTTTTTTCAAATATAATTTTTTACAGATTTTTTACTTCTGGAGGCGCAGCATTCGATTGAATTGATATGGTGGTATATTTTTAGGTTTCATATGTGCAAAAGTGTTACAATTATCACTGATAGTTCTCTCTGACAATATTTCGCCTTAAAGCGTTGACAAAAATTTTATAGGTTTTAGCCTGTCAATCATGGATGACTTAGTGTAAGTAATTTAGAATTAACTTTAAGATACGCTAATTCTGTAGTCAGTACTTAACTTTTCAAATTATAATTATCCAACTGAAAACACATATGCAACGTTAAACACTCGTAAAATCGGACTGTCGAACTCCCAAAAATAGAAAATTAAGTTAGTAGAGGACAGTTCTCAAATACGCAACCATATTTTTTCTATATTTCCATCGATGAGCTCTCCAACTGTGTTACAAATTTTTTGATTTTTTTGTGTGGAATTTTTTGAAATTTTGAAAATGTCATTTTTTTAGTAGTTCTTTGAAGCGTATTTCTCCGCATTCTCTTTTGAATAAGTTAACAAAAAGCCGACAAAAACGGCATTTTTTCCAATCATCTTGTTCTTTAAGAAAAGTATATAAATTTGACCTCCAACCAAAATCTGGTTTCACTGTCAGCCTTTAACGGACCCATTTATTTAGCAAAATTTTTGTAGTTTTCAAACGGTCTCAGGTCAACATTTTTTGTTATAACATGTTATAGCAAATGATTTGAATTGCTATACAGATTAAAATTACTAAAATAATGCGAATGTCAAAATTGATACCATTTCAAAAAAAAATAAAATATTATATTGGTCGATTTCACCCACATAACTAACTAAATCTTGATATATTTGTAATATGATATGATTAAAATTTCGTATACCCGAATCAGAGGATAGTACTTGAGTAGATAATTACGAATCTTCCTAAAGCAGCCACTAATACTGAGTAAATGTTTTATTATGTATTATTCCTTAATAATCCATTCAAATTCAAATGATTTCATAAACCATTATTCCTTGGAACGTATTCGGTAACCATCAATAACTGACTGACTTATCCACTGATTTAATGAGGATCTAATCTTATTTGTATAATTACTTGTAAAGTTACATAAAATGAGTTTAGGGTTATGCTGTGATATACACATGACAAAACACAACCTTAAAATATTTCTAGAGCCGTAGTAGTATACTTGCTTACATGAAAACGAAGGAAATGAAAATGTACAAAATGCAAATATTAGTAAAGTATAAAAAGAAAAGTACTATAAAAATTTTATAAAATGAAATAAAAAGTTTCTACCGTTTCGTGAAACAAATTTCTACGAAAGAGTGTATAGTATAACAAAATTAGTTCACCAAACTTAATTCAGCACCATTTTTGATATACTAACAAAAACACACATGAACTATTTATTGATGTATGTATCAAAGAATTACATTCGCTAGAAGTGAAACTTTGTTTCCAATTTATAAACATTTGGTGTGAAACACTCAATATAACTCCATGTAAATGAATATTATTTAAAAAAATTTGTTATGTTACAAATGAATTGCATTTGAACTGTTGACCCTTATACCAATGTACAAAAGTTAATTGTTTTCAGAATTTACAAATACACGTCCTTAACATTTGCTTTCATAATTTAAAAAAAAACAAGTAATGTAACAACTAACTGAGTTAATTGTTTGAATACCCAGTATATACTGAGTTGTATATACTTTGTATTGTTAATATTTCTGCCTATTCAATGTTTATAAAATATGAATTTTCAAAAAATCAGCACTGTTGCTGGTTTCGTTCAGAAGATATTTCGGGGTCAAATTATCTATGATATTTCCAGTAGTAATAGCACTGTAAGTAAGAAGGCCAAAAGTCCCTTAAACTCGACCTTGCGCTTTACCGTGCTCTAGATTTGTAAATGTTTGTTTTGTGTTAATAATTAATATTGAAACAGTAAAAATGTTCATGCATTTAAAAAAATTGATATTAAAGTTCTTGCGATTTTTATATATTTAAATATTGAGTTATATAATTGAGTTAAACAACGCAACCGACTGTTAACGCAAAGCGTTGGTCAACGCGAGCCGTTAGGCGACGCGAAAAGTTTGTCAACGCGAAGATTTAGAAAATTAACGGAAAGCGTTGGTAAACGTAAAGCGTTGGTAAACGCAAAGCGTTGGTAAACGCAAAGCGTTAACCAACGCGAAACGTAAGCTAAAGCGAACCGTAAGTCAGCCAACGCAAAGCGTTGGTCAATGAGAAGCGTAAGTATATAGAAAGTGTTAGGTCAACGCGAAGCGTTAGTAAATCAAAGCGAAACGTAAGCCGAAGCGTTAATTATTCAAAGTGAATCGTCCGTGATTCTACGCGAAGCGTGATTTCATGCGAATGGTAAATGCTTAAAGTAAGCGTGAAAACTTAGTTAAATCGTAGCGATAGTTAACGCGAAGCGTTAGCACGCGTAAGTTAAACAACGCGAAGCGTCAATCGATACTCAGTACTAGCTAACGAGAGGAAGTTATCGCGGAGCGTATGCAATTTAACGCAGAGCGTAAGCAAGTTAACGCGAAGCGCTGGTAAATCAACACATAGCGTTAGCAAACGCAAAGCGTTAACCAACGTGAAATGCAAGATAAGCAAACTGTTAGCCACCCAACGCGGAGCGTTGATCAATGAGAAGCGTTAGTCAATAGGAAGTGTTAGGTCAACGCGAAGCGTTATTAAATCAACGCAAAGCGATGGTAACAAATAAGCTAAAGTGAACCGTAAGTCAGCCAACGCGAAGCATTGGTCAATGAGAGACGTTAATCAATAGGAAGTGTTAGGTCAACGCGAAGCGTTGGTAAACGCGAAACGTGAACTTAAGCGAATCGTAATTCAGCCAACGCGAAGCGTTGGTCAATGAGAAGCGTTAGTTATCCAAAGCGGAGCGTCAGAGATTCGCGAAGCGTGATTTCACGCGAATCATTAACCAACGAGAAACGTAAGCTCAAGTGAACTATAAATCGGCCAACGCGAAGCGTTGGTCAATGAGAAGGTTTGGTCAATGAGAAGCGTTCGTCAATAGGAAGTGTCAGATCAACGCCAAGCGTTAGTAAATCAACGCGAGGCGTTGGTATACGCAATGCGTTTATCAACGCGAAACGTAAGCTAAATGGAACCATAAGTAAGCCAACGCGAAGCGTTGGTTAATGAGATGCGTTAGTTATTCAAAGCGAAGCGCCGATGATTTTCGTTGGTGATTCGCGAAGCGCGGTTTTTCGCGAATCGTAAAATCATCGTTTGTAAACGCTAAGCGTTAATCAACGCAGAACGTAAGCTTAAGTAAACCGTAAGTCATTCAAGCGTTAGTCAGCGAAGCGTTGGTCATGAGAAGCGTTAGTCAATAGAAAGTGTAAGGTCAACGCGAAGCGTTAGATAATCAACGCGAAGCGTTAGTTAATCAACGCGAAGCGTAAGTTAATCAACGCGAAGCGTCAGATAATCAACGCGAAGCGTTAGTTAATCAACGCGAAGCGTTAGTGAGTCAGCACGAAGCGTTAGTTAATCAACGCGAAGCGTAAGTTAATCAACGCGAAGCGTTAATTAGTCAACGCGAAGCGTTAGTTTATCAACGCGAAGCCTTAGTTAATCAACGCGGAGCCTTAGTTATTCAACGCGAAGCGTTAGTTTATCAACGCGAAGCGTTACTAAATCAACGCGAAGCGTTAGTGAATCAACACGAAGCGTTAGTTAATCAACGTGAAGCGTTAGTTAATCAACGCGAAGCGTTAGATAATCAACGCGAAGCGTTAGTTAATCAACGCGAAGCGTTAGTTTATCAACGCAAAGCGTTTGTAAACGCATAGCGAAATGTAAGCTAAAGCGAACCGTAAATCACCCAACGCAAAGCGTAGCTTAATGAGAAGCGTAAGTCAATAGGAAGCGTAAGGTTAACGCGAAGCGTTAGCAAAGCGTTTACTAACGCGAAGCATAAGCTGCAGCGAACCATCAGTCAGCCAACGCGAAGCGTTGTCAATTAGAAGCGTTAGTTATGCAAAGCGAAGCGTCATTGATGCGCGAAACGTTATACCAAGCGAATAATTAACCAACGCAAAGCGTTAACCAACGCGAAACGTAAGCTAAAGCGAACCGTAAGTCAACCAACGCGAAGCATTGGTCAATGAGAAGCATTAGTGATTCAATGTGAATCGTCCGTGATTCGCTTTGTTGATTCGCGAAGCGTGATTTCACGCGAATCATTTACCAACGCGAAATGTTAGCTATAATGAAACGTAAGTCAGCGAAGCGTTGGTCAATGAGAAGCGTCAGTCAATAGGAAGCGTTAGGTCAACGCGAAGCGTTTGTTAATCAACGCAAAGCGTTGGTCCACGCAAACCGTGAGTCAGCCAACGCGAGGCGTTGGCCGATGAGAAGCGTTGGTCAATAGGAAGTGTTAGGTCAACGCGAAGCTTTGGTAAACGCAATGCGTTTACTAACGCGAAACGTAAGCTAAAGTGAACTGCAAGTCAGCCAACGCGAAGCGTTGTTTAATGCGTAGCGTTAGTTATTCAAAGCAAAGCGTCGGTGATTCGCGAAGCGTAAACAATTCAAAGCGTTAACCAACGCGAAACGTAAGCTAAAGCGAGCCGTAAGTCAGCCAACGCGAAGCGTTGGTCAATGAGAACCGTTAGTCAGTAAGATGTGTTAGGTCAAGGCTTTGCGTTTACCAACGCGAAACGTAAGCTACAGCGAACCGTATTCAAAGCGAAGCGTCAATGAGAAATGTTAGTCAATAGAAAGTGTAACGTCAACGCTTAGCGTTAGTTAATCAACGCTGAAGTAAATCATCAGCGATCGTTTTTTGACGCTAAGCGTTAAATTAAGGTGACGAGAAGCGTTAGTTTATCAACGCGAAGCAATAGCCGATGCTGCGTTAGAATACAAATACATATATATATATATATATATATATATATATATATATATATATATATATATATATATATATATATATATATACATATATATGTACATTATATATAGGTAATGAGAGAGACCAACTATTTCTTTGAAAAGGAAAATCACTTACACCTTGAACATATATATTCACCTGGTTTACAAAACTGAAATAAACATAAAAACAATACTATTTGATGTATGTTATGTTTGTACATGTGAGGACAAATTTTGAGAAAACTATTGAGTTTATGAAAAAATGTTGCAAACAAAAGATGTTTATTTTAAAGAGAAGAAAATATTTTCTCAATAAAATTTTTTTCTACCTCTTGCGGTTTCAAAGATATATTTTTCCGATTTTTCCCATTAACGAATTTGACCTTCATTTTTTGGTCTAGAATACACACAAAAATTTTCAGCTCGTTATCTCTTTTCGTTTTTGAGTTATCGACTTGACAGACAGACAGATTGACGGACGGGCATGTGAAAATGGCCGAATTAGGCCATTTTATGAATATCTTTGTAAAGCATTTTTGTCAAGGATTAATATTTTCAAGCAGTACAAAGTCGGGAATAAACTTTATATACCTTGTATATTTACAAATATACTGGGTGCAAAAATAGTATGCACGGTTGTTATGTATACCTACGGGTCCATGGAGACCATGCCTTCATTCGCCTATTGTATTTTTAATTTTTTTTCAACTTTGAGGGCAAATTTTGAGAAAACTATTGAGTTTATGACAAAATTTTTCAAACAAAAGTTGTTTATTTTAAAGAGAAGATGATTTTTTGTCAACAAATTTTTTCTGTATCTCTTACGGTTTCAAAGATGTGTAATTCCCCCCTCTTATTTGCTGTTTGTGCACAAGTTATAAGAAAACTATTAAGTTTATGGAAAAAATTTTCAAACAAAAGTTGTTTATTTTAAAGAGTAGAAGATTTTTTGTCAACAAATTTTTCTTCTATCTCTTACGCTTTCAACGATATAAATTTTCCTCCCTGGCGGGGGGAATCACTTTCCGATTTTGCCCATTTACGAACTTGACCTTACTTTTTTGCTCTGGAATACACACAAAAATTTTCAGCTCGTTACCTTTTTTCGTTCTTGAGTTATCGTGTTCAAAGGCGGACGGACAGACGAATTAGGCCGAATTAGGCCATTTTATGAATGCTTTTGTGAAGCATTTTTGTCAAGGATTAATATTTTCAAGCGTTACAAAGACGGGACTAAACATAAAATACCTTGTATATTTACATATACAGGATATAAAAAATAGTATGTACAGTTGTTATGTATACCTACGGGTCCATGGAGCCCATGCCTTCATTAGCCAATTGTATTTCTCATTTTTTTCAACTTTGAGGGCAAATTTTGAGAAAACTGTCGAGTTTATGAAAAAAGTTTTCAAACAAAAGTTGTTTATTTTAAAGAGAAGATTTTTTGTTGACAAAAATTTTTTCTATCTCTTACGGTTTCAAAGATGTGTAATTCCCCCCTCTTATTTGCTCTTTGTGCACAAATTATGAGAAAACTATTGAGTTTATGGAAAAGTTTTTCAAACAAAAGTTGATTATTTTATAAAGAAGAAGATACTTTGTTAAGAAATTTTTTTTCTATCTCTTACGGTTTCACAGACGGATTTCCCCCCCCCCCTCCTAGTGGGGGGAAACACGTTCCGATTTTTCCCGTTAACGAACTTGACCTTACTTTTTTGCTCTAGAACACACAAAAAAATTTTCAGGCCGTTATCTCTTTTCGTTCTTGAGTTATCGGCTTCACAGACGGACAGACGGACAGACGGACAGACGGACAGACGGACAGACGGACAGACGGACAGACGGACAGACGGACAGACGGACAGACGGACAGACGGACGGACATGTGAAAATGGCCGAATTAGGCCATTTTATGAATACCTTGGTGAAGCATTTTTTTCAAGGATTAATATTTTCAAGCGTTACAAAGTCGGGACTAAACTTAATATACCTTGTATATTTACAAATATACTGGGTATAAAAATATCACCATTGAAACAAAAAAATGAAAAAGTAGTAAAAGCTACTAATGTAACGTTAAGTTTGAAGTCCATTAAATATATAAAGTTTTTGACAAAATGGCACAATGGAAATCATAGTTAAATACCCTGATGAAGCTAGTGTGTTTTTTGCCATCACCACACTGCTCTATACAAACACAAAATACGACACAAGAAACCAACTCATCACAGAACAACATAACTAACATTACTACTATCGCAGTAATACACGCAACACCACCATTTTGTCAAAAACCAAGTACAAAACCCTATAACATATATACAATTATCAAGACTCACACGCAACAAACTGGCATACTGGTAACAATCCAAACAGCAAATAAAGCATTCTTAACATAATTTATATTTTCATTATTAACTGTAGTGAAGTCCACAGTTGGACCATTTTTAATATTTCTTTGCGACATTTTGAATTTGAGGCTTTAAAATATTTTATAGGGGGCTTAAAATTAAAAACTGTTTTGTCTGTTCAAGAAAAGCTTTTCTAACGATGTAATACCAGTAAAATATCTACATATTGATACTATGTTGATCTACCCTTACTTGAAATATTTGTTGAATTGAATATGTTATCTGATAGTTTATATATTCGTCATATGACGGACGCTGCTTTTAATTCACATCCATTGCAACTCAATCATTCAGCACCAATTTTATTAATAATTTTAGTACTTTAAATTAAATTTAAATGTAATTATAACGGAATTTTTAAGCTTGCGCTATTTTTAAAATAACGTTGATTTCTTGTAATATGTAATTACTTGTTTGTAATCTGTATATAGAGGTGAAAATTTAACACACTTTCTATCTTTCTAGTTTATCTATTAGATGTTTTTCTTCTTTTTTGTGTGTCATTTTGAATATTCAAATACAATTTGTCTCAATACAAACAAAATTAAACCGATCATATCAAAGAAACTTTATATTTCCTAAATAAAAGACGATAAGTTACTTTCTATTTTAAATTTATACTCTTTTAAAAAACTTTTAACGTTAAATCCATTTGTGTACCAATGTTTAATAATACATGTCTGAATAATTGGTTACATATGCCATTTTATGTTCATTAATTTCAATATTTATATTTGGTGCTTCCTCAGTCCCGGATATAGTAGGAGGAAAAAACGGGGCGGCAGAGTCAGGGAGAGCCAAATACATACGTTTATTTCTAGCATCCAGGGCTGGGTCATTAAAAGATAAACATCCAAATAACATAGAAATTAGGCCCACTGAACGCAAGGGCAAATAATAAAAATATAAAAAGAACCTGGCTTGCTTATTCTATGACAAAAAATTCACTTTATTGTATTGCCTCCAAGCTATATACCAGCGCTTCTACCTCATCCATTTACACAGTGGGATTCATTAATTGGAAACACCTTCCGAATGATTCACTCGGAAGAATTAGAGCGGTAAATTCACTCTGAGAAAGTGAAATGGAGACAGATGCTACATGTAGTAATGTAGTAATGGACGCTAAACAATGGTAAAAAATATGATATAATGAAACAATGTTCAAAAAGTAACCTAAAGAGAAGTAAATAAAATTTCAAATTCGTCCCCTTTACCTAGATCAGTTTTTTGAATTATCAATACGTATTTCGACTACAATGTAGTCATCATCAGTATTAATTAGCTAGTCGTACTTTACTCTTTGACAGTTAGAAATAAATATAAAGTCGAGATCAACAGACAAAAATAAAAATATATAGAAAATTAACTAGATTAAAATATACTAGATTTAAAATATAATAAATTTTAAATTTATTATATTGAAATTGCTCTTGTTAAAATTTCCTTCATTCACATATGTTACTTGATACTAATTTGGTGACAGTTTCACCCGGTCAGACACCTAGGTGTCACAGCTTTATTAAATAATTTACCAGAAATTGTTAAAGCCAAGGAAAAAATTGAAGAATCCTCGCTTGCCGCAGAATTTAAGTACGATTAATGCATGCGGTGATAAATTTATAAATTTATCCTCAATTAAACAATCTGGGGCAATATTCTTCGAAAAGTGTATAGAGTTAATGTCGAAACAGAGAAAGAGGGCATAAGTTTTTCGAATTTTGTGCCACTAATGCAAGGTCTTATTGAGATATTGCAAGAAATGAGAAAAAAAACAAATAGATTATTGGATCGAAAAAGCTGTACCTGTATCAGTAAAGTTGGAAATCGCACCAGTCCTCAAAAACAAACAAATTTCCAGAAGGAAAAATCAACGCGATGAAATCTGCGAGGACCAATCGATAATATTACAGCCGACTCGGCTGTATACCAAAGATATTAAAGTAACATTTGACCAAATTTTAATCGAAATAGGTAGGAACAAGGGTACTATGTGCGAAGAACCTGAATGAAAATATCGTCTTCCTCAGTAGTCACGCTTTTGTACATATGACCAATGAAGATCATCAAAAAAATGTAGCTGATCTAGCTTGAAAATAGTGTCGATACTTAAACGCAATTGATTTCTTCCAGGAACTGTAACTATTTTAAAAGCAAACTTGTAGCGGTGTCGCTTCATCATAAAATTATTATTATAATTTTGTTCTTCATTTTTATCTGTTGCATTTCAACTATAACTTCCCTCTATTATCACGGTTGCTTTGAATGTTAACAACCTTGGTAATTTATATATTAAAACAATAACATTTCATAAATCAAATTAAAAAGATCAATTTTAATTAATAAAGATCAATTATATCTTTTACATATATTTATTATTTATTTAAATAATAATTATATAATATAACTAACATATACTTTACAAATTGGCGCCCGATAACTGACATATACTTTACAAGCTCAACTTGTTATCGGAATGAACTAAAAAACAAGTGCATTCAAACAGCTGCAACATATGTATAAACATGACTTGCAAGAAGCTTTTCCCAATATTAGTATAGCTTTAAGTATATACTGCACATTACCGACTACATCTGCAAGCTACGAGCGAAGCTAAAAATAATTAAAACCTACCTGCGTTTAAAAATGGCGGAGGAAGCTCAAACTGGCCTTTCGATCCTAGCCATTGATAATAATTCAGCGCAGGTGACGAACTTTGATGATATTATAGACTTAGTCGCGGAAAGAAAAGCTCTACGTCGAAACCTGTACCAAATATGTAATAAAGAGTGAAAATTTATTTAATGATTTTAATTCTTCCAGTCACGAAAATTCTCACCCAGTATATTTGTGTCGTGAGTTTTTTGAAATCATCAATCTCAAATGTTGGATCAAGGGTAAACAATGTCAAATGTTTGCCCCGGTTCAGAAAAATCGTACATCCGGGGCTGTACCTTCTGGAGTTGAAATCTGAGAACCATGATCCAGTTTCGATAAAATATCCTTAGTTACGGCAGTAATTAATTGGAATAAAAAAATATCATCTCCCTTGGGTCGTTCGTGAAAATTCCTTCCAAATTCCATGTGGATATCGACGGAAAAAACCTAATTCGTTTCTACTATTGGTTGCACCAAAATGATCCCATGGTTTGGATGTCAATATGGACATTGTGGTTCATAATTGATTTGCTGTAATAAAATAATTATATGGTAATTCACTTTAATTATTTCTATTATATCGTGGAGCTTAAATTATTTCTATTATACGCGTGTGACATCCATTTTTTGTCTTCTAAGGACTTTCTTATGTTTTTCTGAAAATTAGTGGTATTTTAAACAAATTTTGCGGTTACATAGTAAATTTTAGTATTGTGAGAATATATGTTCTCAAAATTGGGCTCACAAGGTAAGCTCTGATATTGTTTTAGTGGAAAAACAAGGATTTATGTCCAATACAGTTTTACGAGTATTTCTAACACATCGTATTATAAACAGGATAATTTGAACAACAAATTATTTTTTATTGACATGGGTTGAAAGAGCATAACCGCTGTTATTTAATATCAAAATTATTCTTTGGGGGTGGGGTGGGGGTGGAATTGAAATAATGAAAGGTGAACTAATATATGAGCAATGTAAAGTATATGTACAATATAGAAACTAAGAAAGAATCAGAGACACCAAAAATACAAATAATGACATTAAACATATTTTTCGACATGAATTTAACATAATATTCAAATAGCATTTCTTATAATAGATGTTTTTGATAATATTTATATTTTCAACGTTACAATGAAACTGTGTTAGCACTTAATAAATGCAAAAAAAACATGATTGACGTGTACTCGTAATATTACTAATGCTCATAGCTGGGCACAGTTTGATTTCGTTGTGCTCTGAGTGATAGGAAGAGAGATAGAGTAAATACAGGGTGATTACCAATTATTATTATTTTTTTATAATTAAAACATTTTCTGAAAAACATATAATAATGCAACATAAATTTAATTCTTTTTAGAAACTGAAAAGCAATGATCTTTTATTAATGAATATAATTTATTAAATCAATTTAGGAATAGCTTGGCCTACTCTTGGCCAATATATGGTACTATTGGCCACTATAAAGTACTATTCGTGCTAGTGAAAATTATTTTTCGAATAATTTATTTAAAAAAAAATTAAAATTAGTGACTTTAATAATGGATTTCAATAAATTTTATTGAATCAAGCACTGAAGTATGTCCTTCGAAGGTTTTCGATATTGAAAGTACATGCAGGTGCCAACTATTATTTATGGTCAGTAATATACAAAGTATACAATACATACAATACATTGAATACATACTATGGAATTCTGGGCTGGTAATTTGGGACATTTAATGTACCTTTTTAATATATTTGTGTATCAATAAAATATAAATGTTACATACATATTTTGTTCCTTTACCGATTGGCCATTATAATAAAAGACGTAAATTTTTGCTAAGAATTTAAATAGAATTAAAATATAGTTAAGACTTTTAGAGACAGCGGTAACTTTTTGTGATGGTTTAGAAATTCCGAATAATTTTCCTAAACTGTTACACATCGAAGAACTAATAAACTATTATTTACCTAATTTAATTATTTTTTCTTCGTAGGAGGTATAGTGTCATCGGAATTTGATGACACTGGTGGTATACAATAAACAGGCTAATGGTAAGGCTGGGGGGAGGGATAATAAAATGGGAATTTTATGTTAGCTTACTAACCTGACTAAGTTTCTTCGCGTTAGTCTACTTTGAATTTAAAAAAGTGAAAAGTACTATTCGTGCTAGTGAAAATTATTTTTCACATAATTTGCTATTAAAAAAAAATAAATAAAAGTTGTGATTTCAGGGAAACGGTAATTTTACAACTTAATAATCGATTTAAAGATTTCGAAAATTTATATGTAATGAGTGATTTTTTAGTGGCCCCTTTTAATATTTTTACCGGATTCCAATAATTGCACGTTAATAAATGAAATGATTACCCGTCCAACAATTATAATTTATTAGGAGCCATGAACACGAGCACAAAAAGTATTTGGGAAATCGTCGTTGAAAACGCATCTTCGTTTGAATATCCGGAACTATTAAAAATAAATAAATAAAAAACTCAGTAGTTGTTTCGCATCTTCTTATCTATGCGAATCGGGATTTTCATATATGAAACATACAAAGTCAAATAAATTATTGGGCAATAATTAGTAGGCCACCCTGTATTGAAATATCGTCCCGTCTTACTTCAAAAAATACCTCTCTTGCTTACTCTCACTCAGCTTATGGACAGCACAGTTGCTCTGAAGAGCAATCAATGCTCACCTCTATGCTAAGCCTCTTTCTAACAAATTGTTACAAGTAAACGAAAAATTGTAGAAAAAGTTCCTCGTTTGTACACTCCTGTTAAAAAAATTAACTAATCGGAACCGATTGAGTATCAAACCATTTTGATTATTCTTGTAGTAAATGTTTTTTACAGATACAACATATTACTTAATTTTTACTTGTAAGAAGAAGATATAACGCTCAAATGTATTTACACATATTTTTTTAAAGGCTTACTACGTTTTCACTCACAAGAATATAAAATATCCGTTCTTTAAAAAAATAATGTCATAAATCTATTTATTTACACACTTAAAAATTATACTAATAATTATAATCTACACACACAAAAAAAACAACTAAATTATACTGTATACAATCATTAAAGATTATTAAAATAATCAAAGAGAACTCTAGGTTTTTTGAAATTACCTTTAAAATTTTCCCCCAATTCCCAGAATATTTATTTGTATTTTATAAATACGTATTTCGACTACACTGTAGTCATTATCAGTATGAATTAGCATATCGTAACTATCTTTGGGATATAGATTCAGAGATATGTTGCGTGTCTCACAATGATATTAAAAAAGTTATGTCTTTTTATATGAAAGGTACCCATCGATAGAATTTACAACCGAAATAGAACATGGAGGCTCGATTCCGTTTTTAGATATAAAAATTATGAAAAATAATGACACTAATAAATTAGAATTCGATATCTACAGAAAACCTACACACACTGAACGATACATTACAGCCGATTCGAACAGCCCACCTCAACACAAAATGCCCATTTTCAATTTTTTAAACAGGCTACTGAAAGTCCCACTGTCCAAGAAAAATTACTTTAAAGAAATAAACCACATTAAACAAGTTGCAATCTTTAATGGCTTTGACTCTAACATAATAAATAATTTGGTCCGCAGGACTAAATTAAAAATATTACGAAACAATTCCACCGTAAAACAAACTACATGGTGCAAACTAACATACATCCGCTCATGCACAAATGAAATCACTAGAGAATTAAGGGACCACAACCTAAAAACAGCGCTTGTTTGTAAAAATAAAATCAAACAGTTACTGGGCAACCCTAAGGACAAAAATTAGTAATGAAAAACAATGGGGCATATATGGTGTCAGTTATCCAAACTGTTCGAAAATTTATGTTGGTCAAACTCATCGCCAAATCAGAACACGAAGCAGAGAACATCTGGCATGCGAAATTTGGGAGAACCGAAAAATCGTGTATAGCTACACACGTTATTGAGAAGAACCTCAAAATTGAAAAATCAAATTTAAAGCTACTGAAATCGGTACAAAACCCCACAGAATTGATGCATACGAAAGTATCAACATAAACAAATTGAGAAAACAGGTAATGAATTTAGACAATGGCCTAATGCCAAATTCTGATTTAATAAAATAAAACAAACAAACAAAAATCGGGTAGCGGAGGGTAGCTTCGATACCCTCACTTTAGTGACAAAAACAACGCCGCATAGTCACAAAAAGACACCGTCAATAAATAGGTGGGTACTTCACTCACATAATCCTTTAGTCAGTCAACTCAAATAATCCTCAGGTCAGATCATACCTTCAGTCATCATACAAAAAGACAGAACTTTTTTAATATCATTGTGAGACATGCACCAAATGCGCAACAAGCAACATATCTCGATCAGCTAATTCATACTGATGATGACTACATTGTAGTCGAAGTACGTTTTTATAAAATACAAATAAATGTTCTAGGAATTGGAACAAAATTTAAAATGTAATATACAATCATTACTTATAATTGGACAACATCGAAATTTTAATTTGTATATACTTCATATTCATTCAGATTTTGAGATTTGTACATTATTAAGCAAGGCTCGTTTGAAACAAGGCACCTGAATGTTCCTTCAAGGAAATTTTTTTTTCATTTTTGGTAAAAATGATCTGAATGAAAATCGTATGGTTATCATGCTTTTCAACTTAACCATGATCTTTAGTCATCAGTGACAAATCTCAATGAAAATAATCATAAGTGAACAAAAGTTATTAAATTTAACACTACAGTACCAGAAGTGAAATAACAATATGGATTATAAAGTCTTAAACGAGGAGAACTTATCTATATCTATTTTGTTAAAATATATCCGATCAAAAACATAAATGTGTGAAAGAGCCGAGTTTTCGGGGAAACCCTTAATGTAATAGTTGCTTCTTAAAAAGTAATGATATGGGAGAAAGGCTATTTACAAAGTAAATAGCTCTAGATTTCATATAATAATAGTTGCTCCTTAATGTAAATAGCTCGGTAAACTATTAACCAAAAAAAATATTCAGGGGTAAATTGATGAAGTTTTAAAATTGTATATAACGCGGCAAGTTTTTTTTCTGTTGATTAAAATATTTTAAAACTTGCCGCGTTCTAAAATTTTAAAAACATACTAAGGGAAAACTTACGAAATAAATTTCAACCTAATTTTTTCTTACATTTAAATAGCTCGGCTTTTTAATGGGATATCATCACTTTTTAAGGAGAAAATATTATATGAAGTCTACAGCTATTTACTTTGTAAATATCTCGGCTCTTTAATGCGATATCATCATTTTTTAAGGAGCACCTATTATATGATGTATAGAGCTATTTACTTTGTAAATAGCTCGGTCCTTTCTTCCATATCATCACTTTTTAAGGAGCAATTATTATATGAAGTCTAGAGCTATTTACTTTGTAAATAGCTCGGTCCACTCTCCCATATCATCACTTTTTAAGAAGCAACTATTACATTAAAAATTTCTCCAAAAACTCGGCCCATTCTTACATTTATGTTTTTGATCGGATATCACCTCTTTAAAGGTTTAAATATACGAAGCCGAAGGCTTTGCACAAAACGTTACGCGTGTTGTTATTCTATGCGTTACTTTAAGCTTCGCGATATTTAACTCATTTTGTTTTTAAGTAGATTCACATATACAAAGAGACCGCTTCGCGTTATATAACGTCAACTCGCTCTGCTCGGTAGGAGCTTCCACCCCCTCCAAAAAACCGCATCCTTCTAGCATGTCTTGAAAGGTAGTTTTTAGTGTTTTCCCATTTTTGAGGATGTTTTGTGAGGAAAATTAAAACTTTCCGATTTTCTTATAGATTTCAAGGTATCTCGAATGGAATTCAAAAAACCGCATTCATCTAGCATGCCTAGAAAGGAAATTTTTTGTGTTTTCCCATTTTTGGGGATGTTGTGCTAGGAAAATTAAAATTTTTCGATTTTTGTTATAGATTTCAAGTTATTCCGCGTCAAATCCAAAGACCTCATCCTTCTAAAATGTCTGAAAGTGGCTTAAATTTAAACACTTAAATGTCATTTTTAGTTTTTCCCATTTTTGGGAAGATTTCGTTTGGAAAATTCATATTTTTCCTATTTTTATTATAAGGTTCAAGTTATTTCATGTCGAATGCAAAAATCGTTCTAGCGTGTCTAGAAGTGGGTTAAATTTTATAACAACATTGCGTTCATATATTAACACGACAAAATTTTTTTTTTTTTAAATACAAAATTTGCAAAATTGGCCCTACAGCTATGAAACTTAAGATTTGGGATCTCTGGGAAATAAATGATGATTATTTTTACGATAAAACACACTGTTTCGTAGTTATTTAACCTTTTATGCAAAATTTCTCGATATTTCAGCACATCTTAAAACTCACATAGCCTAAAAACTTTGTTATTCAGATGTGGTATATAAGTTATATGGACTATGTTGACTTAAAACGACTTAATTATTGTTTTTTTTTCGATATCTCTATTGGCTTACGAGATATTTCAATTTTTGGTTCAGACAAAAATTTAATTTTTTTCACAAATAATGTTTTTTTTTTAAACTTATTATTTAAATCAATGTAGTCCCATTGATTCAAATAGATGAAAATTTGTATTCGAATTGTTCCACCAAAACCATATATTCGATTTGCTAAAACTCTTATTTTTCCTAAGAAATGTTAAACTTCCATATAGAAAACACTATAATTAGTTAAAAAAACGTAATTGTTAGTGTTTTTCCGATTTTCGTAGTTGTTCGGTTTGGAAAACTTAAGTTTTTCTCATTTTTCTTATAAATTTTAAGTTAATCCGGGTTGAATGGAAAAAAATCGCATCCTCGCATATCTAGAAATGGGTCAAAATTTTTAAAACAAAATTTTTTCTTTTTTTTTTAATTTTGAAAAAGTTACTTTGTAAAAAATTATAACAATCAAAGATTCAGTGTTCAGTCGTTGGAGCATTCATTAATAATGAGTTGAACATGAACGTGTTAGCCGTTATATGTACTATATTTATACATAATATGTATCCAATCAGAAGGGACTATCGACAAATATCAACAAATCAGATGGATATCTGCTTTAAATGTTAAATTAATAAAAAGGAAACTTTCAAAAATTTTCTTTTTTCCGATATAATTTCCAGTTTTCATAATTTTTCCGGAGTTTTGGGTACTATATCTACCTGTATGCCAAATATCAACTTCACAGGGTATCTGGAAGTAAGAGAACATTATGATATACTATACACGGTTTTTTAAGGCGTTCCCGCAACTTTTGCATTTTTGAAGTGAAATAACTTTTTAACGCTTAATTCGTTAACAGCGATTGAAAAACCTGTTTCTTTCCGTAAAGTATCTATATTCGAAATCTCAACACAATAGTTCTTTTCGTTCAAAAGTTACATCAACTGAAAAAACCGTCTAAATTAAGCTGTAGTAATAGCACTGTAAGTACGAAGGTCGAAAATCTCTTCAACTCGGCCTTGCGCACTTCCGTGCTGTAGATAACAGATTTTGAAATATTCTTCTGTGATAACTTACAGTCTAGAATAATACCGACAGATTGTATCAAAAACTATTCTGATATGATTTTTGTTATTGAATTTTTTCTTTTTAATGATTGTACAAACCCAATTTTCCACAATTTAATACTGATTGTTTTCAAAATTTTTTTAAACAATCAAAAACAAAAACTAATATTTCGGATCGGCAAGATATTTTTATCAACTATACCATAAATTCAAACTGTCTTCAAATTTTCAATTAATTTGACTCAAAAAAAAGTTTCTAAATATTCGAAAAATTTTTCCATCTTTCCAAAGCTAGACTTCGATGAGAACTTGTAAAGTGCATAGGTATCCTATCAAAATTTTTGCCAAGCCGATTCGCTTCTTTTAATGGGCTGATCTATTTTTTGCTCTCATTCCCTTCATAAAATAAGTTCAGATCAAATGTTTACTATTCTGACAATGAAATGAAATGAATGAACATTATGTAGCTCACTCATTTCTTCACATTAAGCTTTTGACATTCACTTGGAAACAAAAACAATTCGTAATTAATAATGAACGGATCTATCAATAATAAGAACGTGAAAAATCGTGAAAATTTCCAAAAAAGTTTATTTATCTGTTAAACTCCATCTAAATAACTTTAAACCGTCATAGCACAAAACCAAATTTCTGTATCCATACGGGATACAGACTAGATATTGACTAGACTAGAAAAAAATTGGTAGATATTTCAATTTACCAGTGTAACACATATATACGACATTTATGTATACGTTATTACTTTTCCAAGATGCTTGTAAGTAGCTTACGATCAATCTTTTGTGGTAAAAGATTTACCTCTTATCACCGTCTAGAGTATAATGATGTTAGCTTCGAAAAAATAACTTATGTAGCTACAAACAGTTACGACACATAAAGAAATACGAAGGTATAATATATATCTATATAAGTATCATGCTAAAACTGTATGTTGTTCAAGGTACGCTATACAGAATGATTTGCAATACATTAATCAAAATTAAGTGTATAAATACACAATTTCATTTTTAACGATATATAAATGAGAGTTTTTTCCGAAATAATTCAGGTAAATTGATTTTATCAACAGTTTGAGTATCTGTGTTCTCTTGAAAAAAATTTACTCTGTGCGTCCCCTCATCAGAATGTGATTTGGTGACAATGGGACCAATGAGAAACCAAACCCTTTAAAACAAAAAAAAACATTCAAAATCGGTTCATAAATGACGAAGTTCTGAGGTGACACACATAAAAAAAAAAAAAATACAGACGAATTGAGAACCATCCTCCTTTTTGAAGTCGGGTTAAAAACAAACAATTGTAAGCAAACTATACGAAAATATGGTACATATAACACTACTGACAACAGATCTCCAACGTTGCTACCAAACTTTCTGAATCCTACTTTGGAGATGTTCAAGAGCATCTCAAAATTCATCATCAGTAAAAAGTATAACAAAAACTTGACGATGAACTATTATTAAGCCTTTCCCTAATGAGTACACATAAGAATATAAGCTGCTGTCATAAGCTTGTCATTATAAAACCATTGTTAGATACTAGATTAAATATGATACCAATTCATGAAGCTGATAAATTATATAGATTATACTGTTTTAATCTCTCGTAAAGTCATGCTCTGTAATTTATTAAACCGACTTCAAAAAGGAGGTTGGTTCTCAATTCGTCTGTATTTTTTTTTTTTTTTAAGGTGTCACCTTAGAACTCCGTCATTTATGACCCGATTTTTAATTTTTTTGTTTTAAAGAATTTGGTTTCCCATTGGTCCCATTGGCACCAAATCGCATTCTGATGAGGGAATCCCCGGGAAATCGAGGAAAATCCTCATTTTATGTGTGATAACCGATTTCTGCGAAAGTCTTTTTTTTTTTGAAAAAACAGAATGCATGTAAAAAAAACAGAAAATCTGTTATAAAAAAATGCTTTAAAAATTAAAAAAAATAAAAACTGGTAAAAAAAATGCACTAAACATTAGTAGGTCGTTTAGTAGGTCTACCCATATTTAGACAAATAAAATCAGTTATAGAACTTCAAAGTCTCTAAAAAGCGAGAAATAAACCATATTTTGACAAAATGGAAACCCGACTTCAAAAATCAAATATTCTATAACAAAAAATGCACTAAAAAGTAAAAAATAATTGCATATTCTTGTGCCAATTTTAGTTCACCTAAGCAAAAATTTTTAAATATATATGTACAATTATTGTTATTTTTGGAGGCAGTGTCCAAAAGTTATGTGAACTTCTCTATGCTGACACCGCCTCCAAAAATAACAATAATTGTACATATATATTTAAAAATTTTTGCTTAGGTTAACTAAAATTGACACAAGAATATGCAATTATTTTTTTACTTTTTAGTGCATTTTTATACCCAGTATATTTGTAAATATACAAGGGTATATTAAGTTTAGTCCCGACTTTGTAACGCTTGAAAATATTAATCCTTGACAAAAATGATTCACAAAGATATTCATAAAATTGCCTAATTCGGCCATTTCGGCATGTCCGTCTGTCCGTCTGTGAACCCGATAACTCAAGAAAGAAAAGAGATACCGAGCTGAAATTTTTTGTGTGTGTTCTAGAGCAAAAAAGTAAGGTTAAGTTCGTTAATGGGCAAAATCGGAAAACGTTTCCCCCCGCTAGGGGGGAAAATTTATATCTTTGAAACCAAAAGAGATAGAAAAAAAATTTGTAAACAAAAAATCTTTACCTCTTTAAAATAAACAACTTTTGTTTGAAAACTTTTTTCATAAAGTCAACAGTTTTTTCATAATTTGTCCTCAAAGTTTAAAAAATGAGAAATACAATTGAAAGGCGAATGATGGCATGGTCTCCATGGACCCGTAGGTATACATAACAACCGTACATACTATTTCCATACCCTGAATATGTAAATATACAATGTATATTAAGTTTAGTCTCGACTTTGTAACGCTTGAAAATATTAATCCTTGACAAAAATGCTTCACAAAGGTATTCATAAAATTGCCTAATTCGTCTGTCCGTCCGTCTGTGAACACGATAACTCAAGAACGAAAAGAGATAACAAGCTGAAAATTTTTGTGTGTATTCTAGAGCAAAAAAGTAAGGTCAAGTTCGTTAATGGGCAAAATGGAAACTCGTTTCCCCCCGCCAGGGGGGAAAATTTATATCTTTGAAACCGTAAGAGATAGAAAAAAAATTTGTTTACAAAAAATCTTTTTCTCGTCAAAATAAACAACTTTTGTTTGAAAATTTTTTTCATAAACTCAATATTTTTCTCAAAACATGTTCTCAAAGTTGAAAATGAGAAATACAATAGATAGGCGAATGAAGGCATGGTCTCCATGGACCCGTAGGTATACATAACAACCGTACATACTATTGTCATAACCTGTACATGTAAATATACAATGTATATTAAGTTTAGTCCCGACTTTGTAACGCTTGAAAATATTAATCCTTGACAAAAATGCTTCACAAAGGTATTCATAAAATTGCCTAATTCGGCCTAATTCGTCTGCCCGTCCGTCTGTGAAAACGATAACTCAAGAACGAAAAGAGATAACGACCTGAAAATTTTTGTATATGTTCTAGAGCAAAAAAGTAAGGTCAAGTTCGTTAATGGGCAAAATCGAAACATGTTTCCCCCCGCCAGGGGGGAAAATTTATATCTTTGAAACCGTAAGAGATAGAAAAAAAATTTGTTTACAAAAAATCTTATTCTTTATAAAATAATCAACTTTTGTTTGAAAATTTTTTCCATAAACTCAATAGTTTTCTCATAATTTGTGCACAAAGAGCAAATAAGAGGGGGGAATAAAACATCTTTGAAACCGTAAGAGATAACATACATCTATAACATACAAACATAACATACATCAAATAGTATTGTTATACCCAGTATATTTGTAAATATACAGGGTATATTAAATTTTGTCCCGACTTTGTAACGCTTGAAAATATTAATCCTTGACAAAAATGCTTCACAAATGTATTCATAAAATTGCCTAATTCGGCCATTTTGGCATGTCCGTCTGTCCGTCTGTCCGTCTGTGAACCCGATAACTCAAGAACGAAAAGAGATTACGAGCTGAAATTTTTTATGTGTGTTCTAAAGAAAAAAAGTAAGGCTAAGTTCGTTAATGGGCAAAATCGCAACATGTTTTCCCCCACTAGGAGGGGAGGAAATATCCGTCTGTGAAACCGTAAGAGATATAAAAAAAATTTCTTTTAAAAAAATCTTCTTCTTTATAAAATAATCAACTTTTGTTTGAAAAATTTTTCCATAAACTCAATAGTTTTTCCATAAACTCAATAGTTTTCTCATAATTTGTGCCCAAAGAGCAAATCAGAGGGGGGAATTACACATCTTTGACACCGTAAGAGATAGAAAAAAAATTTGTTGAAAAAAATCATCTTCTCTTTAAAATAAACAACTTTTGTTTGAAAAATTTTGTCATAAACTCAATAGTTTTCTCAAAATTTGTCCTCAAAGTTGAAAAAAAATGAAAAATACAATTAATAGGCGAATGTAGTCATGGTCTCCATGGACCCGTAGGTATACATAACAACCGTAAATACTATTTTTGCACCCAGTATAATTGTAAATATACAAGGTATATAAAGTTTAAGCCCGACTTTGTAATGCTTGAAAATATTAATCCTTGATAAAAATGCTTTACAACGATATTCATAAAATGGCCTAATTCGGCCATTTTCCCATGCCCGTCCGTCAATCTGTCTGTCTGTCAAGTCGATAACTCAAAAACGAAAAGAGAAAACGAGCTGAAAATTTTTGTGTGTGTTCTAGACCAAAAAATTAAGGTCAAATTCGTTAATGAGCAAAATCGGAAAGTGTTTCCCCCCTCGCGGGGGGAAAAAAATATCTTTGAAACCGTATGTGGTAGAAAAAAATTTTATTGAAAAAAAATTTTCTTCTCTTTAAAATAAACATCAATTTTTCATAAACTGAATAGTTTTCTCAAAATTTGACCTCACATGTACAAACATAACATACATCAAATAGTATTGTTTTTATGTTTATTTGTGTTAATTTTTTTAATTTTTTACTTATATATATATATATATATATATATATATATATATATATATAGCGTTAGTTAATCAACGCTGAGGTAAATCATCGCAAAGCGTTGAATAGGTAAATCAAAGCGTTGACCTTACACTTTCAATTAATTAACACTTCTCATTGACGCTTCGCTTTGAATACGGTTCGCTGCAGCTTACGTTTCGCCTTGGTAAACGAAAAGCCTTAACCTAACACATCATATTGACTAACGGTTCTCATTGACCAACGATTCGCGTTGGCTGACTTTCGGCTCGCTTTAGCTTACGTTTCGCGTTGGTTAACGCTTTGAATTGTTTACGCTTCGCGAATCACCGACGCTTTGCTTTGAATAACTATCGCTACGCATTAAACAACGCTTCTCGTTGGCTGACTTACGATTCGCTTTAGCTTACGTTTCGCGTTAGTAAACGCATTGCGTTTACCAAAGCTTCGCGTTGACCTAACACTTCCTATTGACTAACGCTTCTCATCGGCCAACGCTTCGCGTTGACTGACTTACGGTTTGCGTGGACCAACGCTTTGCGTTGATTAACAAACGCTTCGCGTTGACCTAACGCTTCCTATTGACTGACGCTTCTCATTGACCAACGCTTCGCTGACTTACGTTTCATTATAGCTAACATTTCGCGTTGGTAAATGATTCGCGTGAAATCACGCTTCGCGAATCAACAAAGCGAATCACGGACGATTCACTTTGAATAACTAATGCTTCTCATTGACCAACGCTTCGCGTTGGTTGACTTACGGTTCGCTTCCGCTTACGTTTCGCGTTGGTTTACGCCTTGCGTTGGTTAATTATTCGCTTGGCATAACGTTTCGCGCATCAATGACGCTTCGCTTTGCATAACAAACGGTTCTAATTGACCAACGCTTCGCGTTGGCTGACTGATGGTTCGCTTCAGCTTATGCTTCGCGTTAGTAAACGCTTTGCTAACGCTTTGCGTTGACCTAACGCTTCCTATTGACTTACGCTTCTCATTAAGCTACGCTTCGCGTTGGGTGATTTACGGTTCGCTTTGGCTTAAATTTTGCTTTGCGTTTACAAACGCTTTGCGTTGATAAACTAACGCTTGGCATTGATTAACTATCGCTTCGCGATGATTAACTAACGCTTCGCGTTGATTAACTAACGCTTGCCGTTGATTAACTAACGCTTCGCGTTGATTAACTATCGCTTCTCGTTGACTAACTAACGCTTCGATTTGATTAAGTAACGCTTTGCGTTGATAAACTAACGCTTGGCATTGATTAACTATCGCTTCGCGTTGATTAACTAACGCTTCGCGTTGATTAACTAACGCTTGCCGTTGATTTACTATCGCTTCGCGTTGATTAACTAACGCTTCGCGTTGAATAACTAAAGCTTCGCGTTGATTAACTAACGCTTCGCGTTGTCTAACTAACGCTTCGCGTTGACTAACTAACGCTTCGCGTTGATTTACTAACGCTTCGCGTTGATTAACTAACGATTCGCGTTGATTAACTGACGCTTCGCGTTGATTAACTATGGCTTCGCGTCGACTAACTATCGCTTCGCGTTGATTAATTAACGCTTCGCGTTGATTATCTAACGCTTCGCGTTGATTAACTAACGCTTCGCGTTGATTAACTAACGCTTCGCGTTGAATAACTAAGGCTTCGCGTTGATTAACTAACGCTTCGCGTTGATTATCTAACGGTTCGCGTTGATTAACTAATGCTTCGTGTTGACTAACTAACGCTTCGCGTTGATTAACTAACGCTTCGCGTTGATGATCTTACGCTTCGCGTTGATTAACTAACGCTTCGCGTTGACTAACTAACGCTTCGCGTTGATTAACTAACACTTCGCGTTGATAAAATTAAGGCTTCGCATTGATTAACTATCGCTTCGCGTTGATTAACTAACGCTTCGCGTTGATTAACTAACGCTTCGCGTTGATTAACTATCGCTTCGCGTAGACTAACTAACGCTTCGCGTTGATTAACTAACGCTTCGCGTTGATTAACTAACGCTTCGCGTTGATTATCTAACGCTTCGCGTTGATTAACTAACGCTTCGCGTTGATTAACTAACGCTTCGCGTTGATAAACTAACGCTTCGCGTTGAATAACTAAGGCTTCGCGTTGATTATTTAAGGCTTCGTGTTGATTAACTAACGCTTCGCGTTGTCTAACTAACGCATCGCGTTGATTAACTAACGCTTCGCGTTGATTAACTAACGCTTCGTGTTGACTAACTAACGCTTCGCGTTGATTAACTATCGCTTCGCGTTGATAATCTAACGCTTCGCGTTGATTAACTAACGCTTCGCGTTGATTAACTATCGCTTCGCGTTGACTTACTAACGCTTCGCGTTGATTAACTAACGCTTCGCGTTGATTAACTAACGCTTCGCGTTGACTAACTAACGCTTCGCGTTGATTAACTAACGCTTGGCGTTGATTATCTAACGCTTCGCGTTGATTAACTTACGCTTCGCGTTTACTAACTAACGCTTCGCGTTGATTAACTAACGCTTCGCGTTGATTATCTAACGCTTTGCGTTGTCCTTACGCTTTCTATTGACTAACGCTTCTCATGACCAACGCTTCGCTGACTAATGCTTCGCGTTGGCCGATTTATGGTTCATTTGCGCTTACGTTTCTCGTTGGTTAATGATTCATGTGAAATCACGCTTCGCGAATTTCTGACGCTCCGCTTTGGACAACTTAGGCTGCTCATTGACCAACGCTTTGCGTTGGCTGAATTACGATTCGCTTAAGTTCACGTTTCGCGTTTACCAACGCTTCGCGTTGACCTTACACTTCCTATTGACTAACGTCTTTCATTGACCAATGCTTCGCGTTGGCTGACTTACGGTTCACTTTAGCTTATTTGTTACCATCGCTTTGCGTTGATTTACTAACGCTTTGCGTTGACCTAACACTTCTTATTGACTAACGCTTCTCATTGATCAACGCTTCGCGTTGGGTGGCTAACGGTTTGCTTTAGCTTGCTTTTCACGTTGGTTTACGCTTTGCGTTTGCTAACGCTATGTGCTGATTTACCAGCGCTTCGCGTTAACTTGCTTACGCTCTGCGTTAAATTGCATACGCTCCGCGATAACTTCCTCTCGTTAGCTAGTACTGAGTATCGATTGACGCTTCGCGTCGGCTAACTCTTCGCGTTGTTTAACTTACGCGTGCTAACGCTTCGCGTTAACTATCGCTACGATTTGACTAAGTTTTCACGCTTACTTTACCATTCGCATGAAATCACGCTTCGCGTAGAATCACGGACGATTCACTTTGAATAATTAACGCTTCTCATTGACCAACGCTTCGCGTTGGCTGGCTTACGGTTTGCTTTAGCTTACGTTTCGCTTTGATTTACTAACGCTTCGCGTTGACCTAACACTTTCTATATACTTACGCTTCTCATTGACCAACGCTTTGCGTTGGCTGACTTACGGTTCGCTTTAGCTGACGTTTCGCGTCGCCTAACGGCTCGCGTTGACCAACGCTTTGCGTTAACAGTCAAAATGTTTTGCATTTGCATTAACGCAAATGCAAATGCTTTGCATTAACGCTTTGCGTTAACGGTTGCGTTGTTTAACTCAATTATATAACTCAATATTTTAATATATAAAAATTGCAAGAACTTTAATATCAATTTTTTTAAATGCATGCACATTTTTACTGTTTCAATATTAATTATTAACACAAAACAAACATTTTCAAATCTAGAGCACGAGAAAGCGCAAGGTCGAGTTTAAGGAACATTTGGCCTTCTTACTTACAGTGCTATTACTATTGGAAATATCATAGATAATTTGACCCCGAAATATCTTACCATATACGAAACCAGCAACAGTGCTGATTTTTTGATAATTCATATTTTATAAACATTGAATAGGCAGAAATATTAACAATACAAAGTATATACAACTCAGTATATACTGGGTATTCAAACAATTAACTCAGTTAGTTGTTACATTACTTGTTTGTTATAGAATATTTGATTTTTGAAGTCGGGTTTCCATTTTGTCAAAATATGGTTTATTGTATTTCTGTTTGATGCAACTGACGATCGTTATTTGATTTAAATTACCATATCGACACATAAGTTTCATTAGATATAAATTCATAAGCCTACGTAAATGCTATTATTGATCCGACAGTTGGCATTATGATATTAGTGTACAGTAAACTGATTTAATGTTTAGAAATATTGGTAGTAAGTAGTCATGCAAACTGCTGGAAAAAATTGGTTAGTTTTCATAAGCGTTAAGAAACATTTTGATTTAATAATAAAAAAAAAAAAAATAAGTATAGTTATAAGTATTGGTTTCATTTATTAAGCTGTAAATATCATTGTAGCTACTAACAAAAGAGACAATATTTTTCGGAAAAATAAATTTAAAATAATATTAGTCCAATAATATAGACAGCCCTTTGTGTAATTGACTAACTCACGTATACAATTTCTAACCCATTTCTAGATATGCTAGAAAGATGCGATTTTTTGCAATTCACGCGGAATAACTTCAAACTAATTGGAAATGCGAAAAACTGGAAAACTTCCATTTTTTGCATTATGTCAAGGACGCGGAGTCAAATCCGAAAGGCTGCCCCAGTGGTCTAGCGGGTGGAGCCCTCTTTCAAGCTGCGCGACTATTTAATATACAAGTCAAGATACAGTGCGGAGTTATGCACTCAGCTAGGTACTGGAAGGTTGCGAATTCGATTCTCGATGATGGCAGTTATTCAATTTAAATTAATGGAGCGGTTAATTAAATAGACTGTCGACGTATGCACAAGAACGCATTAGCCGGCTATTCTAGTGAAGGTTTTCTGGAATTTCCTTCTTCGAACTCCAGATTAATATCGGCATAGTTCCCATCAAAGTCGACTGTTGCCGCAAAACCTATCAATTCCTAGGGCTGCATACAAAATTTTTGTCCTCCACCCACAACATTAGTGAATGGTTAAAAATTAATAAAGGTTAAAAGAAAAAACAATGATGTGGATGGTCTCTGTTATTGACCGTGAAGTTTCAAAAACGGAGGTAAAACCCGATTATTATTAATACGCTGGCAATTTTGACTCCGGGACTTAGTACCACTGTTTCTAGTACTTATCTTTATATAGTTATATTAACATTATACATCATCTTTTATGAATATATTCATACAAAAAAGATAATATAAGAAAAATAATTCGTTACGCAGGAGCTGCTTCAACTTAGCTGATTCAACCGAATTTCCTTAAAATATATAAATCACTTTCTAGCGATCACAATTTTAGTCTGATCAAAATGAAATGTCGTATATGATTTTAGTATTTGCAAGGCCAATGTTATTATTAAATGACATCCGTCAAGGGGAAATGGGGGCATAAAGAAAAAAGAAAATACAAAATATCTCTCTTAATATTAGAACAATAAAAAAATGCGTAAAGAATAAAGTTGTAGAACTCTTATGTGTACAGAGATTGTGAGGAATTTAATTCTCAATCTTAAATCGTCAATATTTCTGTAAATATTAGGGTAACAGAAAAAAAGATAAGAAATAAAATTACAGTAAAACTTAGTACCTACAACTTTACTTCTTATAAATTTTTCGATTTTTCAAATATTAAGGGAGAGATGTCAAATTTTGTGTTTCCCCCTCCCTCTAAACCCCCCTTTACCTTAGTTCCATTTTACCCATTAACGAACTTGACCTTTTGAAAACCAAAAGCGCCTCAAATAAATTTCATTCCGATAAAATGAAAACTGTGACCGCTTGAGTGATTACAGACACACATATATATATATATATGTATATATATATATATATATATATATATATGTATATATATATATATATATATATATGTATATATATATACATATATATATATATATGTATATATATATATATATATATATATATATATATATATAAATTTTACAGATGGTGATTTTTGACATCTACTAGGTAGGATTGATGGACATTTGAAGAAATTTTTGCGAAATTTTGACTTCGGTACGGGACCAATAGCTCTATTTCCTTTCAGGAAATTCGCTAAAAATTAAGTTCATTCTCAGTGATTGAGAATGTATCAGACTTGTACGTTTCCAATGAAAAATTATATTTTTAATCAAACAGCGCTATACCTAGTGTAAACGATTAAAGTGTCCCGGCTGAACATTTGCTACCCTAGGCAACTGCCTTACTTTCCTTGCCGGTAAATCCGTCAATGTCAACAGCACTTATCTAGCTGTGACCAGTCCAAGTGGCCTAGCGGTTAAGGCGTTATGTCGGCGCAGTATGTCTACTTGGAAACTGAGAGGTTATGGATTCGAATCCCGACATCTGCTGTTTGTCAATTATTAAGAAAAAAAAGGCGGTTAATTGACTAAACTGTCGGCGTATGGACAAGAACGAAGTAACCGGCTATGATTGAGAAGGTTTTCTGCAGTTTCCTTGTCGAACCCCAGATGTTTGATTATGATGACTTCCTATCATAATCGGCTGCAGCATCATACTAATTCCTAGTCTATACACAAAAATTCTTTCCACTCCACTCATATCCTCATATCCTTAGGCATCACAATGAACCTTATGGTCGAATTGTAGCCCGTCCAGGGCAGTCTCAACAATCTATCTATCTAGCTGTGAACCAACAGTTAAAAAAATAATGATGCAAATTCAAACATTTTCCTTTTTCTACAAATTAAATTCAAAATTATTAAGGCAATCAAGAGTATAGTCATACAGATACTTGATAATCCAAGCGACAAATTTTTAATAAACAACAATCAGGAACGTACCGCATAGATAAAGCAAGTTATTGGACAAAGTCGTTGTCAAATCATAATCACATTCAACGACAACATAGCTCTGGTAAAATTCGTAAAAGTGAAAGATCCTACATACTTTATAGGATTTATAATTCAGGCTTTATAATTCAGCAAGTTTCATCAAATTTGGAATCTGAAATGAGTACAGAATCTTACAGAATAAGATGTATACGGTAGCGTTAATAAAACAAAATTAAGCAAACAAATTAGCTATAAATTTTAATAATGGATGTATTTCAAATACAAAATGAATCAAAATTTCAAAATTAATTTAAAATTTTCATCACTAAATTTAGAAAATTCAAAATGTTATTTTCAAAATCAATTGACCAAACGAACAAATGCTCAGCTGAACAAAGCTTGATCACCGCCGGCACGCATAACATCACACAATTAGTAACGAAATTAGCGATAAGTAACTGATGATGGCTACTTTAACAAATTGATGATTACTACTTTGTAGGTGAAATATGTTCTTATTAACTAATTTTGCTAGAGATTTGTGAACACCTACATTCTTGGTTTTAACGATTATGGAATAATGGAAACACAATAAATCTATGTTCGCAGGGTATAAGGTTTGTGCTTTATGCTTGAGAATAGCGATAGTCTTTCTAGATATTCTGGGATAAAATGGGGGTTTTGAATTAGCCATTTTGTATTTAACTAACTTCAAAGACATTTGTGATTATCTTTTACTTGGCGCAATTGCCATTAAATTGAAAAATTAAACATTGCTCTGCTAGCTTAACATTAAGCTAGCAGAGCATGCGGTTACACGATACAACAAAGAGCAGTTAATTTTTAATTACAGCATTTAATTAGCTTAATAATCTGATATTAATTACAATATATTTAATTGATTTTTTAAATATTGCTCTGCAAGCATTACATTAAGCTAGCACAGCATGCGGTAACACAATAAAACAACGAGCATTAAATTTTTAATTAGGACATTTAATTAGCATTTAATAAGCGTCTTATTACGAGACAATTATAATTGTGTTCTGCTCAGGTTGCTCTACTAGCTTAATGGACAGTGAAATCCTGTCTCATGTTAGTGGACTATTAAAAATTTTTTGTAAAATTTAAATCTTTCCAAAACCCATCTAATCATATTTACGAACAATGGCTTATTTGTAGAGCAGAAATTCCACATTATTAAAAAAAGTCGAAAATATTCTTTATCTTATTACCAAAGTTTTATATTTAACTTTACGGTTTAGATAGATAAGGGTCTAAAAAAACATCTGCACTTCTGACACAAGGTCCTACCAAGCCTAAGAGAGGAGCTTTACTGTTTGGTGAGTTTTCAGACGCACTACAAGTTGTCTTTTACACATAATCATTTTCCAGGCTTTATTTTTCAATTTACTGTTCATATAGAATGTAAATACAGAATGTATTTTTGTCTAGCAAATAATGGTGGCCATCCATTACGAATATGTCATAAAATAATTTCTTATGACTGTAATTTATTTCAACAGTGTATCCAATCCGCAATGTTTTGCTAATTATAATTGATTTCATACCTTCCATCTTCTGTGTAGTCTATCTACAGAACCAATCGATAGATTAATTTTTTTTATCATGCTTGAATAGAAATGATTATCCTCTTTCAAATTAGGTATCAACAACAAAAGAGGGGGTGACATTTGAAATTTCAAAGTGCGAGTGGCTGGGGTCGAAGAGATGAAAGCTATAATTCTCTAGGTACAATTTCTGCACTTGCCCTTCGATATGTAAATCGACGTGTTTCCACTCATAACAATAACCATACATCAGGTCAAGAGTTATTAAGGGTGGCTACTTTTAAAATGAAAAAAAAAATGAACACACTATATATATATGTGTGTGTGTGTGTGTGAAGCGGGAGAATAGCGGGACGTGATAGAGAAGGTGATAGCCCCCAACCCCCTATGAATAGTACAATGTATTTTCTATCCAAAGTTAGCACATCATTACCTGTTGGTTAGTCAGGGACTATTTTGATGCAGTTCGTTGTTGATGAAGGTTAAAGGTGTTTTATATCTCTAACAGTTTTAATATGGTACGTTTATTTTTTTCTTTGTATGTGTATAATTTCATAAACGCACATTCAAATTGAATCATTGATTTTAAATTGTTTATTTCGAATAGTATTTCTGTAATCAAGAATTCCGTTTTATATTTTTATGAAATATCATTCGGGTAGTTTAATTAAAATTGTGTACTTTAAGATGTATTTACTAACAAGATATGCAAAATCAACTGATTTATGTTTGAATATAGGAATGTAAATAAATGCACATATCAAATTATAGAACACTCGAAGCTTCGTTTTCCTCGGTACGACACACGATGATCATTCAACGGTAATCGTTGTACATGTATATCATTATATATATATATATATATATATATATATATATATATATATATATATATATATATATATATATATATATATATATATATATATATATATATGAACTGTTTTGCTTCGAGCGACGAGGAAATACATAGAAATTGTGCTCAAGGATTACCGTGGATCGTACCGAGGACAACTAAGCTTAAAAGTGTTCTATAATTTTGATATGAACATTTTAAATGAAAAGGATCTTCTATCGCCTCTGTTCCAGTTTCTCGCCAGAAAAAGCCTGGTATCATTCTTTTGTCTCTGGGAAATAAAAACTATTTCGTGATTGAAATGAGCAGAGTAATGTATTAGATCATCTTATTAACAAGTAATGTAACAAATGACTGAGTTAATTGTTTGAATACCCAGTATATACTGAGTTTGTATATCAATGTTTGAAAAATTCTTCAAATTCAAAGTTTATAAGATATGCATTTTTTTTCTGGCTCATGCATGCCTTCGTTCACCTATCAATTGTATTTCTCATTTTCAACTTTCAGCACAAATTATGAGAAAACTATTTAGTTTACGAAAAAAAGTTGATTATTTTAAAGAGAAAAATATTTTTTGTTAACAAATTTTCTTAAATCTCTAACGGTTTCAAAGATATAAATTTCCCCCTGGCGGAGGGAAACACGTTCCGATTTTGCACATAAACAAACTTGACCTTACTTTATTTTCTCTAGAACACACACAAATTTTCAGCTCGTTGTCTCTTTTCGTTTTTGAGTTATCGGGTTCACGGACGGGCAGACAGACGGACAGACATGAGGAAATGGACTAATTAGGTAATTTTATGAACACCTATAGCAAAAATTTCTGCGATCAATATTTTCAAGCGTTACAAAGTCGGAACTAAACTTAATAAACCTTGTATATTTACCTATACTGGGTATAAAAATGTAATGCATGAATTTTAATACTAACAAGTGTTTTGAAAAACTGATGGACAAATTTAACACATTAACATTTTAAACTGTTCACTCGTATAGAATTATTTCATCTTATTACAGGTGGGAGATATTTTGATGTAATATTTCTGATTTTAGACTTTTAGAGAAACTAATCTTAGAATATTCAATATCAAATTCATTATATTCGTATACAAAATAAAATTGTATAAAACATTTGATGCAACGATCATACATTTTGTTGCGTTTAGAATGTAACTAAATAGTTTATGTTTAAAATGTTAATAAAAACCAGTAAAACGTTAGTTGAATGTATTGTATATTTGTGTTAGTAATGTAAGTTATATATCAGCAGGCATTTTTATTACCAATGTTTTATCTTCAAAATCGAACCATTCAGAATCGATTTACACTGTACAACCACAAACCTATTAAATATTTTTTTATCCTTACAAAACTATAATATATAATTCATTTTTATGGCGTAATCTGTAACTTGAATGTTATGAAATATTTATATATATATATATATATAATATATATATGAATGTGTGTATGTATGTACGGTTATACGGTATAAATATAAGGGAAAATTGTTGAATGACGACCAACTAGCTCTGTATATGAATGTGGTTAGGCAAGCTATGTAGGTGTAGTGATTATGAATGTGCGCTTGTACACAAATTGTCTCATATAACAATTCCACTTACGTCACTTACACATCCAAAACACGTATTAAGGATGTCCCAACATACCACCACTTATCGACAGATTTTGCTCATTTTTTTCGCAGGCTAAAAATAACGTTTTCTAATAGATCCCGGTTTCATGTCTTGATTATATAACACAGTGCTGGAACGTCCTTAAATCGCAAAGAATTGAAATAACCGCATGTTTGTGTAAACTGAGGATAGAAAATTTCCTCTTGCGGACTTCGGCTACATCTCTTAAATGCACATAGAAATACAATACTGTTCCTTCAGTGATTTGGGGAAGTTTTGGCAAAAAAAAGAAAGAGTAACACTTTGTAATAGTTATTACAGCTATATGCAATCACCCCTAACAAGACATTTTTTTCCGATAAACGTAGTTCACTGTTACAAAATCACCTTCACCATTGTCACTTCGTGCACACGGCCTTAAAGGTTGGGTTCCTTGGAATTTCTTACAAAAATTATTGATTTTTAAAAACTTGAGCTTATTCTTCTAACTAAAACTGCATGTTCAAATTATCTGTTAGCATTTCAGTTTTTTTCAGTTTTGATCTATTCTGATCGATATTCGTTTTTACGAGGCTGTTTGTGTAATTTTCCACAATTATTATAGTTGCTATAACTATTAGTTTGTTGTTTTTCTACAATTTTTTTTCAAAAGTAAGTAGCACTTTGAGCTTGATGCACCTGCAACTACACTTTTTCCGTCAACATAACACAATTTTTTATTGATTCGTTAGTGGCACAGACAAAAACTAAGTCGGACGAACAGTAATCGTCGATGGTCATAAGGTGTGCCAAGGTTTGATAATTTTTCCGTATGTATACGTATTAGATGTAAATGGGTTTCCCAATTTTTTAATCGACGTCGGAATAAACGGATTCAGTTATCAAATATAATTCCTAGCCTGTAAAATAGCAATAATATGAATACAATTAAATGCCAAAAATACCTCTATACATCTAATACCTCTTCATTTTCTAAAGTTCATGTACTTAACTCGGTTAAAACATGTTTTGTCCATAATTATATTATGACGTAAAATATTCGACTAATTTATTTTTTGCAAAATCAAGGGAAACAAAACTTATTTTAAAAACTTATTTATCTGAAATAGTTTTAGACTTTCTATTCATTTCTGTTTTTTTGTATGTGGAGATATCTGCATTAGTGATGTAACGAATATTCGCATTCGCATTCGTATTCGCGAATATTCGCATATTTTTTGACATTCGCATTCGCAAGAAACGATGCGAATGTTTGGCGAATGTATTTTACAAACAAAAAGGAAATTATATATGGATGGATATGGAATTATAATACTGATAATTATAACTGATAAAGTTTATTTATGTTTTATTTCTTATATTTGAATAAAAAAATGATTATGGAACAGTTTTGAGGTAGGCAACTAAATTAGAAATACTTTATCATTTGTTTTTGTTCGTCACTTGAATATATTTGCTTTAGGTCGGTTTTGGTACATTGTCGCGAAAAGGGCGGCAAAGAATTTATTTTAGCAGTACCTAGCTTTTCATTTTCTCTTCTTTTTATTTCGTCATATTCATTTTTATTTTTAGCTTTTAGGTGATTTCGCATAGCACTAGTGGCCCTTACTTTGCGAGAGTATTTTTATCACTTTTTATCACACAACTTGCATTTCACATATTCAGCGTCATAAATTGTGAAATATGTCCAAACTTCGCTAAAATGTGCTTTATTTATGTTTTTATATCACTTTGTCACTTTTGAATAGCAGTTAAATTTGACAAATGCAATAATACTAAGGACGTTCCAGCACTGTGTTATGCAATCTTGACAACAAATCGGTTTGATTTTATTAAAGCACAAATATATAAACACACATATACAACACATAGACAAAAACACTGTTCACATATACAAAATAATGTTATTGTGAAGAAAATAAATAATTTTAAACTTATATTTATATTTATTATATTTCGAAAAACGGTAACACACGTTTTTTTTTTAAATTTATATAATAAATATTTAGCTTTACTCTCCTAGTTTTTTTTTTAAATTCTGTCGAGTCTTTTTTCACACATATACAACAGATAATAGTTGGACGGGCATGAAGTTTTACATACTTCTAATGAGAGAGAGTGAGAGAGAATGATAACTTTGATATTAATTATATCGTGTTCTAAACGGTCAAAAATTCTGAAACTTTGGGATTCGTTAGAAAACATTATTTATAACCTGTGAAAAAAATGAACAAAATCTGACGAAAAGAGTGGTATGCTGAAACATCCTTTTGAAAGTCAACTTTCGCGAATATTGGAGGTTAATATTCGCATTCGCGAATGTGAAAAATCCAACATTCGTTACATCAATAATCTGCATACATTAACGTTCCTTTGATTTTAGCTTTTAAAAAAATGTAATCCTTAAAATATACTAATAATGATAAAATTTTCAATGCCTTCTGTACAAACTGAAACGTTTTTGTGACGCACAATGTAAATGTATATATATATATATATATATATATATATATATATATATATATATATATATATATATATATATATATATATATATAATATACATTAGTAGAGTGTTAGTATTGATCGTGGTACTGCTACTTCGGTCGCCTTGCACAGCATAATAGAAAGTACATATATACCTACAACGAAACTACTACCTACTTCTACGACGGTCGAAATCAAACAGACCGACACACTGACATCCCTTCCTACCAACCTACCTACCTACGACTGTACTACGTTGATGATGACTACGACCAACCATTATTGTTACACTACTACTAGCTGCTAGTTTTTGTACAACACGAAGAGATATAGATTGAATGAAGTAAGCCCTAATATCACACTGACCTACAACCCAAATGACATGCGTTTTCTGTGTATATACGTACACGGAGAAAGTTTTCTTGACTTTTCATTTAAAAATGGACTTTACTGTAAAAATTCTCCAGTTTATCAAAATTTCCAAGTAAAATGATTTGTTTTTCAAATTATTATCAGTATTTAAATTTGAAAATTTTTTTAGTTATGTGCTTGTTTCGGTTTAAGAAGTTAATAGTTTCTTTTGGTTTAAAATCCTTTGAAAATCATATAAAGGTATCGAATGTTGCGCTTTTCACCATTAAGATATTTGCACCAAATACACATTTTTTTTTCTATTGGTTTTATACCGATTGATCGGGCAAGGAGAAAGAAAGAGGATCTAGAGGGACAGTGAAACACAATATTTTGATTTTCTCTTCTGATATAAGTTAATATATTATCTGACCTAGATAGATAGATAGATTGTAGAGGCTGCCCTAGATGGGCTACACTTCTACCATATGGTCCATTGTGATGCCTAAGGATGTAAGGATGTGAGTGGAATAGAAGGAATTTGTGAGTAGACTAGGAATTGGTAGGATATGTGGCTGTAGCCGACTATGATACGAACTATGCCGATATCAAGCATAGCCCGTTACTTCGTTATTGTCCATACGCCGACAGTTTAGTCAATTAACCACCCTTTTTTTCTAATAATTGACAAACTGCTGATATCGGGATTCGAACCCATAGCCTCCCAGTTTCCAAGTATGCATACTGCGCAGACATAACGCCTTAGACCCCTCGGCTACTTAGACTGGCTTATCTGACCTAGCTCTGACAATGCTCGCTAGCCTTGTGGCTTATTAGTAAATAATTTCTTTTGTTTTAAATTATAAGAAAATAAAAATCAAATCTAAAATTAAAAAAATTCCCAACTTAAATATGTTGTTATATCAGTTTACGTCTTCTAAAATCGAACGTAAAACTGGTACTGTATATTTAATTAAATTAAATACTGATATGAAAAAATTAACTCGCCAACCAGGAATCGAACCTCCGGCCTCTGGATAACTAGTCCAGTATGCTTCCGCTACACCAAAGACGATTGTGACGTAATAGCCAACTTTTTCATATTATTCTAATTTTTTTTAAATTTATTTAGACAGTATTACTTCTGTTGAAGTGATTTATTTATTTAATATTTGTTTATTTGTGTATACTTTCGCGTCAACATAGCGATGTTTGTCCAAATTCCTTTCGGTTACGTATGACAAACTGTAGAAGACTTTAGCGTATACTCCGACAAATTTCATTGTCATTGAATTTTTAATTAAATTAAATACTGATATGAAAAAATTAACTCGTCAACCAGGAATCGAACCTCGGGCCTCTAGATAACTAGTCCAGTATGCTTCCGCTACACCAAAGACGATTGTGACGTAATAGCAAACTTTTTCTTATTATTCAAATTTTTTTTTTAATTTACTTAGACAGTATTACTTCTGTTGAAGTGATTTATTTATTTAATATTTGTTTATTTTTTCGCGTCAACATAACGATGTTTGTCCAAATTCCTTTCGGTTACGTATGACTGTTACGGTATTGTATACACAACGTACAGTGCGAAAAATATATAAATACTTTATCGGGTTAAGATGGTCATATACACTCTCATTTATAAAAATTAATCCAATTGGAACATTCTCAGTGTTTCTGTATGTAATATTATACATATATTTAGTAATATCTACGCTTTAGAATGTGATTTACTGGCTAAAAGCTAAGAGAATCATCATTTATTTTCTCATATGCAATGAAACCGAGAACATGACAAATTTTACATTCAGTTTCAATGGATGCTTTTAAACTGTTGCTGGTTTCATTTTATAAACGTTGCCCTTAATACTTTAAAAGACAGAAGTACCGTTGTGAGAGGTAGGGTAATCCCGAAGGATATTAAACTCGTATTCTTTGTCCCATACATTTGCAAAATAAATTGTAATAAAATTTCAAATTCGCCCCCTTTAGCTAGATCAGTTTTTTGTAATATAAATACGTATTTCGACTACAATGTAGTCATCAACAGTATAAATTAGCTAGTCGTACTTTACTCTTTGACAATTAGAAATCTCTTTTCGTTTTTGAGTTATCGGCTTCACAGACAGACAGACGGACGGACGGACATGTGAAAATGGCCGAAATAGGCCATTTTATGAATATCTATGTAAAGCATTTTTGTCAAGGATTAATATTTTCAAGCGTTACAAAGTCGGGACTAAACTTAATATACCTTGTATATTTACAAATATACTGGGTATAAAAAGATATCAGTATATGAAAATATTATTAATTTCATTAATAGAAACTTGTCAGTTAGGAGTTACGTAGAGAAAGCAAATTTCCTTAGAGAAAGGAACTATAATGATATAAAATCAAATATAATTTCAAATTCGCCCCCTTTACCTAGATCAGTTTTTTGTATTATAAATACGTATTTCGACTACAATGTAGTGATCATCAATATAAATTAGCTAGTCGTACTTTACTCTTTGACAATTAGAAATAGATAGAAAGTCGAGATCAATAGACAAAAATAAAAATAAATAGAAAATTAACTAGATTAAAATATACTTGATTTAAAATATAATAAATTTTAAATTATACTGAAATTGCTCTTGTTAAAATTTCCTTCGTTCACATTTATTCCTGTTAATTTTACTCTTATTAAAATTACTCTTATATTGTCGCAGGATATGTTACTTGTTACTAATTTGGTGACAGTTTCCGTGAAAATATAGTATATTTTAATCTAGTTAATTTTCTTTGTATTTTTATTTTTGTCTCTTGATCTCGTTTTTATATCTATTTCTAATTGTCAAAGAGTAAAGTACGACCAGCTAATTTATACTGATGATGACTACATTGTAGTCGAAATACGTATTTATAATACAAAAAACTGATCTAGGTAAAGCGGGCGAATTTGAAATTTTATTTCAAAAACCTAGAGTTCTCACTAATTATCATTCGATAATATAATGTTTAAAATAAATTGTGATAAAAAAAATATATTTTTGAGATAGGTACTCATACTACATATATCGACTTTAACTCTGATTAAGCACATCGTAAAATAAAGCGTGCAATTTTTAATAATACGGTAACTCTCATATCAAAATAACATGGTATATAATATATATTATTAAAGGTAATGTATTATTATCATAGTTCATAGTCGAAATATCATAAGTACTTATTCGCAATAAATGCTCGGTGAAATATTCTCCGTACGCATATACCATGAATTTATTTCTTTAAGAATCATTTACAGGTATGTTTTACTGACACATACAAATGTATGAAAAAAGAAAAGAAGATGTATAGATAAACGAATACCCACCTGTCCTCTATTTGGAGAGTATTATATTGTATTGTATAAAGAACACCAAGGTTGAAGTATTGGATAAATATATTACAAAGATACATCGATTATAAATTGGCAGTATTAGATCGTTTATAATTTTTTTTTACGTTCAAATAAAACCTCTTATTGTTTTCGACATAGACAAATATCTACTATGGCTTTATTGTTTCAGAATGCCGTACCCACAGACAAACTACGTAAAACGAAAATATATTTTTATTTATACTTATTTTATATAGATTATAAATATAAAACAAATTAATGTTATCAATAATTTTGAGGGTGCGGCTTTGAAAAAAAACATAACACCTCATCTGCCGCCCAGCTTTTTTTCTCAAAAACTTTTCTCAGCTCGCTTTACATGAAAAATGGTGGAAAGGTCAAGTGAATTGAGTCACCCTTGATCGGCTTCGTTATGAGAATCTATTGAGGTGTCAAAATAGATAGAGTAAGAAATTTGTCACCCCCTTAAAATAATCAAATCGGTTCAATCATAATGGGTTCATGAAAAAATTGGATCCTTGGCACTCCATACAGCACTGTATATTTTGGGCCTATAGCTTCGGGAAATATAATGGCAAATTTCGGAAAGTGTTTGCAGTCTGCGTTTCTCCAAAACTTTTGAATCAAATGGTTTTCTTGCCAGAATTTTAAATTGCTTGTAACAGTTTGAACGTGTATGCATAATATTTAAATTAATAAAAATACATTTTTTCTGTGATACAAATATAAATATAACAAGTGTTTACAAACATAGTTCATTCGCTGTCAAAAAAGTTTTTAGCATTTATAGCACATGGAAGGATATGTTTTTTACATAATTTACAAAAAAAAAAGTTTATAGGTAGTTGACGAATAGCAAATTTCAATTAAAAGTGTTTCTATTTTCCTCTTATTAATTGCCTAATCACTATTTATAATTTTTATTTTTAACACACAAACATACCAATATATGCATACAGATATTGAAATAGTCAATTTCAGTCTTTTTGTCTTTTGTTTTTAGTCAATTTCACTGCTTCAAGGCGACCAAGCGAGGTAAATGGTGTGTTCTGATTATTTGATTGATTGATTAATATCGGGGTAAAAACTATTGCACTTCGACCCAATGGTCCATTGTGCTCCCCCTTCTACCTTAGTCTGACGAGACTCGCTTCTCCCATACGTTGGCAATAGCCTGGAGCTTGCTTATTAGGTCCTACTGAAGGTTCATATATTTGGGGTAAAAAGCACCGAATATCCTGTATCTGCTGTAACCCAGAGGTTCGCAGTCAAATATAATGTGGCTGGATATATCTTCCTCCTCGTCACACAATCTGCACATAATGGAGCCGTTATGGAGTTCCTTTGTGTGTAGATGCCTCCGCATGGGATAATGCCCGGTAATGAACCCGGTAACCCTTTGCTAAAGTATCCGCTTTTTCGTTTCCTTCGAAACCACTGTGACCCTGCACCTAGATCAATTTAACATTGTTCCATTTTGCCAGTTTCAGAAGTTCCTCCAGACAACCCTTGACTACCCTTGAGGTGACCTTAGTTCCAGACAAGGCTTTTAAAGCAGCTTGACTGTCCGACAGAATACATACGTTCCGGTTTAGAAAGCCTCTACGTTGGGCACACGGACGCAAGCCAGTGTGGCTTGGCGTAGACTTCTGCTTGGAAGACCGTGGCATATTTTCCCAAGTTGAGGCTTATGTTTGCATTAGGTCTCTCACAGTAGATTTTCACCCTGGTCCCTTCTTCAGTTTTGGACCCGTCTGTATACCAGACGATTCCTTTCCTGGCGTAGGGTGGTTGTTCTTCCGACCACATGGCCCTAGCACATACTACAGTGAAAGGTTTTGAGATGGAGTATGTCTTAGGAAGTATATTTGTGCCCAATTCAAAGACGGGGTCGAAGATAATTGATGTTCCCACGATACTTGCATGTCCCACCAGATTTTTATTAATCCAGTTCTTATTGCAAGACAATCCATAGGCACTGCATGTCGCTTTAGCTATAATTACAATGTTTAGCGGAGGCAGTGATGCACAAGCAGGCCAGTTTCTAGATCCTGGACAGCTTTTTGCACGCAGTAATCTGCTTAACTTTTGGCCACCACACTAGAGCAGCATAGGTTATAATGGGCCTGATCCACTTAAGTTATCCACCTTCCTTTTACGTGTGAATGGAATAAGTGCGGTCTTACCAGGCTTTATTTTCAATCCCTGATTGATACACCAATCCTGTGCGATTCTTAGAGCATAAGCTCCGAGATTTTGCCTTCGAAGGGTCCCTGGATTGCAATTACAATATCGTCCGCGTATCCCTGTGTGTAGTATCCATTTTGGTTGAGGTTCGTCAGTAAGATGCTCACTGTCAGGCTCCACAAGAGTAGATAAGAGTCCATCCTGCAGACATCCTTTTGTGGCTCCCACAGTGACAAACTCTCCAAGAAGGGAAGTTTGTATTCTTCTTCCCATCAGCATAGATTTTATCCACCTAAAAAAGGTTTCTTCTAGTCCGTGCCGACTTGTAGATTCAACCATGGAATTGTAAGAGGCATTGTCCAATACCCCCTATATGTCAAGAAAAACGCACAAGGTGGTTTGTTTCCTTGCGAATCCCTCCTCAATCCTGTATATTAGGTTGTGGAGGGCTGATTCACAGGATTTTCCCACCTGATACACGTGTTGGTTGGCATGAAGCGGATGTCTGGTTCGCATGTCTAGTCATATATATATATATATATATATATATATATATATATATATATATATGTGTATATATATATATATATATATGTATATATATATACATATATATAAATTTAATTACTATATTTCGCATGTCAGGTCTGCTGGTGTCCATCAAAACTTAAAAAAAATAATAAATGATTTAACTTAAAATTTCAAATTTCACAAGGTCAACAGATAAAAAGTGATACAAGATTTTGGAGGGGCCGAAAATGATCTATTTTATTTTATCAATAAAATCATCATAGACAGAAGATAAGTTTAAAAAAGACAAATGTTCCTTTTTTAAATACGACATTAAATAGTAACAAAGGGTTGCAAATAATTTGCTTGAATGAGGGAATGACAGTAAGATTCAATGAGTGAAAGGCAATTGTTAAATATTGTTTATAATTCTAGTAAAAGGTTTGTAAAAAAAGCACTTAAAGAGCTTGCAATAAAACTATATTTAAATAATATTGCAGAGAAAGAGAGCTTGAGTTTTTATGCAACTTTAAACCATTATAAATAAGGTGCTAGATATTGGTATATTTGTGATAGAAATGAGAGACATTTGATTGCGAATTTGTTTATTTATGGTTTCAAATGGGAGAGTAGGAAAGTTAATTTTGTGTGAATATGCGTATTAAATGATCGAGCTGAAAGCATAAGTCATTTGATAGAGGACTACCCGGGAACAGGTACTGAAAGAGATGCTTTGAACAGTTTACAGTTATACAGTGCCCAGGACTAATCATTAACCAGGATCTTAAGTATAACGAATCCTTCCTCAGTGAAGCCAGTCGTAAAATACCTACAATGCATATATGATAAAAGGAAGGTACATTTACACTAAATTGGACCATGTTTTCTCAATAGAATATTAGGTTTCTATTTTTTTTATTTGTTCTCTTTGCCTTTTTGTACACTTATTCTATTTATACGCATTTTATCAAATTTTGAATTTTTGTATCTTAAATGACGCTCTGAAGTGTTTTGTATCTGTTTTTTTTTTAATTATTTTTTTTTATGTACTAAATTGTTTTTTTTTCTTGTAAGCTAAAAATAAATGTTTTTCTAATTGATTTATGTCAATAAATATTTAATAATAATAAAATACGACATTGTTTTGAACGTTTTTTCATAAACTTAACAGTATCAATTCTAACTCAAACATTATAATTACTCTAGATTACAGAAGCATGTATTTAGTTTATCGGTGGAATAATGACGCTAGTTCGGCAAAAAATTATTCTATGGATTCAGTAGAATACAAATTATATAAGTAAATAATATTTGTTAAATCATGAATTATTGAACTTTTAGGCTTATGTTTGCGGAAATTAAATTTTTGTTCCGACGAACTATTAATAATTTGCACAAACTATATTTTGCACAAACTATATTTTGCACAAACTATATACAAAAGCGTTTTTTTGCAAAAATATTTTATACAGGTTATATTAAACAAGAGGGCATATTAATTTATATATTTTAATTATCATGTATGTCTAGTTCGATTAAAGAAAACAGGGTAATATTCTCCCCTGCTGATACATTTTTTGTTTTTACCGCTTATTTCACGTTTTATTAGTTGAAATAATCTTGTTTATTTAAAGTATAATTTAAAATTTTACGTTTTTCTTACAAAGAATTGAATAAAATGTACGTTGCAATCCATCAATGTGTAAACTGATTACCGCCCAAATTCTTTACTAAATCCCTATTCCACATTTTTATCGACGAAAGAAGGGGGTACTCAATTCAACCTGTATATATATATATATATATAATATATTTTTAATGTATGATTACGCATTACTTTTTACAGAGAAGTACGATTTTAAAAATTCTTGTTTTGTTGGATAGGATATTTTTCAAAGTTGGTCCCATATATATGGGAAAAATTCCAAATTTTAGCCACAAAAAAGTCAAAAATACCTTCTTTTTTTTTACTTTTATTTTAGTGGAGTCGCTGGTTACTGTTTTAATATATACGTTAAAGCATATAACTGAATATATTATTTGACTTCCCAGCGCTTCCACTAAAGAACAAATATTATATCGATTGTGATCCTTGCGAAATTTAATTGTTTTTTTAACCGATGAAAAAAACGGGGGGGGAGGGGTTCTCAAGCCGTGGTTAAACAATTTTTTTTATGTTTAACCACGCATTACTTTTTAGAAAGTCGTCCGATTTTGATAATTATAATTCTAATTCGAAGCTGTTACCATATAAACTTGAAAAAAAATTCGCTTCTGAGGGTAGAAAAAAAGAAAAAAATTGATTGTTCCCCCACTGAATTTTCATCTGTGAACCGATTCTGTTGAAACATGGCACACTTATGTAGCTCTCTAATGATACTTTAACATGTAGAGAGGTAGATTGTAATGGCTGCCCTGGACGGGCTACACTTCGACCATAAGGTCCATTGTGATGCCTTAGGATGTGAGGATATGAGTGGAGTGGAAGGAATTTGTGAGTAGACTAGGAATTGGTAGGATATGAGGCTGTAGCCGACTATGATAAGAACTATGCTGATATTCATCTGGAGTTCGTGAAGGAAACTGTAGAAAACCTTCTCAAGCATAGCCGGTTACTTCGTTCTTGTCAATACGCCGACAGTTTAGTCAATTAACCACCCCTTTTTTTTATAATTGACAAACTGCCGATGTCGGGATTTGAACCCATAACCTCCCAGTTTCCAAGTACTGCATACTGCGCAGACATAACGCCTTAGACCGCTCGGCTACTGGACTGGTAAATCGGATCATTCTAAGTATGTTAAATAAAAGCTCAAAGTTCATGCGAAAATAATGGATTTCTTTTTACTACACCATATTTTATAATATAGATAAGAAGCATCAACATTTCATTTAGGCAACATACAGGTCACATTATTGCCAACTTGAAAAAACAAGAAGGATAAGTTAAGCCCATTACACAATGAAAAAAATAAGGTATAAGAATAAGATATAAGAAATAAGATATAAGGAATAGTGGAATCTAGCAGATGGCAGAATCGTTGATCATTCACAATTCAAAAATAAGGAATAAGAAATAAGATATAGCAACATAATTTCCGTCGCGTTGGATATCTATTCGTTATTTCTTATTCCCAGCCAATCACAATGTTATGCGTAGGATGTTATGCGCAGTTGACTCTCCGACTTACGTTTTTGACATTTGTGCACACACCAGCAGCTGGCATTCAACCACTGTGATTGGTTAAATATTATATCTTATCGCCCATTGTGTTTTGGTCGCTGTGCTATTCCTTATATCTTATATCTTATTTCTTATATCTTATTCTTATACCTTATTTTTTTCATTGTGTAATGGTCTTTAAGTAAAAAATTACATTGTCATCTCACGCGACACTTATTAGATTTAGCATTCATTCATTTATGTCAATGTTTTGACATGTATTCAAAAAAATTTATATAATGTGTCTGGTCTAACTTAAATGTTTCAAATGTTTCAAGTTTCCATTTACCTATCTACAGAAAAGACATAGATGTTCAATTCACCAAGCTAAATATAGACTTTTTAGCACATACTTTAATCCATTCAAACTTTGTAAAAGGCGCATGCAATATATGAATGTTTTTTGTTGGGTATTATTAAATTTTCTTTTTTTTTTGTGTGTTACTATTTAAATTTCATGAATAATAGAATATTCTCTCTCACCATCAACATTGTGTATCGTGATGTATTTGAAAATTTTGTGTTTATTTTTGTTGAATCAAATATTTAAATCCCCATAGCATTAATCATAAATAATTGTATTTAAAATAACAAACAAACAAATTTATATTCAAAATTGTTAGCCATTTATTTTTTACTTTTCATTTTTCATGGGTGATATTTTTGTTAGTTTTTGTAAAAAACAAACGGTTTGTTTTTGTATATAATTAGAAGCTTAAATAATATTTCAAATGTCACAAGATTTAATAGTGTAAAATTATGTGCTGCTTATATCAAAGATTAATACAGTAAAACTATAAATTAACAACGGTGTCATTTTTCCATAAACATTGTAAAAATATTTAATATTTGTTTATTTGTGTATACTTTCGTGTCAACATAACGATGTTTGTCCAAACTCCTTTCGGTTACGTATGACAAACTGTAGAAGACTTTAGCGTATACTCCGACAAATTTCATGGTCATTGAATTTTTAATTAAATTAAATACTGATATGAAAAAATTAACTCGTCAACCAGGAATCGAACCTCAGGCCTCTGGATAACTAGTCCAGTATGCTTCCGCAACACTAAAGACGATTGTGACGTAATAGCCAATCGACGTAATAGATCAATCGTAACATAACAAACATCGTTATGTTGACGCGAAAGTATACACAAATAAACAAATATTAAATAAATAAATCACTTCAACAGAAGTAATACTGTCTAAATAAATAAAAAATTAGAATAATATGAAAAAGTTGGCTATTACGTCACAATCGTCTTTGGTGTAGCGGAACCATACTGGACTAGTTATCCAGAGGCCCGAGGTTCGATTCCTGGTTGACGAGTTAATTTTTTCATTTCAGTATTTTATTTTATTAAAAATTGTAAAAATAACATTAAACAAGTATCATTCTGGGATTAAATATATCAGTATTGATAGATAATTGCAAAAACTTTATGAATACGTCATGAGTTTTCCGTATATCTCTGATAAACACAAAGTTTCTATGGAAAAATGAAATTAACTTTAAATAACGGTACCTATATTTGATCCTAAAGTGGTGCTAAGGGACACAAAAGGTGTGCTCATTTTTCCTAGTTTTATAGTTGATTTGTTTCTTATAATAAAACATAAATTATAAAATTTCGAAAAATTTACTTTTGTGGCCAAGTGTACAATGTGTTTTTATTTCACATATGTAATATTTAAGTAAGGTATAGTTAAACAGTCCAAGTGGTCGAGCGGTCTAAGGGGTTATATCTGCGAAGTCTGCCTACTTGGAAACTGGGAGGTTATGGGTTCGAATCCCGACATCTGCAGGTTGTCAATTTTAAAAAAAAGGGGTGGTTAATTGACTAAACTGTCGGCGTATGGACAAGAACGAAGTAACCGGCTATGCTTGAGAAGGTTTTCTACAGTTTCCTTCACGAACTCCAGATGAATATCAGCATAGTTCCTATCATAGTCGGCTGTAGCCGCATATCCAACCGATTCCTAGCCTATACACAAAAATTCCTTCCACTTCACTCACATCCTCACATCCTTACAATCTATCTATCTAAGGAATAGTTTGTATTTCTTGTTGAACATTAAAAAAGAGTGTTACATTGGTGACGAAAGTATCAAACAAAAACAATTATTGGATTTTTTTATGAATATTAGTGGTTAAACAGTACAGGAAATTCCTAAGAATAATTTACTTTTAAGCTAATATATATTTTATATTTGACTTGTTACATTGTTATCAGAAATCATTTAATAGCTCAGCACTCAGTAAAATATCTAGTTAGTCTTGAATACATTATGATTTGTAATTTTGATGAAAGTGATAAGCGAATGCAAATGGAAAGTAATAAATTCCATTTATTCAAGATTATATCGATAAACATTTTAAATCGTCGAAATTAACTAATAAACGTTGTTCATAGCCTATAAACAACAATTTAAAAATATCTTCATAAAGTCTGGAACTACCGAAATACAAATAAATTATTATATTTATACTTAACATTAATTTTTCTATGGATTTGGAATTCTTTAGGGATTATTCTTTTCTATTCTTACTACTACTACAACTGTTAACCGAAAAAAATTACGTGTATTTTGGTTCGTTAATCATATACAGAACATGTCATAATAAATTTAGAAGTAACAAGTGAAAATAGCAACTAACTGAGTTGACTGCTTAAACTTATATACACTCAGTTCCTTATACGTAAACGGTTTATTTTACTTTATACACATGCACAAATGAATCAAAATACAAAATAGTGTAAAAATAACAATATCGAAAGTTTAAAAAAAATGTTCTAACATAAAATCAATTAAGAAAAAATCTCTCTATTAATAGAAAATACCTTATTTATTTTATTAACCCGACTTTAAGAAAGGAGGATGGTTCTCAATTCGTCTGTATTTTTTTTATTTATTTTTTTTTTATGTGTGTTACCTCAGAACTCCGTCATTTATGAACCGATTTTGAATTTTTTTTTTGTTTTAAGGGGTTTGGTTTCCCATTGTCACCAAATTGCATTCTGATGAGGGGATCTCTGGGAAATCGAGGAAAATCCACATTTTATATGTGATAACCGATTTCTGCGAATTTTTATTTTTTTTTGAAAGGGTATACTCATTCATAATGGGAAAATAAGAAAATTTTTTTTAAAACCGACTTCCAAAAAATTTTTACAAAAAAAAACTGAAAATCTGTTATAAAAAAATGCACTAAAAATTATAAAAAAAAAAAAAAAAAAAACGGGTAAAAAAAAGTGTTATAAAAAAACTCACTAAAAAAATTTTTAAATATATATGTACAATTATTGTTATTTTTGGAGGCGGTGTCCAAAAGTTATGTGAATTTCTCTATGCTGACACCGCCTCCAAAAATAACAATAATTGTATATATATATTTAAAAATTTTTGCTTTGGTGAACTAAAATTGGCACAAGAATATGCAATTATTTTTTTACTTTTTAGTGCATCTTTTGTTATAGAATATTTGATTTTAGAAGTCGGGTTTCTATTTTGTCAAAATAGGTTTTATTTCTTAATAATTATTAGATCTATTCAATTTTGATACAGTATTATATTTCAAATTTTGCCCCTATTCCTAGAACATTTGTTTGTATTTTATAAATACGTATTTCGACTACAATGTAGTCATCATCAGTATGAATTAGTTAATCGTAACTATCTCTGGGATATGGATTCAGAGATATGTTGCTTGTTGCTAATTTGGTGCCTGTGTCACGCAGGCACTCCCAGAGATAGTTACGATTAACTAATTCATACTGATGATGACTACATTGTAGTCGAAATACGTATTTATAAAATACAAACAAATGTTCTAGGAATAGGGGCAAAATTTGAAATATAATTTCAAAAAAACCTAGAGTTCTCTCTGATTATTTTAATAATCTTTATAAAAAAATAATGTTTATTTACTACAACTTTACTTAATAAACTATAATTTTTTCCATATACTAAGAGAGAAATTCATGATTTTAGGTATTGTATTTAAATTGCAAATATTTCTATGAAAATTGTAATATAATATATCTCAATAATATATTGCAATATAATAATATAATATATTGCAAAATATAATATATCTCTCTTAACATTAGAAAATCGAAAAGTGCGTTAGGAATAAAGTTGTAGAAAATCATGTTTGCTATAACTCATCACCTTATCATTTTTGCTCAAACTCTAATGTGTACAGAGGTATTTAGGAATTTAATTTTCAATCTCAAACCGTTAATATTTCTGTAAATATTAGGGTAACAGAAAAAATGATAAGAAACAAAATTACAGTAAAACTTAGTACCTACAACTTTACTTCTTATAAATTTTTCGATTTTTCGAATATTAAGGGACATATGTAAAATTTTGTGTTCCCCTTTCCCTTAAAAACCCCCCTTTCCCCTTGTTCGATTTTACCCATTAACGAATATGACCTTTTGAATACCAAAAGCGCCTAAAATACCAAATTCCATTCCAATCACATCAAACATATATATATATATATATATTTATATAAATATATATTTATATATATATATATATATTTATATATATATATATATATATATATATATATATATATATATATATATATATATATATATATATATATATATATATTGAGATATTATACTATACGGATTGAGAGAGTTTATATGTTTTTATAAAATTATAGAGACATAAAATTGATTTTCAGCCTACAAATAGACAAATCAATCCTGGATAAGGAGAAATATCATGTAACTTATGAGAATGAAAACAGCCCTATAATTACAATTTTCGCGGGCGAAATCGTAACGGGTAATGCTTATTAATTCATATATGGCTTCTATACATATCAAGTACGGTATTTAACAAGACAGATAAAGCAAGATTTAGATACTGTTTACGATGTTTTTACAATAATATTTTAGAAAACTACATGTTGGATGTCAAAACTTTTCATAGAAGTAGAATTCATTTCAAATAGATGAATGATAATTAACATAAAGTGTGTCCAAGATTGTTTTTTTAAATCTCAATAAAATTATGCTTGAATAGCTTAAAAGAATAGCTTGTACGAGAAGCATAATTGATGACGTAAAAGTAAAAGAAATTTTATTTTGGTCAAAATATTTTATCACTACAAACCGGGCAAATTTTTGGCAACAGAGGATCAGTAAAACTTTTTGGTGATTTTTTTCTACCTCGATTTTAACTGTTAAATAATTAACTAGCATTTTCAATCATGTTCATCTTCCCTGCATGGATGCACGCTTGGCCATGTTCCTACTTCATTTCCAATATGCTCGCATTAGAGAAACTACTGTGTCAACCATATTGATATAGTTGTAACATTTGGAACAGCCAATATCAATCGTATTAATGGGTTTGTAGCAGTTAAAGAGTTAAATATTTAAAATCATACCTTATAATATGTGTCGTATCATGATCGTTTATCTACGGGTTTCACTTAAAATTTGTATTATTACATACAGTCATAAATATAATTAAATATTTCATCTCAATAACAAAATGTAAAAAAAGTATACTTGAAGCACGTGTTTGAATTGTAAAACACTTGTTATCAAAACTATATTTTATATACTAATTGGAAAAAAAAAACTAATTAACATTTAAAAAAAACAGTTCCACAAAAAATATTTTAATTAGATTTAAAGTTACTACTATACTTTTTTGTATGAATTGGCTTATTTTGTACTATTGGCTTATTTTTGTGTATCATTGGCTTAATATATGCTGAATATGGGGTATAAAAACGGTCAAGAATACATTCTGTGGAATATTAAATAGGGTGACAACTAGAATCAAAACCAATTTAACATTTTTTCGACGCAGTATTGTGTTTTTGTTTTTGCAAACGATTCAAACGCCGGTTGAGATACACGATGATGTAAGAACTATTTAAACAATACAGAAGAATTATCGACAAAATCATAATTAAAAGTTGGAATGCTTATGTACTTCCATTACTTTTAACGGCGATAATGAATTATTTTAATGGTACCTACGGATTAAAATAGTCTACTTTTTTTACACACTCATTGTAATATATTCAGTGTTCAAGGAATTTAAAGTAAAAATATATTGACATAAAAAGTAACACAAGATAACGAAGGTATATCTCAAAAAATGCAAGTTGAATATTTACTCCTAACACTGGTGGTCTAAGATCCGGCATTAGTGAAAACCTTCCCTCATCTGTTAATTGAATGAAATAATTTTTAAAAGGCAGATAACAATATTATAAATGTAGGAGTGCAATGTCTGCCACCATAGTCCTGCTCGCTATATCATATTAATTAATTAATTCTGCGTAGAGAGAGAGACAAATATATTTGTTCGAGCAACAAACAAAGACACTATATCATATTAATTAATTAATTAATTAATATGATACATTTCATTCAATTAACAGATGAGGGAAGGTATTTCTAATGCCGGATCTTAGACCATGGCGTAAATAGACAACAGTATTTATGCACACAATACATTTAAATACAAGGAATCAATTCTTATAACATAAACAGAAATTTTGAGAACTACTGAGCCGAGCTCCTAACGGTAATGTAGATTACGCTATTTACATTTTAACCTCTGTATAAACTACAATATAGTACCTATGTAACATTTACATTATGGATTCGATATCTAAAGTCATTCTTTGTTATTACATTACATTTCAAATTTTACCCCAATTCCTAGAACATTTTTTTGTATTTTTATAAAAACGTATTTCGGCTATAATTTACTCATCATCAATATGAATTAGCTAATCGTAACTACATCTGGGATATGGATTCAGAGATATGTTGCGTGTTGCTAATTTGGTGCATGTCTCACAATGATATTAAAAAAGTTTTGTCTTTTATACGATTTGACTGAAGGTACGATCTGACCTGAGGATTATTTGAGTTGACTAACTAACGGATTAGGTGTGTGAAGGGCCCCACCGATTTGTTGACGGTATCCATTTGTGACCATGCGGCGTTGTTTTTGCCACTAAAGTGAGGGTAACGAAGCTAACCTTGATATTCAGGTATTCGATTTTTTTTTAATGATTTAATTTTATTAAATCAGGAATTAAGCCATTGTCTTAATTCATTATCTGTTTTCTCAATTTGTATATGTAGATACTTTCGTAAGCATCTGTGGGGTTTGTTCCGATTCCGATTTGTGGGAGCTATACACGATTTTTCGGTTCTCTTGCTTCTTTGCAATGTTTACGATATTGAAATTTCAAGGAATATATTACATTTTGAGTTTCTCCGATGCCACTAATACGATTCTCGGCTATTGGAATCTGTGAGCCTTTGAACACGATATCTCGAGATCAAAAATATATAGAACATTAAAATTTCATAATTATGCTTCACTAGAGTTTTTTTGCAGTTGGAGTTTCTCAGTAATTTTATAGTTTTCCAAAGTTTTATCAATAGTGGTTTAACGAGTTTTTTGAAAACTGGTACAAGCATATCAAAAATTTTATATTTCTTTAAGAATATCTACTATTTATGCCGAAACAAGCAAGGGACAAGTTCAAATTATTCGCTTACAAAGCTTGAGTGACCACCACTTGAAAAACTAGTGGAAATAAACGCGTTGCAATTACCTAGAAAAATTGTTCAAAATATATTGTATATTAATTATATTCTTCTCTATATATTATATTGAACTGAAAAAAACTCCAAAATGTAAGATATAAACCTTATTGTGGGACTAGAATTTATAAAATTTAGCAAAACGATTAACTCAAATTACAATTCGGATAAAAAATAAATGAAGCGATAAAAAATAAACATATTACAAATAATCTCTACTCAGAAAGTGTAATGAACGACCAATATTTATTTTTTATATAATTTAAGTTTTATTATCTTTTGTATATATGCTAAAAATTAGTGTTTTATGTAACGTGGGATTAGTATTACTTTTCGAGAGAATTTTATGTAATAATACTCTATACTATTCATTGTATTTGTATTATACGAGTATGTACCTCATAAAATGTTATGTATGTAGTTATGTAGGATACTATAAAAAGATTGTTTTTATGGCAAACAAAAATACAATTTTTTTTATAGATATTATAATAAATATTATTTCTACCAGGATAATTTTTCTTCTTTCATTTTATTAATATCTAGATTATACTTACAGTTATGTTCACAAATCTTAGTCATTATATCATCCATTAGGACTCAGATGTTAGGTTTGTACACAAAAATCAACATTTTTTCGGTTCATTACACATAAACAGTCCTTTGAAGTAAAACAAAACAATTCAGCAGTGTATAATTAATAATTGTACTTAACCACATATTTTTAACCCGACTTCAAAAAAGGAGGATGGTTCTCAATTTCTGTATTTTTTTTAATGTGGGACACACTCAGAACTCCGTCATTTATGAACCGATTTTGAATTTTTGTTTTAAAGGGTTTGGTTTCCCATTGGTCCCATTGTCACCAAATTGCGTTCTGAGAGGGGATCTCCGGGAAATCGAGGAAAATCCTCATTTTTTATGTGATAACCGATTTCTGCGAAATTTTTTTATTTTTTTGAAAGGGTATAGTCATTCATAATGGGAAAATAAGAAAATTTTTTTTAAAACCGACTTCAAAAAAATTATTTACAAAAAAAAACCGACCCCAAAAAAAAGTTTTTACAAAAAAAAACAAAATGCTTGTATTTAGACAAATAAAATCAGTTACAGAACTTCAAAGTCACTAAAAAGCGAGAAAGAAAACCTATTTTGACAAAATGGAAACCCGACTTCAAAAATCAAATATTCTATTACAAGAAAGGCACTAAAAAGTAAAAAAATAATTGCATATTCTTGTGCCAATTTTAGTTCACCTAAGCAAAAATTTTTAAATTTATATGTACAATTATTGTTATTTTTGGAGGCGGTGTCAACATAGAGAAATTCACATAACTTTTGGACACCGCCTCCAAAAATAACAATAATTGTACATATATATTTAAAAAATTTTGCCTAGGTGAACTAAAATTGGCACAAGAATATGCAATTATTTTTTTACTTTTTAGTGCATTTCTTGTTATAGAATATTTGATTTTTGAAGTCGGGTTTCCATTTTGTCAAAATAGGTTTTATTTTTCGAAGACTTGTTTTGCTAATTATAAATAGAGGTTAAGGGTGCTGAATTTACTTTACAACAAAACTATAAAGTTCAAGAAAATTTCCCGATTTCTATCTTTTTTTACATCTTAATATCGAAAAAATATTAACTTTTATCAAAGGCAATGTGCATCGACATGAAATTTCCAAAGACATATGACTAAAAGCTATCACCATATTTTTTAATAATTTTTATATTTTTTATATTTTTCTCTATATAACAATTTAAATTATTATTATATTTTTAGTTAATTTTAAACGTATAATAAATATAAAATAAACTTATGTTGTTGTGTCCACAAAAATTAACCCCTCCACCTCAAATTTGTGGTTTATTTAATTTACAAAGACGTAAAATCCCAGAAACGAATATAACAATTTCGTTATACCACCAACAATACGTCATCGGATGTTTTTTTGTCATTGAAGTAAGGGCCTAGATGATATTTCACCAGCTTAAAGTAATCGGATTGGGTCAGGAAAAACTTGGGGTTATACAGACATTAAACTTATGCATTGTATTCATTCTCATAAAATCCGATAAAAAAGTTGGACAATTTCATAAATTTTTCTAATTTTTGATCTGGCTTCTACACCCATGGATGAGTTGAAAGTAGGCAGCTAATCACAAATTACCAAGCAGTCTCCTCTTCTTGACGAAGAAAACTTCATGAAAGTTAAAATAAAATTTCAAATTCGTCCCTTTACCTAGATCAGTTTTTTGTATTATAAATACGTATTTCGACTACAATGAAACTGTCACCAAATTAGCAACAAGTAACATATCCTGCGACAATATAAGAGTAATTTTAATAAGAGTCACATTAACAGGAACAAATGTGAATGAAAGAAATTTTAACAAGAGCAATTTCAATATAATTTAAAATTTATTATATTTTAAATCTAGTATATTTTAATCTAGTTAATTTTCTTTTTATTTTTGTCTGTTGATCTCGACTTTATATCTATCTCTAATTGTCAAAGAGTAAAGTACGACTAGCTAATTTATACTGATGATGACTACATTGTAGTCGAAATACGTATTTATAATACAAAAAACTGATCTAGGTAAAGGGGGTGAATTTGAAATTTTATTTCAAAACTTCATGGAAGTTGTTAAATATAAATGATTAAAAATTGATTCACTTTATTGTAATTAATAGATTATCACATCCCTTATTCAGTTTGGATGAAAATGAAATTCATCAATGTAATAACACAAAATATTACTATTAAAAATATTTCGCGTATAAATTGAATCAACATCTTTGTTTTTGCTAATTTGGTAACTGAGATGATAGAACTACAAATAAATATTATAAGATTGATGGATAGATATTTCCTGGGGTCTAAAAAGTACTGCACGTCGACCTTATGGTCCCTTGTGCTTCCCCTTCTATGTCAGTCAGATGAGATTCGGTTCTCCGATATATTGGCAATAGCCAGGCATGAGATGCACCGAATATCTGCTGAAAGATAATGTTGCTGGATGTTTTCTCCTCCTCGCCACAAAATGGACACGTTACGGAGTCCCAATACACGTTAATGAATCCGGTAACCTTCCGCAGTTGCATCCTGCTCAGCTTCAGTGCCTCTGGGATGCATTCCGAAGCAGTATTTTCCCGAGCTTTTGTTGCAGTATATTTTCCCAGTGATCGCGGTGTGAACATTCATCCACTCGTTGATCACCTGTTTACATGCAGTCTTTGAAATTCCTAAAATAGGCTGTGGGCTTATGAAGGGTATTCCGACCTCATTCTCTGCTAAGGTATCTGCTTTTTCGTTTCCTTCGAAACCACTGTGACTCGGTACCCAAATCAATTTAACATTGTTGCGTTTTGCCAGCTCCAGCAGTTCCTCCAGACAATCCTTGGCTTTTTGTAAAAGCGTTTTGTAAAAGGTGCATAGTTGTCGAATGAGTTTATCGCCCGTTCATTCTTTGAACGATTAATGGTAATCGCCGCTCATCTCTAGTCTTCGCTTATCACTGGGAGGTGTTTTTTAAATTGTTCTGGAAAAGGACTTTCACTGTTTATTGTCACCGAATCCGGAAAATGACTCTGAATTACTGTTTCTAGTGTGTCCTTCCCGGAGCTAGAGTTCTCACCATCGGGCTTACGTATGACCCAATGTTGTCAGCGGGTTTCTTCGCTAGGATACGTTGGAGTCTTGCTCCCTCTTTGATGTGTTTTCAACATCTTTTCAGAGATCGTAATTTTCATGAACCATGTGGGTTGAGGAGAAATCAAATTAGGGTACAAATACCAATGAATATATGGTTGTTAAAATAGTCTGAATATCATACAAATTTATTACTCAAAATTTAAAATTGTATAATATTTTGAACAGATGAAATTCTGAAATGGCATACTTGAATCCGTGTTTTATTATAGAATAACCAACCACCAATAACACATTACTATTTCTCCCTTACTAAAATTTACACTTACAAATGGCGACTATTGAGACACTATTTTAGCGATAAGATTAGATGATTGTATTACTTACTTTGGCTTGATTGCCGATAACTCTTTTAAGGTTAAATGAACCATGTGCTCTTCCTTTCAATCAACTGCCTTAGATTATTGTGACATAAATTCCACACAAGCTTTTGATTTCATTATTATCTCCGACTGTCAAAAGTTCGGTCTTTACGATGATATGAAATAATCATCGAAGGATACAAAAGCTTAATTGTTCTCCGAGTATTTTATTTAATACGTACTCTACTTTACGGAGTATTCTTTTTTTAAATAGACAGAGTACTTTCTATCTTTATTCCGTGAAGTAACTTTCTGTATTGTGTATGGATTAAAACAGCGAAGATAATTTTTAAACATTTTATGCATAAAATATAATTTGTAATCAGAACAAAAATGTTGAGGAAATAAGATATGAAAATGACGTTAACGTTGGTTGGTTTGTTGGATTACTTGTCAGAATTTATAAAAATATGTTTACTTCCTGAACTTATAAACGGAAATATAAAAAATATAAAAATATTGATGAAAAATGTTCACATTATTATTTTTTACTTTTTTTTTAATAGTCATCCATGGCCATATGCAAATATCATAAAAAGTGGCAATTGAAATTCCTCTTTCATTCTTGAAAGTCAGCAAAGTGTCCGACTAAGACTTCGGAGGCAAAATACACTCTATGCCCGGGATAGAGAAAAGTGAAGGAAGAAGACAATGAGTTTTCTGCAAGACTCCCTAGTATGCTATACCGATGGTACTAAGCTAGAAGAGAGTCAATCGGGATCTGTATTCTACGTCAAAATAGAATCGTTAAAGCCAGTCTTACACCAGGACGATACGCTACGGTTTTTAAATGAAGGTTTACGCCATACTTTGAACCTCCAAAATCTCCAATTCGCTGTGTACAATGGATTTCTTTTCTTTTCCGTTAGTTTAATAACAATATGGCACAAATTTTCATGTATATGTTTCATATTTAACGCTGAAGTCTTTGTCGCTGGTAAAGCATGTTTTTCTTTATTCTAATCTTTTTAAAGTATTGTTAAAGTATTATTTTCTCTATTAACTTGCTTTTTTTTATTTTTTACCTCTTCATTTTTATTTTTATCTGTCAGAATCTCATTTATTTAGTGTTATTTTAATTTTCTCCTTTTTTTTAACTTCAATACTGGTTTTCTGCTTAGACTATCTGCTTAAAAATTTTCTTTTCCTGAAATATATAATATATATTTTAAAATCATATTGTGATAGATAGATATTAAGTTAAATCTCTTAGCTCTTCATCGGTCCTTGATTTGGTGTTCATATTCTTCAATGGTTTGTGATATGAATATACGGTAGATGATTTACTTATGAGGGAGTATTGCCAATATCTTACTGCTCCTTTGATAGCTATGAATACCAAATTTTTTTTTTCTCTTCTAGTCTTTATTTAGTTTTTTTGAGAAGTATGTCACCACTTTCCCATTAGGTTATGTATCTTTCAAAATGCCCCAACACCTTCAAATTATGCATCTGTGTAATAATTGGTAAATGTTGATCAAAAACTTCAACCAATAACCAATTGTGAGCACAGCAGTTCGTTTATCTTCAGAATTACTTTTTTTACATTTTTCAGACCAGATAATTTTTTTATTTTTTCTGGATTAATTATTTGGTATACATTAATGATAAAAATTGATCTTGTCTAAAAACTATGATATTCTATCTAATATTTAAAGTTTTTGGGTCTGATACAATCAGTTATGGTCGCTTGATATAAATGGAGGTATGGATTGCAAGTACAATTGGTTTAGTCAGCTACGAGAGATACTTTGGGATCTTGGTTTTATAAACAAATGGAATGAATCACGGACACAGAGTATAAAAGAGAACAGCGAAACCATTCTTATCAAATATCAAAGAGAACTTTCCAACATGGATAAAAACCTAATATGGATCAATGTATTTTGGACGACACGGTTAAATATCTAGAAACTAATGTAAACTTTAATAAAAATAAGCTTGTTAGTCAAATCAGAGTCTCAGGAATGCAAATTGTGGAAATACAGGCTAATGGTTGTTTATATAAATGGAAACAAGAAAACCTCTGTAAAATCTGTAATTATAATAAGCCTGAAACATTATTACATTTTCTTTTGGAACGCCAAATCTATAAATCAATGAAGAACCATTTTATTGGTAAATATTTAAATCAAAATTTTAATTGCGAGAATAACTTCATGATCTTATTGTCAAATTTATCCCTAGAAAAAATAAATCATATCTTTTACTTTCTAAATGTAAGTCTTAAATTGAGAAGCTATTGTTTAAATGAATAATTGTACTGTTTAGTTCATTTCATGCATTTTGGAAATAATTCGATGTACAAAACATTTGTTTAATAATTTAGTTTTGTTTATTTCTTGTTTAACGTTATTATACTAAGTCGACGATTCTTTAAATTTACAGTTTATGATACTTAATGCATTTTTAACTTTTTTTATATTTATTTTAAAAGTAAGTACTGTTTAATAATAGTATACAGAATGTATACTATTAAGCTTTAATGCAAATACAGTTACATTTATTATTATTACTATTATTATTTAAAGTTTTTGGAAAAGAAAAACTTTTTATTGAAATCAGATTATCTTTCATTGGTTTCACTGATTGAATTATTCGGTGTTATATCAAAATATTGTACTAAGTGAGCATTTTGTATTCTTTAACCTGAAACCTTCTCTGTGTAGTCAAATCTGAATCTTTAACCTTAATGTGTTCAGAAACATATTTTCAAAATATAAGAATATCATCTTTATAGATGACAGTAAAATATGTCAGTTTATACTTTCTTAATATGCCACTTAGTATTCTTGGAAAAATTGCTCGTGAAGTTTAAAGTCCAAAAGGTAGGCAATTGGAAATGTCTATCTTGTGTTAACATACAGTGTTTTTACCTTAAATTCTTGAGGAACTGGCCAAAGTGCAGAATTTATATCCAAAGTTGAAAAAAATGTGCAATTCCCTATCTTTAACATTAGATCTTCAATTAGTGGAAACGATCAGTCAGTTGAGCTCTAGGCATTACTATTTTATTTAAATCCCTGAAATCTATGCACAGTCTGGGTCTTTTTTATTTTGTTTTTTAAATGCCAGTGTTACTGATGCAGCAAATGGTCAGTGGGATTCTTCTGTAAGTTTTTATCTAATAATTTTGAAGTTTGTTTTTCTATTTCTTTTTTATCTTCACGGTGCACCTGTAGACCCTTGTACTGCAATATTTGTCAACTACTAGTTTTATTCGTGCTTCATATTGCTTTATTGTGCCGACATCATGTGTTTTTTAATATTTCTCAATCAATTTTACTAAATGTAAACTCGCTGCATTAAAATAGCTGCAAAAAAATCTACCAAGGTACCTGAATCAATTTTTCTTTTCATACCCAACCAAATTTTTTCTTTTCTCATTGCATAGCCATAGCCTAACAGTGAACCATCTGTGTATTTATATAATAATGCATAAGTGACCGCGTTCCAACCTTCTTTTGCAAATGTTTCACGAAACTTATTTTTACAAATTGTCCATTCTCCTGAGTCTCCTGGTAGTTTCACAATCATAGAACTGTAACAATCTGAGCAAAATTTATCCATGAACAAACTGAGAACTTCAATTTTTTCTCATCGTCGATTACATCAAAACGTGCTCATTCTTTTTCAAATAAATCATTCCATACATTTGCATTAGTATTCTTGATGGTAAAAATTTCAATCACAAATTTCTCTGATAATTTTTTAAGCTTTCCAGCCACCTGTGTATTTTCTATCAATTTTTCAAGAAGTTTAGATTTACCTGTAATTTCTCCTAAAAACTGGTCTGCTAACTTCATATTACCATAATCATCTGTGTAATTATTTTTTGATTCTTCCGTCAATTCTTTCCAAATTTTTCTGAGTTATCTTTTCTTCAAGCTGTTTTACCATATTATAGACTGTTGCTTTCATCACCTTTTTATCAAAACTTATATGTTGTAATTCTCCTGGTATTGCAAAAATTTTATTATTTTCAGTGGCAATTGAGGTTATGGCTAGCATATTTGACTTTCCATCACTTGATGGTGTACTTTTTATTGGGAATTAACCACCATAACTAAACAATATTGTTGTTGCTCTGTAAACAAAGTTTTTATTTTATTATTTTATATGGCTTATTTACATTATTTACACAATCTTACCTGTAAACAAAGAAACGACAATCATAATTTATTCTTTCATTTGTCAATTCCTTTTTTCAATTTTTATTATAATTGATTTCAGTTTTGGAGACCTACCTTTCTATCCAGCAGGGTTGAAAAACCAAACATGTTGTCCTTCCGTGAAGGTTCGTCCAACTATTTTGACGTCATATCGGTTTTTTATTCGGTTAGATAGACTAATAGATATATCTTGGGGTATAAAAAGTACTGCACTTCGAAGTTTTGGCCCATTGTGCTCCCCCTTCGACTTCAATATCTGCTGTATCCGAGGAATTCGCAGTTAAAGAAGATATGGCTGGATGTTTCTTCCTCCTCGCCGCACAGTCTGCATATATTGGATCCGTTATGGAGTCCCATTGTATGCAGATGCTTCCACATATTAGAATGTCCGGTGATTAATCCGGCAGGCTTCCGCAGTTGTGTCCTATTCAAGTTCAGTGCATCGAGAGATAGGCTCTTGGATGCGTTCCGAAGCAGTATTTTCGCGAGCTTTTGCTGTAGTATATTTTCCCAGTGATCACCGTGTTTAACATTCATCCACTCGTTGATAACCTGTTAACATGTTGTCTTTGGAATTCCTAAAATAGGCTCTGGGTCGGTTACATTCGGTTACTCTCTACCTGAATTATACCTCTGACTTCGAAGTGGATAGTGATCAATCTTTGTCGCAGGTCCCCGGCATAACTATTGACCTTGTTTGTTTACCAACTGGGCAGCCAAATAAGATATCACGTGGTAACCTCCACTCCTTCCCGATCATGAATCTTGCGGGAAGTCGACCTGTAGTCTGAAAGATATGTTCGCATATCAGCAGATATGTTCGGCTGATCTATAAGCCATCTTAATCAGTATATACTGGTCCCAAATGTCATGATGTTCGTTGATAAAAATACGGGAAGAACTTTTTATTTCAACGCTCCACCATGCCATCAAATTGATATTGTAACGGAGTTTGTTCTCATTTCTCTTATACCAACTATTTCACACACCCTCTTGAACACTTCAATAATTCTTTCTACATCAGACTTGTCTCTTTGTTGGGAAGCGAAATTTCTTCCTAATTTAATTCACCTACTTAGCCACCTATTAATAGTCAGCCATTATGCAGTAGATTCCTTTCTGTGTCCTTTGAAACGGACACACAACGTAAATTGCGACACTTTTAAATCGAGTCCCGACATTGTATTGTTCATAGCACCACGAGTTTTAGTTTCCGATCCATTACTAGCTACGCATTCTATGCATTTACGACACCAGTCCAAAACTTCTTTATGATATCCAAGCTAACAGAAACGTAGTTTTAGCTTCTCCATCGTCCTTGTTACATCAAAATGACCCCTAGAAACGCCAACATATATTTCTGAAAGGACTCCTTTTCTCCTGGACACAGGCAAAACAATCTGGTGTTTGCTTTAAAATCACCATCTATCAAAGCAAGATTTTCCCATTAAGCTGAGTAACTGTTCAAGGTCTCACTTTTTTATGGGATGTCCTTCCATTTTCCATAAATTCAATAACGAGGAAAAGATCCTCATCTTCCATCTGTGCCCGCCGTAGGTTTTGTGGACTCCGTTCATCGGCTGGTTGAACTACGGTTTGTTTACGATTTACGAACTCTTTCTGCTCTGCTAAGTGACAGTATTTACAATCGCCTTTGACGGTTATCACACTAACCATCTCGCTCATTGATAGGATCACATAGTCTTCCGCCAAAATTGCTTGTCTGCTTGTAACACCCCTCATGTCAACAATTTCGATGTCAACCACCCTTTCTCCGGAAACTTCCATTGTTTCACCACCGGCTGTAGTAAAGAGGAAATGTTTGGAGAGCAAACTAACTAACTTAACTACTATAACTGCGAGACTTTTACTTAGACCTTCGGGGCTAGTAGGAATCGGTTATCTTTTGTTCCTCAAAGCTGTCTATTAAGATTTTCACTGGTTCGTCTCTTGCTTGGCTCGGTGGGACGTTACATTGCATCTTATGATGTCCGAGCTTTTGACAATCATAAAATTTTGGCTCATTATTCGCTTCGTTGGTGTTGTAGAGGGGCCTTTATTTGCATCAATTAACTGTTGAATTTTCCGAAGAATCTCATCACGTCTGGTGCCTTGTTTTTCTTTGCGCTAACAGATACCTGCCTCATTCTGATAGCGACTCGATATATTTACTTTTGTACGGCTTCAAATTCCAAGGTTTTAGCTAGTGGTTCGTCAAGGGTAATGAGCTTCGTTAGCTTAAGAGTCTGTTGCAACCCTTATTCCTTCACTACATCTGCAAAATCTTCGCAGTATATACTGTCCATGTCTGCAGTAGCCGTTACTAACGCTAATTAGCTAGTTACTTTGCGTAGCAGTCACATTGTTCTTTTTCTTTATGACAATTAAAAAATAGTCCAATTTCTCTCGTTCCTTCGTTTCGCTATTCTTAAAAAAGAGACAATTAAAGAATTTACATATAATTTGACAGTGATTAATTTTTTGTCAATTTCATTAACTTGACCATTATGAACTATAGTCAAAATACTATACAACATCGAAAGAATAATGAAATTTTATTATTATTGGTATCCACGCACTGTGATTCAAATCATATTTTTTAATGATAACGTGCAAACATACTATGTACATAAGTATTTAATTATACATCAACAAAATTATTTTCATGGTGTGGAAACATAATTTAAACTACAATATAGTTTGTAATATTACTAGTTAATGAGGTTTTGTACCGCAACAAATGTGATTATGTTTTAATATTTAAATATTTAGATGTCTAGACAATTAATACTGCACCTAGAACTCTATGATAATGAGATGGAATTTTGATATTTTTTTATTGTCAACATAAAAGTTTACCATTCAAATATTTAAACATTAAAACAAAACAAACAACAATATATATATATATATATATATATATATACATATATATATATATATATATATATATATATATATATATATATATATATATATATATATATATATATATATATATATTATATGTCTGTCCATACTAATATATAAATGTGAAAGTAACTGTTTGTTTGTTTGCTACGTTTTTCCGACTAAACTGCTGAAATTAAAAATGAATTAATTAATTAATTAATTATTCATTATTAATCATAATGAAATTTGGCAATTAAAATAATCTTGAAGGGGGTGAACATTAAAAAAATACATACACCCGAACATAGAATCTCCTTTTTTTTGCAGTCGGTTAAAATTTTTGTTAATATTGTCATTCCCACAGAAACTATACTTCTAAAAAATAACTATAAAATTATTTTATCAAAATTTTGTTTCAATTTCGAAATGTCTTTTATTTTGAACTTTTATTGTCGTGTCCAGTGTAACTATTAACTATAATAGCACACTATAACTCGTTATATATCGATATGATGATGATGAAGAGTAACTTATCTCCTAGGAGACTTTTGCAACCACGCTTTTCCAAATTTGTCATAAACCATTGATTTCAGCTGTATTAAGTTCCAGTCAGTCCCAGTTTAATATTGTCGAGCCATGATGTGCGCCGTTGACCTCTTTGCATCTGTGATTCTAACTCATCAATACAAGCTGTTGGATACGATATTTGTTAGCGCATGAAATGTCCAAAGTACGCGACTTTTATTCTTTTAAACAGTTGTTTTTTTGTGCCAATTATGCGTAAAACTTTGTCGTTCGATGTATAGGTAGACCATTTAATGTTAAAAAATTCCTGTAACACTACATCTCAAAAGCATTCAATTTATTTATGATGTCGGATGTTTTTGTCAATGTTTTACAGCAATAGAGAACTATTGGCCAGACATTGCACTTCAAAAACCTGATTCTGATATTTTTACTAATTTTATCATTCATTAAGGTTTTTTTTTAGTTTGGAAAACACACTTTCAGCACCAACTATTTTATTTTTAAGTAGTGACGATTGATTATTTGTTGTGCACAATGTTTCACCTAAATATTTAAAATTAAACACTTGATTTACTGGAATGTTTTTGCAATGTAAATTTATGTTCTCGTTATTTTTGTTCGTAAACAACATTGAGAGGGTCTTTTTGTTATTAATTATTAACTATGCTTTTTCACTTACATTTATCACACAATTGAGTAACTTTTGTAGACCATGTTCCGTGCTGGCCAAGAAAACTGTATCGTCGGCGTACCTTATATTGTTAACCCTTAGCTCATTCACTTTAATTTCATCGTCGATATTCTCTAGGGCTTCTTTCATTACTTGTTCGCTATATATGTTATACAGCAGCGGCGACAGTATACAACCCTGTCGAACATCTTTCTTTATTGGAACAAATTTTGACTTTCCGGCGCTAGTTTGTACAGCTGCCTCCTTGTGTAAATAAATATGTTTAATTATATTTAACAGTTTAATGTCTATTTCTAATTTCGCGCGTGTTTCGAAGAGTATATCATGAATAAGGTTGTCAAAAGCTTTTTGGTAATCAATAAAACATGCGTATATCTTTTGATAATTTTCTAATGACCTTCCAACAATACCGCTTAACGTAAAAATTGTTTCCCTAGTTCCAACACCAGCTTGAAATCCCATCTGAAGGTCGCTAATTTCCTTTTCGATCGATTGATGCAAGTGATTTAATATTATTTTTAATAATATTTTTACTGTATGACTCGTGACACTTATGACTCTATATTCATCACAGTCCTTTGCATTATACTTCTTCGGAAGTGGAAAAAATACTGATGGCACGAAATCGTTGGGAAATTTTCCAGTTTCATAAATTTGATTGAATAAGTGCAGAAGTTTTCGCGTTCCTTGCTCGTTTAGACTTTGTATGTATTATGCCGGTAGTTTATCGTCTCCCGATGTTTTATTGTTCACCACGTATTGTATGCCTTTTTCAAGTTCGTCTAGCGTTATTGGTAGACTTTCTTTATAATTTGTAGTTCGTTCATCTTTACTGCTAATTTTTTCGATCTGTCTTGTATCTTGGAATAGTTGGGTTACATATTCTTCCCATAGCCGTTTTTCAGTTTGCTTATTTATATAAGCCATATTGTTTCCATTTTTATACAGTCCGCATAGATTCTTTGATTTCTTTGTGTATTTTATGATCGCTATGTGTAACATCCAACCAACGCTTCGATATGCTAACATTTGTTTGCAAGCAAATCGTCTTTCGCTTTCTTATTTTCCCTGTTAATTGTGGTTTGTATTTGCTTATATAAGGAGGACCACTGATTTTGTATTTCAGTCTTTCCACCATCAAATTTAAAATGTATTCTGCCATAGAGACGTTTATTTGGAGTGGACAAATTTCTGATGTCAAATGAAATTACTGATGTATAGCCAAGAGATTCAATAACGTATATTAGGACTATTATACACCTTTGACAGAACGTAATAACAATAAATCAACCTGGTCGCAGTGCGAAATCTAATCTAAAGCACTAACCTTCGGTACGTATGGTACCAGGCGTTAATTTTAAAGCATGCATGAATCTACAAGCAAATGATGAAAATATTTCATATGGCTTTTCGTGAACTAAATACTATATTAAGTAATAAAATTTTACTATTATTTTACTATTAATTATTTTGTGGCAGAATTTGTGGGTTCATTTTTAAAACTTTTCAAAAGTTTGTATACACGTTCTCCACATTTCATTTATATAAAATCAGTTTTCAGTTATATGTATTATTATTGTGATTTTATATCCGTATAAAATTTTTGAATCAAATCACATTTCAATTGATACAGTTAATTTTATACTGAGCGTTTACACTTTCATCCCGTTGCAGCCCCATATTTACTATTGAGTGTATGAAATGTTTCAAACAAAACCGTTTTTATGAAATAAACATGTTTTTATAAGATTTTCTCTACCTCATCCATCGTATTTAAAATATAAGTGTTGTGCACTAGCACGGATGCATAGAACAAATAATTATCCGAAGAAATTATCTCTCTATCCGATAAAACTCCATTACAATCGGTTAAGCCATATTAACCGAGCCGTTTATGTGGCCATAAACAAACAAACAGACAGACACAATTATCATTCCATTTACAAAATTTAGTGTTATTTTGATAAAAATTTGTACGCATGGAATGAACCTTTATTTCAGTCTTATTATAATTATAAAATTATTTCGTCGAATACATTAAAAATAATAGGATTTTTTTATCCATATAAAAATGATTCGTTTTTCGCAACAAATTTTCAGAAAGGTTAGTTTTTTTATCCACCTGAAAACGTGCCATTGATTTTACAACGAACTTTGCGTACCAAATTATATTACAGTTTATCTCTTCTATATCTCTTCGTAATCATGTATTTAAAATATAATTCGTGTTAATCTTGTTGAGAATAATATTTACAACCAGTATAAATCTATTATTTATCACTCATTTTAGCCTGTCCATATATGGCACAAATGCATTATGCTCAATTACTATTATACCTTGCCACAAACTCTGAATATTATTGGTTGAACATTTTTATACCCGGTATATGTAACTATACAAGGTATATTAAGTTTAGTGCCGACTTTGTAACGCTTGAAAATATTGATGGCAGGCATGAATGTTTTGCATAGGTTTTCATAAAATTGCCTAATTCGGCCGTTTCCGCATTTCCGTCCGTCTGTGAACATGATAGCTTCAAAACAAAAAGAGACAACGAGCTGAAATTTTGCATTTATGTTCTAGAGCAAAAAAGTAAGGCCAAGTTCGTGAATGGGCAAAATCGGACCATGTCTGGACAAAATGGGCAAAACATGTAAACAGGCAAATGTAAAGACAAAAAATGTCCCTTGTTTAAAAATAAACAACTTTTTTTATAAACTTTTTTACATAAATTCAGAATAAACCGAGTATTTAAGCAACTAGCTCAGTGAGTTGTTATTTTCACTTGTTTTATAAATATTCACTAAATTGGCATAAACGATTGTAAGCACGATGCCAAAGTCAAAGGCCGTGAGAAAGGTAAGTTGTGATTAAGAAAAAATAAATTTTTTATTAAATCTTTTTTATTCACTTCTATTCAGAAAAATGTATATATACACTAGTCAAGTATTTTTGGTGGGCGACCTCTGCGCCGTCTCGTGTTTTTTATTTTAAGTTATGGTCCTGTCAAAACTCGTTAACATACGAATATACATGTAAAAAGTCAACTTTAATTTTAACTATAAACAAATACATACCATGCCAGTGAAAAAATTAATGAGCAGCTTCCAAGAAGTGCAATTACATATATTTAGAAAAAAAAGTATTTCTAAAGGTACAAAATTATGTACTAGTGTTCATCTTTCTAATTTGTATAAAGAGATTGATGTCAATGATTCTCGGCGTATTTTTGGTACAGTTTACAGACAAATAGCGTACACACACTTCTACTATCATAATGTCACAATTAATTTGAAATGTTCACATAAAATTTTTGTTATAATTAATAACATTGCTAATTACAACGACTTACAACAATAACTTCGTGACAAATGTTTTTGTGGCAAAGGTGCTCTTGATACTGTCATTGACATCAATCTCTTCATACAAATTAGAAACATGAAAACTAGTACATAATTTTGTACTTTTAGAAATTTTTTTTTTCTTAATATATCCAATTGCACTTTTTGGAAGCTGCTCATCAATTTTATCACTGGCATGGTATGTAAGTATTTCATTATAGTTAACATTAAAGTTGACTTTTTACATTTATATCCGTATGTTGAGTTTTGACAGAACCATAACTTAAAATTAAAAATACGAGATGGCGCAGTACTTTACTAGCGTATAATATATAGCATATTTTTGGGTAATAAAGAAATTGAAAAAATTGTAGAATGGAGCCTTAATTATGGTAGTAAAAAGGAATCATTGTGTGTGTTCGGCCGAACTAAGAAGTAAGAAATCTTAGTAAGATAGTCAGAACAAATATAATTTTGTTCTGAGCATCTGAGTCAGCCAGTTTCGGCCAGGACACACTTTCTTTTTCTTCTTAATCAGTGTTGCCAATTATCTCGTTTAACAGTAGATCTACTGCTTCGTTAGTATATCTACCTTTTTTTTTGAATAAATAAAAAAATTTTTGAATTTGTGACATTTTTTTCAATTTTTTATAATAATAATAAATTTAAAACTCTCCAGTCGTACAAATTCAAAATCAGTCATTACAGACCATATTCCTTTATTTGAAATAATAGAATATGGTTCTGTAATTACTTTAAGGTATTATTTCATAATGGGATTTTAAACAATAAGTAATGCAATATATGACAAATAAAAAGAATTAATATTATTTTATATTTGAAGAAAAAAAATTCTATAATATATTAAATACTAATGTAATATAATTTTAATTATTCTGAATAAAAGTATTTATTTCAAACTATTTAAATTGGAATTTTCACTTTTTGAATCTACCGCTGTATTTTGGTAGATCTACCGTTTTTCAAGAAATCGGACTCGCGACACTGATCATAACCTATTTGTTTATGTATCAAATTCAGAACATTTCTCATGTGTTGACAATTTTTATTATTTTAATAAGTGAGATAAAAATTTAATAAAATGGATAATTTTATAAGGAGTATTTTAATGGAGGAACTTCTATATGACCCAGCCGATTTCTTAAAAAGCGGAAGATTAAGAAAAAAAGCGGTATATTCAAAAAGTGAAAATTCCAATTTAAATAGTTTGAAATAAATACTTTTATTCAGAATAATTAAAATTATAATACATTAGTATTTAATATATTATAGAATTTTTTTCTTCAAATATAAAATAATATTAATTCTTTTTATTTGTCATATATTGCATTACTTATTGTTTAAAATCCCATTATAAAATAATACCTTAAAGTAATTACAGAACCATATTCTATTATTTCAAATAAAGGAATATGGTCTGTAATGACTGATTTTGAATTTGTACGACTGGAGAGTTTTAAATTTATTATTATTATAAAAAATTGAAAAAAATGACACAAATTCAAAAATTTTTTTATTTATTCAAAAAAAAAGGTAGATATGCTAACAAAGCAGTAGATCTACTGTTAAACGAGATATCTGGCAACACTGATTAAGAAGAACAAGTAATTTAACAACTGAGTTAATTGTTTGAATACCCAGTATAAACTGAGTTGTATATACTTTGAATTGTTAATATTTCAGCCTATTCAATGTTTATAAAATATGAATTATCAAAAAATCAGCACTGTTGCTGGTTTCGTTCAGAAGATATTTCGGGGTCAAATTATCTATGATATTTCCAGTAGTAATAGCACTGTAAGTAAGAAGGCCAAATGTCCCTTAAACTTGACCATGCGCACTACCGTGCTCTAGATTTGTAAATGTTTGTTTTGTGTTAATAATTAATATTGAAACAGTAAAAATGTTCATGCATTTAAAAAAATTGATATTAATGTTCTTGCGATTTTTATATATTTAAATATTGAGTTATATAATTGAGTTAAACAACGCGACCGACTGTTAACGCAAAGCGTTGGTCAACGCGAGCGTTAGGCGACGCGAAAATTTAATCAACGCGAAGGTTTAGAAAATTAACGGAAAGCGTTGGTAAACGTAAAGCGTTGGTAAACGCAAAGCCTTAACCAACGCGAGACGTAAACTAAAGCGAACCGTAAGTCAGCCAACGCAAAGCGTTGGTCAATGAGAAGCGTAAGTATATAGAAAGTGTTAGGTCAACGCGAAGCGTTAGTAAATCAAAGCGAAACGTAAACTAAAGCAAACCGCGAGTCAGCCAACGCGAAGCGTTGGTAAATGACAAGCGTAAGTTATTATGAAGTGTTAGGACTTCGAGTGTTAGGAAGTGTTAGTTGTTAATGAGAAGCGTTAGTTATCCAAAGTGAAGCGTCAGTGATTCGTGAAGCGAGATTTCACGAGAATCGTTAACCAACGCAATGCGTTAATCAACGCGAAACGTAAGCTAAAGTGAACCGTAAGTCTGCCAACGCGAAGCGTTGGTCAATGGGAAGCGTTTGTCAATAGGAAGCGTTAGGTCAAAGCGAAGCATTATTCAATCAACGCAAAGCATTGGTAAACGCAAAGCGTTTACTGGTAAATGCTTGGTAAAATGAATGGTAAATGCTTAAAGTAAGCGTGAAAACTTAGTCAAATCGTAGCGATAGTTAACGCGAAGCGTTAGCACGCGTAAGTTAAACAACGCGAAAAGTTAGCCGACGCGAAGCGTCAATCGATACCCAAAACTAGCTAACAAGAGGAAGTTAACGCGGAGCGTATGCAATTTAACGCAGAGCGTAAGCAAGTTAACGCAAAGCGCTGGTAAATCAACACATAGCGTTGGCAAACACAAAGCGTTAACCAACGTGAAACGCAAGCTAAAGCAAACCGTTAGCCACCCAACGCGAAGCGTTGATCAATGGGAAGCGTTTGTCAATAGGAAATGTAAGGTCAACGCTAAGCGTTAGTAAATCAACGCAAAGCGATGGTAACAAATAAGCTAAAGCGAACCGTAAGTCAGCCAACGCGAAGCATTGGTCAATGAGAGACGTTAGTCAATAGGAAGTATTAGGTCAACGCGAAGCGTTGGTAAACGCGAAACGTAAACTTAAGCGAATCGTAATTCAGCCGTAATCGTAATTTAATGAGAAGCGTTAGTTATCCAAAGCGGAGCGTCAGAGATTCGCGAAGCGTGATTTCACGCGAATCGTTAACCAACGAGAAACGTAAGCTCAAGTGAACCATAAATCGGCCAACGCGAAGCGTTGGTCAATGAGAAGGGTTGGTCAACGAGAAGCGTTGGTCAATGAGAAGCGTTGGTCAATGAGAAGCGTTCGTCAATAGGAAGTGTTAGGTCAACGCCAAGCGTAAGTAAATCAACGCGAGGCGTTGGTATACGCAATTCGTTTACCAACGGGAAACGTAAGCTAAATAGAACCATAAGTAAGCCAACGCGAAGTTAAAACGCGAGGTTAATGAGAAGCGTTAGTTATTCAAAGCGAAGCACCGATGATTGGCTTTGGTGATTCGCAAAGCGCGATTTTACGCGAATCGTAAAATCATCGTTTGTAAATGCTAAGCGTTAACCAACGCAAAACGTAAGCTTAAGTAAACCGTAAGTCATCCAAGCGTTGGTCAGCGAAGCGTTGGTCATGAGAAGCGTTAGTCAATAGAAAGTGTATGGTCAACGCGAAGCGTTAGATAATCAACCCGAAGCGTTAGTTAATCAACGCGAAGCGTCAGTTAGTCAACGCGAAGCGTTATTTAATCAACGCGAAGCGTTAGTTAATCAACGCGAAGCGGTAGATAATCAACGCGAAGCGGTAGTTAATCAACGCGAAGCCTTAGTTAATCAACGCGAAGCGTTAGTTAATCAACGCGAAGCGTTAGTTAATCAACGCGAAGCGTTAGATAATCAACGCGAAGCGATAGTTAATCAATGCGAAGCGTTAGTTAGTCAACGCGAAGCGTTAGTTAATCAACGCGAAGCCTTAGTTAATCAACGCGAAGCCTTAGTTATTCAACGCGAAGCGTTAGTTTATCAACGCGAAGCGTTAGTTAATCAACGCGAAGCGGTAGATAATCAACGCGAAGCGTTAGTTAATCACCGTGAAGCGTTAGTTAATCAACGCGAAGCGTTAGTTAATCAACGCGAAGCGTTCGTTAGTCAACGCAAAGCGTTAGTTAATCAACGCGAAGCGTTAGTTAATCAACGCGAAGCGTTAGTTAATCAACGCGAAGCGATAGTTAATCAATGCGAAGCGTTAGTTTATCAACGCAAAGCGTTTGTAAACGCAATGCGAAATGTAAGCTAAAGCGAACCGTAAATCACCCAACGCGAAGCGTAGCTTAATGAGAAGCGTAAGTCAATATGAAGCGTTGGTCATGAGAAGCGTTAGTCAATAGAAAGCGTATGGTCAACGCGAAGCGTTATTTAATCAACGCGAAGCGTTAGTTAATCAACGCAAAGCGGTAGATAATCAACGCGAAGCGGTAGTTAATCAACGCGAAGCGTTAGTTAATCAACGCGAAGCGTTAGTTAATCACCGCGAAGCGTTAGTTAATCACCGCGAAGCGTTAGTTAATCAACGCGAAGCGTTAGAAAATCAACGCGAAGCGATAGTTAGACAACGCGAAGCGTTAGTTAATCAACGCGAAGCCTTAGTTAATCAACGCTAAGCCTTAGTTATTCAACGCGAAGCGTTAGTTTATCAACGCGAAGCGTTAGTTAATCAACGCGAAGCGGTAGATAATCAACGCGAAGCGTTAGTTAATCACCGTGAAGCGTTAGTTAATCAACGCGAAGCGTTAGATAATCACCGCGAAGCGTTAGTTAATCAACGCGAAGCGTTCGTTAGTCAACGCAAAGCGTTAGTTAATCAACGCGAAGCGTTAGTTAATCAACGCGAAGCGTTAGTTAATCAACGCGAAGCGATAGTTAATCAATGCGAAGCGTTAGTTTATCAACGCAAAGCGTTTGTAAACGCAATGCGAAATGTAAGCTAAAGCGAACCGTAAATCACCCAACGCGAAGCGTAGCTTAATGAGAAGCGTAAGTCAATATGAAGTGTTAGGTCAACGCGAAGCGTTAGCAGTGCGTTTACTAACGCGAAGCATAAGCTGCAGCGAACCATCAGTCAGCCAACGCGAAGCGTTGGTCAATTAGAAGCGTTAGTTATGCAAAACGAAGCGTCATTGATGCGCGAAACGTTATGCCAAGCGAATAATTAACCAACGCAAAGCGTTTACCAACGCGAAACGTAAGCTAAAGCGAACCGTAAGTCAACCAACGCGAAGCGTTGGTCAATGAGAAGCATTAGTTATTCAAAGTGAATCGTCCGTGATTCGTTTTGTTGATTCGCGAAGCGTGATTTCACGCGAATCATTTACCAATGCGAAATGTTAGCTAAAATGAAACGTAAGTCAGCGAAGCGTTGGTCAATGAGAAGCGTCAGTCAATTGGAAGCGTTAGGTCAACGCGAAGCGTTTGTTAATCAACGCAAAGCGTTGGTCCACGCAAACCGTAAGTCAGCCAACGCGAAGCGTTGGCCGATGAGAAGCGTTAGTCAATAGAAAGTGCTAGGTCAACGCGAAGCTTTGTAAACGCAATGCGTTTACTAACGCGAAAAGTAAGCTAAAGCGAACCACAAGTCAGCCAACGCGAAGCGTTGTTTAATGCGTAGCGTTAGTTATTCAAAGCAAAGCGTCGGTGATTCGCGAAGCGTAAACAATTCAAAGCGTTAACCAGCGCGAAACGTTAGCTTAAGCGAGCCGTAAGTCAGCCAACGCGAAACGTTGGTCAATGAGAATCGTTAGTCAGTAAGAAGTGTTAGGTCAAGGCTTTGCGTTTACCAACGCGAAACGTAAGCTACAGCGAACCGTTTTCAAAGCGAAGCGTCAATGAGAAGTGTAAGTCAATAGAAAGTGTAAGGTCAACGCTTAGCGTTAGTTAACGCTGATGTAAATCCGCGATCATTTTTTGACGCTAAGCGTTAAATCAAGGCGACGAGAAGCGTTAGTTTATCAACGCTAAGCAATAGCCGATGCTGCGTTAGAATACAAATAAATGTATATATATATGTATATATATATATATATATATATATATATATATATATATATATATATATATATATATATATATATATATTTATATTTATATATATATGTATATATATATATATTTATATCTATATATATATTTGTATATATGTACATTATATATAGATAATGAGAGAGACCAACTATTTCTTTAAAAAGGAAAATCACTTACACCTTGAACTTATATATTCACCTGGTTTACAAAACTGAAATAAACATAAAAACAATACTATTTGATGTATGTTATGTTTGTATATGTGAGGACAAATTTTGAGAAAACTATTGAGTTTATGAAAAAATGTTGCAAACAAAAGATGTTTATTTTAAAAAGAAGAAAATTTTTTTTCAATAAAATTTTTTTCTACCTCTTACGGTTTCAAAGATATATTTTTCCCCCCTAGCGGGAGGAAACACTTTCCGATTTTGCTCATTAACGAATTTGACCTTAATTTTTGGTCTAGAACTCACACAAAAATTTTCAGCTCGTTATCTCTTTTCGTTTTTTAGTTATCGACTTGACAGACAGACAGATTGACGGACGGGCATGTGAAAATGGCCGAATTAGACCATTTTATGAATATCTTTGTAAAGCATTTTTGTCAAGGATTAATATTTTCAAGCATTACAAAGTCGGGACTAAACTTTATATACTTTTTATATTAACAAATATACTGGGTGCAAAAATAGTATTTACGGTTGTTATGTATACCTACGGGTCCATGGAGACCATGCCTTCATTCGCCTATTAATTGTATTTTTCATTTTTTGTCAACTTTGAGGACTAATTTTGAGAAAACTATTGAGTTTATGACAAAATTTTCAAACAAAAGTTGTTTATTTTAAAGAGCAGATGATTTTTTGTTAAAAAATTTTTTTTCTATCTCTTACGGTTTCAAAGATGTGTAATTCCCCTCTCTTATTTGCTTTTTGTGCACAAATTATGAGAAAACTATTGAGTTTATGGAAAAATTTTTCAAACAAAAGTTGATTATTATATAAAGAAGAAAATTTTTTGTTTACAAATTTTTTTTCTATCTCTTACGGTTTCACAGACGGATATTTCCCCCCCTCCTAGTGGGGGAAAACATGTTCCGATTTTGCCCATTACGAACGAACTTAGCCTTACTTTTTTGCTCTAGAATACACAAAAAAAATTTCAGCTCGTTATCTCTTTTTCTTCTTGAGTTATCGGCTTCACAGACGGATGGACGGACGGACGGACATGTGAAAATGGCCGAATTAGGCCATTTTATGAATACCTTTTTGAAGCATGTTTGTCAAGGGTTAATATTTTCAAGCGTTACAAAGTCGGGACTAAACTTAATATACCTTGTATATTTACAAATATACTGGGTATAAAAAGAAAGTGTGTCCTGGCCGAAACTGGCTGACTCAGATGCTCCGAACAAAATTATATTTGTTCTGACTATCTTACTAAGATTTCTTACTTCTTAGTTCGGCCGAACACACACAATGTTTTGCAGCAAAAGTATTACATTTATCTACAGATACGTACAGATAGCGTTCATAGTTTAATGTTTGGATTAGAGTTAATAATATTAACGGGTAAACACAAATGTTACAGCTGTAGATAAATATCTACACATATACTAACTAAAATCTACCTACGTAGATACATACATAAGTTATACCTTGAGTATATATTTCTACTATAAAGACATTTTAGATAATTGTTTAGGTTAATTTATTATATTGATCTAACCCTTTATACATAACTTATGTTTTCTGTTATTATTAATATTGTTGTTGTTATTATTATCATCCTTATATCTAGCGTTATAATTCAATTTATGTTCTCTATTTTCCTGTGGATTTCGGTTTGGATAGAGGTATAAAACATCTAAGTCTAGTATAGGTTAATAAAAATTAAGTGATCCGTAAGTTGTTTTAGATTAGTCTTATCAAAATTAGTTTTTAGCTTCAAGTTCTGATAGAAATAGTTTTTAACTTAGGGGAGGTGTAAACAAATATCACACGTTTGGCAAAGCAAAGATTATAATTAATGCATCTATTTATAAAATTTCCTTCAATTTCACTCACACATGCCAATTTCATGCTTTCATACTTCGCATTTACTGCACACATTCTTTAACCAAGAAATGCAATTTTGTACCTAAGTTCGGAACGATGACAATAAAATTAATCAGGTACTATTTCTCTTAATTAATGTTTAGTTAATTAATTTTGATTAATATACTTGTACATGAAGTTGGTAATTTCTGGTTAGTATTAGTTGACATGTGTATTGTTGGCGTTTTAGCGAATTTCCTGAAAGGAAATAGAGCTATTGGTCCCGCACCGAAGTAAAAATTTCGAAAAAATTTCTTCAAATGTCCATCGATCCTACCTAGTAGATGTCAAAAATCACCATCTGTAAATTTTTTGTATATATATATCTTCTGTAATCACTCTAGCGGTCACAGTTTTCATTTTATCGGAATGAGATTTGGTATTTGAAGCGCTTTTGGTATTCAAAAGGTCAAGTTCGTTAATGGGAAAAATCGGGCTAGAGGAAAGGGGTTTAGAGAGAGGGGGAAACACAAAATTTGACATATCTCCCTTTGTTTCTTATCATTTTTTCTGTTACACTAATATTTACAGAAATATTGACGGTTTAATATTGAAAATTAAATACCTTAATATCTCTGTACACATTAAAGATTGAGCAAAAATAATATGATGAATTGTAGCAAATATAATTTTCTACAACTGTATTTCTTACGCTTTTTTCGATTGTTCTAATATTAAGAGAGATATTTTATAATTTGTGTTTTCTTCTTTGTTTATCCCCCCCCCCCTACCGATTCCCCTCGACGTATGTCATTTATTAATAAAATTGGACTTGAAAATACTAAAATCATATACAATATTTCATTTTAATTTGACTAAATTGTGACCGTTAGAGAGTGATTTATGTATTCTCAGGATATTCGCTAAGTTGAAGCAGCTCCTGTGTAACGAATTTTTATTTTAACTTGTTGAACAAATTTAAAAAAATTGTTTCCATTTTTCTATTTTTAGAATTATTTCTTCGCAACAAAAGTTTCTAAATATCATTCAACAAGAATATAAATAAATAAAAACAATTTTTTCGGTCGAAGGTGTACGCTGTTCGTTTCAGGCAATTGGTCGTCTTCTACATGGCCCTGTTTATAAGGAAGGATACAATATTAACATTTGAAATTATATGCGGCCAAAAAAAAACCCATGTGGTAAGTACTTCTTACACATATAGATACAGAAACATAAAAATTTGGTATGAAGGCCCCACAATTTTCTTCCAGATTTTTACATACACACACGCATTGGCATACGTAATTTTAGAAAATCATTACGTAAATTCCATGAGTTTCCAGGTAATTACCAACAAACTTATTGACAGATAGATAAATTGTAAAGGCTGCCCTGGACGGGCTACACTTCGACCTTAAGGACCATTGTGATGCCTTAGGATGTGAGGATGTGAGTGGAGTAGAAGGAACTTTTTTGTATAGACTAGAAATTGGTTCGATATGCGGCTGCAGCCGAGTATGATTGGAACTATGCCGATATTCATCTGGAGTTCGTGAAGGAAACTGCAGAAAACCTGCTCAAGCATAGCCGATTACTTCGTTCTTGTCCATATGCCAACAGTTTAGTCAATTCGCGCCTTTTTTTTCTTTATAATTAACAAACTGCCGATGTCAGAATTCGAATCCATAACCTAGTGAGTAAACGTAAGTAAACGCTAGTCGCTTCCGTTGGTATTATATAACCGAAGGGCAGCCATACTTACAATGGAAATAAATAGACGCTAGTTTAAAAAAAAACAATTTGAAAATATGTTAATAGTAAATAAACAAAAATGAATAATACAATGGCATCAAATATGATAGTGAGGGATCGTATGCATAGTACTACCATAACATCTAAGGTAGCTCAGTTGGTAGAGCATTGGTCTAGAATGCCAGAGATCGTGGGTTCGATCCCCATCCCTAGATGTGTATGATTTTTCATATCAGGCATTTGATGTCAAAAAATGCCATAACCTTCCTGTTACCAAGTATGTTTACTGCGCAGACATAACGATTTAGACCGCTCGTACTGGTTAAAAACAAACCTATAAATAATTATTGAACTTCGAGGCTAAATTTATCTCAGACTAGATGTCTGGACAAAACACCAGGATATCTTGGTATATTCTAATATGTTCAAAAACTCGATTTACGGGGATAAGTCGGTTTTTTCGTTTTCCATTAGTTTAAATGAACTTGCTAATGGAGAGGTTCGTAGGCTCTATTTTCAAAACACTTACGATCAATGTTTATCTGTTAAAATGGAAATTACCGCGTAAGTTTGCCAATGCGTAGCTTAACATTCGTGCGTAGGACATGTATAAACTTCATTAAATTCGTGAACCGTTTATACAATTCAGACGACTATAGACGGAATGTGGATACCCTGAAGATCAAAGTACACACAAAAAATATTTGCAGTAGACAATCAACAGAGAAAAGTTTAGAAATTTAGCAAAAGGAGGGTAATGCATCGTTAATAAGAAATAGGATAAATTGCTCTATACCTCATTGTGTTGTTGGATAAACTTGTGTTTTTGGATCACGCAAAACGAAATTAGTATTTGGTCGACATGTTGCCCGAGCATGGATAATACGATGCGTACCTCTTCATTATTTTATGTATGCTTACGTGTCCCACTTCACAACAGGATCAAAAACAAAGAGCAACGCAGAATATGTGTTTTTAAATATTATTGAAAAGCAGAGCGACAGGAACTTGAAAACAATTTAACAAAAACTTACGACAATGTGCGATCTACATCGAACAGAACAGTAGAGGAAGAACACTGAAAGTTTTCCGATTCAAGGAATCTCAAATCTCTATTATATACTACATTGTTGCCTGTAAACAGAGGTAGGATATAATGCCATTAGTACTTTATAATAATTCATGTATATCAGAATAAAATTTCAAATTCCTCCTTTACTTAGATAAGTTTTTTGTATTATAAATACGTATTTCGACTGCAAAGTAGTCAAGATCAGTATAAATTAGCTAGTTGTAATTTACTCATTGACAATTAGAAATATATATAAAGTCGAGATAGACAATAAAAACTATTTTGACAAAATGGAAACCCGACTACAAAAATTAAATATTCTATAACAAAAAATGCACTAAAAAGTAAAAAAATAATTGTATATTCTTGTGCCAATTTTAGTTCACCTAAGCAAAAAATTTTAAATATATATGTACAATTATTGTTATTTTTGGAGTCGGTGTCAGCATAGCGAAATTCACATAACTTTTGGACACTGCCTCCAAAAATAACAATAATTGTACATATATATTTAAAAAATTTTGCTTAGGTGAACTAAAATTGGCACAAGAATATGCAATTATTTTTTTACTTTTTAGTGCATTTTTTGTTATAGAATATTTGATTTTTGAAGTCAGTTCCATTTTGTTAAAATAAGGTGTATTTCTCGCTTTTTAGTGACTTTGAAGTTCTATAACTTATTTTATTTGTCTAAATATGGGTAGACCAACTAAACGACCTACTAACTTTAAGTCCATTTCTTTATAACACTTTTTTTTTATCCGTTTTTTTTTTTTTTAAATTTTTTATGCATTTTTTCATAACAGATTTTCAGTTTTTTTTACAAGGAATTGGTTTTTTTTTTTGTAAAATTTTTTTTTTTTGGGGTCGGTTTTTTTTTCCAAAAAATTTTTTTGAAGTCGGTTTTTAAAAATTTTTTCTTATTTTCCCATTATGAATGAGTATACCTTTTCAAAAAAACAAAAATTTCGCAGATATAAAATGAGGATTTTCCTCGATTTCCCGGGGATCCTCTCAGCAGAATGCGATTTGGTGACAATGGGACAAACCTTGAATCAGACCCTTTAAGTCAAAAAAAAAATATTCTAAATCGGTTCATAAATGACGGAGTTCTGAGGTGACAAACATAAAAAAAAAAAAAAAATACAGACGAATTGAGAACCATCCTCCTTTTTGAAGTCGGGTTAAAAATAGTCATCATCAGTATAAATTAGCTAGCTGTAATTTACTCATTGACAATTAGAAATATATATAAAGTCGAGATCAATAGACAAAAATAAAAATGAATAGAAAATAAACTAAAATAAATTTAAATTAAAATATAATTAATTTTAAATTTGTGTGAAACTGTCACCAAGTTAGCAACGAGTAGCATATCCTGAGACAATATAAGAGTAATTTTAATAAGAGTAAGGTAACAGGAATAAATGTGAATGAAAGAAATTTTAACAAGAGTAATTTCAATGAAATTTATTATATAGTAAAATTTAAAATTTATTATACTTTAATTTTAATTTATTTTAGTTAATTTTCTATTTATTTTTAGTTTTGTCAATTGATCTCGACTTTATATATATTACTAATTGTCAAAGAGTAAATTACAACTAGCTAATTTATACTGATGATGACTACTTTGTAGTCGAAATACGTATTTATAATACAAAAAAACTGATCTAGGTAAAGGGGGAATTTGAAATTTTATTTCAAAAACCTAGAGTTCTCATTAATTATCATTTGATAATATAACATGTATATCATGATTAGATTACGTGTAAAAAGTGTTCAGTTGATTTCAAAATAATTGCGTTTGACGTCATGTAGCAATTTGAAATCGTCTCACCATCATCAACTAACTATCATTTAAACATGAAATAATGATAATATTAATGTTTCCCTCTTTTAAAATAAATTGATCATAAATCCTGGATGGCTGGTTTTAAAATAAGCATAGTGTATTCACACCTACGTTTTGTTCAACCATTTTATATAATTAAAACTAACATGCTCCACCCTAAAGGCAAATAATTATTTCAATCTAGTAGATGGATAAATGTGTTCTGTTTGTTACAAACAATTATAATTTCTAAATTACATTCTATTTTCTGATTATATTTGATTTTATACGTAAATATCAAATGCAGTTTCACACTGTATTATTATATTAATATCGAAATTCATAAATTCTACGAATTTTTAATTAAATTAAATACTGATATGAAAAAATTAACTCGTCAACTAGGAATCGAACCTCGGAACATATCAGTATTTAATTTAATTAAAAATTCAATGACACTGAAATTTGTCTGAGTAGTATACGCTAAAGTCTTCTAGAGTTTGTCATACGTAACCGAAAGGAATTTGGACAAACATCGTTATGTTGACGCTTAAGTATACACAAATAAACAAATATTAATTCTACGAATTATAAAATTCAATTATATTAGGGGTGTATATCCATTGTCTAATACTCTAATACTGGACATAAAATGTTTTCCATTTATTGCTCTTTAAAGTGATTTAGATTTGAAATCAATACCTCTATAAAAAAAAACAAGCTAGAGCGTTTACCAAAATTATTTTAGCAAAAACGTGTATGCAAAATCGCCACTCAAAAAGAAAAAACATCGAGCATTGAAAAATTAATTATTACATATTTTCAACTTTCTAAATGTAGTATATACTTATATAGTACGTATATAGAACCACACATTGTGAAACATTTTTGTCTGCAACCATCAATTGTAGATTTCAAATGGGCAAAGGCCTTGTCTACCAGGCAAAACAAAATTTCGATGCGTCTTTAGGGTCGCTGAATCCGACTCTATGGTTGGTTTGCGTCGGTCAGATCATTTTCCGTTCTTAGCCTCGAATAGTAACTAACCTTTTAGCGAATTTCCTGAAAGGAAATAGAGCTATTGGTCCCGTACCGAAGTCAAAATTTCGCAAAAATTTCTTCAAATATCCATCGATCCTACCTAGTAGATGTCAAAAATCACCATCTGTAAAATTTGTATATATATATATCTATGGACATATATATATATATATATACATATATATATATATATATATATATACATATATATATATATATATATATATATATATATATATATATATATATATATATGTCTGTAATCACTCTAGCGGTCACAGTTTTCATTTTATCGGAATGAAATTTGGTATTTAAGGCGCTTTTGGTATTCAAAAAGTCAAGTTCGTTAATGGGTAAAATCGGACAAGGGGAAAGGGGGGTTATGAGAGAGGGGGAAACACAAAATTTGACATATCTCCCTTAATATTCGAAAAATTTATAAGAAGTAAAGTTTTAGGTATTAAATTTTACTGTAGATTTGTTTCTTATCATTTTTTATGTTACACTGATATTTACAGAAATATTGACGGTTTAAGATTGAAAACTAAATTCCTTAATATCACTGTACACATTAGAGTTTGAGCAAAAATGATAAGGTGATGAATTGTAGCAAATTTGATTTTCTACAACTTTATTCCTTACGCGTTTTTCGATTGTTCTAATATTAAGAGAGATATTTTATATTTTGTGTTTTCTTCTTTCTTTATACTCCCCCCCGCCATTCCCCTCGACGCATGTCATTCATTAATAAACTTTGACTTGCAAATATAAAATCATATACGACATTTCATATTGATCAGACTAAAATTGTGACCACTAGAGAGTGATTTTTGTATTCTAACGAAATTCGCTAATTTGAAGCAGCTCCTGCGTAACGAAGTTATTTGATGTAAGGAATGTAATACGATCATACAGAGTCAAAACGCCCCCAGATGCAAGTTTAACGACCCCAAAAGCATATAGAAATGATTGTCTCGAAATGAAACCCAGATCTATTTAATATTTATGTGGGCTTTGATATATATTTGAAATTATATATATATAGTCTGTTCATTTCAAAATTATCCACCCTTAATAACTCTTGACCGGATGTGATTCTTGCTTTGAGTGAAAACACGTCGATTTAGATATCGAGGGGAAAGTATAAAAATGGTACCTAGAGAATTTTAGGTTTCATCCCTTCGCTCTCCAGCGACCTCCACTTTGAAATTTCAAATGGCGTCTCCTACTTTGTGATCCTCTCCTAGGCATTGTAGGACATTGTAGTTTGTGGAGCCAACTACACACTCAGGAACCTGCACACTCAGGAGTGGCAAATTATCAACAGCACGAGGACCAATTCGGGACACATCAACGTGCTGTAGTGAGTGCAGCGGGTCTGAGGTTGATTCAGGACCGAAGGTTTAAATTATACCTCGGGTTTGGTCAAGTTTACCTTAGACCACAGAATACATCAAAGAGAAAAAAGAATGTCTGATCTTCGGATGCTTGAAATAAACCTCCAGCACAGTAATGCGGCCTCCGCTGTCTTCTGTCAAAATGTGCTGAAAAGGGGAATTTCCATAGCTCTGATCCAGGAACCTTGGGCTGTGAACCATAAGATTCTGTAACTAGGAGATAATAGAGGACAAAAATTTACGATAAAACCTCGGAGAGACCCAGAACTTGCATGTATGCAAGAAAGGACATCAATGTCTTGCCGCTGTTAGAGTTTTGCCAGAGAGATCTAACAGCAGTAAAAGTAAAATACAACATGGGGAACGGAGCTGGAGTGGTAATCATCGCTTCGGTCTACCTACCCTAGGATACATCTACTACACCACCATCAACAGAGATGGAAGACCTGATCCAGTATTGTGAGGCAAAAAACCACCAACTGTACTAGAGTAACTGTACGAGTACCTATTTGATTATATCATAACTAACAACTTAGATATAGTTAATCAAGGCAACAAGCTGACTTTTATTAACAAAGTTCGGAAGGAAGTCATGAATGTAACACTGAGCACTTATGAAGTCAAGAAATGGCTAGTATCCGATGAACCATCTGCATCGGATCACAGACAAATCTATTACAATGTGGAGGTGATATGGGACCAATGTAATATACACTATCGGGATCCGAGGAGAACAAATTGGGACGAATATAGTTCGACACTAAAGCTCAAACTCGCCACAATCCCGAAGAAAGTTAAAACAGTATTGGACATTGAGCTTACTGCAACTGAGCTTCAGAATGCAATAATTAACTCCTTCCAAGAAAACTGCACGGAGGTCTCAAAAGACATCAGCAAGTCGACTTATTGGTGGAATGAAGGCCTAAGAAGTCAGAGGCGAAGGGTTCGCCAGCTTTTTAACAGCGCAAGAAGGTTGAGGAACTGGGATAATTACCATGAAGCCCTTACCGAATACAGAAGGTCTCTGAAGAAAGCCAAAATGGACTCATGGAGGAAGCTCTGTCATGATGTTGAAAACACATCTGAGGGAGCAAGACTCCATCGTATCCTGGCGAAGAAACCCGGTGACACCATCGGGTCACTTCATAAACCCGATGGTGAGTATACTAGCTCCGCGAAGGATACACTCGAGACACTGCTCCGGATTCATTTCCCGGATTCGGTGGCAGTGGACGGTGAAAACCCATCTAAAGAGCAGCTTAACCCGGATTTCCCACCGACTGGCAAGGACTGGAGAGGAGCGGTGATAGCCATTAACCGCTCAAAGATTGAATGGGCAATAAACTCATTCGACCCATACATAGCACCGGGACCAGATGGGATATACCCAGTGCTTTTACAAAAAGAAGCAGAGCATCTTATAACTCTGCTTGGTCATGTATTCAGGGCAAGCCTGGCTACGGGTTATATCTCAACAGTATGGAAGCCAGTAAGAGTGACCTTCTTGCCAAAACCGGGGAGGCATTACCACTCCACGGGAAAGGACTTTAGACCAATTAGTCTGTCATCATTTCTACTGAAAACAATGGAACGACTAATAGGATTTGATTTGACTCAGGGGGCATTGTCAAGAAATCCGCTTCATGCCAACCAACACGCGTATCAGGTGGGAAAATCTTGTGAATCAGCCCTCCTCAACCTAATATACAGGATTGCGGAGGAATTCGCAAGGAAACAAACCACCGTATGCGTTTTTCTTGACATCGAGCATTTGACAATGCTTCATACAATTCCACTGTTGATTATGCAGGTTGGCACGGACTAGAAGACACGTTTTGCAGGTGAATAAAATCTATGCTGATAGGAAGAAGAATACTAACTTCCCTTTTTGGAGAGTCTGTTACTGTAGAGCCACAAAGGGATGTCCGCAGGGTGGTGTCTTATCCCCACTCCTGTGGAGCCTTCAGTGAACAGCTTACTGATGAACCTCAACCAAAATGGATACTACACGCCGGGATACGCGGACGACATTGGAATTGCAATCCAGGGACCCTGTGAAGGCACAATCTCGGAGCTTATGCAAAACGCTCTAAGAATGACACAGGAATGGTGTATCAATCAGGGATTGAAAATAAACCCTGGTATGACCGCACTAATTCCATTCGCACGTTAAAGGAATTACAGATTACAAGGGAAGCCAAGTTCTTAGGAGTAATGCTGGACTCTTAATAAACATGGAACCCTCATCTGGAATACATACCAAATAAGAGCAAATCTTCTCTCATGCTTTGCAAAAGAGCATGTGGAAAAGTCTGGGGTCTAAAACCCAAAATGATCCACTGGCTCTACACAACAGTAGTCAGGCCCATTATATCCTAAGCTGCTCTAGTGTGGTGGCCATAAGTTAAGCAGATTAATGCGTGCAAAAAACTATCCAGGATCCAGAGACTGGCCTGCTTGTGTATCACTGGATCTATGAGCAGTACACCCACAGCTGCCATGGAAGCCATACTGGGGCTGCCTCCGCTAAGTATTATAATAATAGCAAAAGCGACATCCAGCGCCTATAGATTGTCTTGCAATAAGAACTGGATTAATAAAAACCTGGTTGGACATGCAAGTAGCGTGGGAACATTAATTATCTCAGACTCCGTCTTTGAAATGGGTACATATATACTTCCCAAGACATACTCCTTCTCAAAACCTTTCACTGTAGTATGTGATAGGGCCATGTAGTCGGAAGGAGAATCACTCTACCTCAGGAGAGTCTGGTCCGTCTGGTATACAGACGGTTCCAAAACTGAAGAAGGGGCCGGGGCGGGAATCTACGGTGAGAGATCTAATGCAAATATAAGCCTCAACTTGGAGAAATATGCCACGGTCTTCCAAGCAGAAATCTACGCCATACTGAACGTATGTATACCAGAACGTATGTATTCTGTCGGACAGTCAAGCTACGTTAAAAGCCTTGTTTGGAACTGAAGTCACCTCAAGGGTAGTCAAGGATTAGGAACTCCAAGGACTGCATGTAAACGGGTGATCAACGAGTGGTCAAATGCTAAACACCGTGATCACTGGGAAAAAGTACCGCGGCAAGAGCTCGGGAAGGTACTGCTTCAGAGTGCAACAAAGAGGTTATCTCTAGATGCACTGAGGCTGAACAGGATGAAACTGTGGAGGGTTACCGGGTTCATTACCGGGCATTATCCCATGCGGAAGCATCTGCACGCAATGGGACTCCATAACGGGTCCATTATGTACAGATTGTGTGGCGAGAAGGAAGAAACATCCAGTCACATCTTTGACTGTATCTTTGACTGCGAACCTCTGGGTTACAGCAGATACAGGATATTCGGTACATCTCACTCCGAATATATGAACCTTCGGGAGGACCTGATAAGCATGCTCCAGGCTATTGCCAACATATGGGAGAAGCGAGTCTCGTCAGACTGAGGTAGAAGGGGGTGCACAATGGACCATAGGGTCGAAGTGCAATAGTTTTTACCCCGATATTAATCAATCAATCAACCTACTTTGTGAGACATCATTTGAAAGGGCTTAAATTCTCTATTCAATCATGATAAAAAAATGAAATCGATCGATTGGTTCTTAAGATTGACTACACAGAAGATGGAATGTATGAAATCAATTATTAGTAGCAAAACATTGCGGATTGGATTGTTTGAACATTAATTAAAGTAATTTTCGTAAGACATCTTTTACATTTACGATTAAATCAGTTTATTATTTTAATGGCGGTAACAAAATCGTAAATAATCATCGCCTCTGAAATAAATATAAAAAACGCAAAAATTAAACTAGGAAATTACTATTTTGGCAATTTTAAACTTACGGATGAGAAAAGACCCGATAAATGATACATGGGTAAAAAGAGGAAAAAAAATCCGTTCTAACGAAGCCATAGACAACTATACTTCCTAATTAAAAAAACACAACTTTAGGCATATCTCGAAAACCAAGCTTTTTTCTCCAACTTGCCACTGGATTATACCAAAAAAGTGCCTTAGGAATGTAAAAATCATTTTCATCTAGCTTTACAAACAACCAAGATATTCACAATTGTTTAAAAGTCGAAAAATCGAACTTTTGCTTATAACTCGCAAACAAAAGATGCTAGCAAATTTTTGTTGACACCAATGAATTAAACATATTATCGAATGATAATTAGTGAGAACTCTAGGTTTTTGAAATAAAATTTCAAATTCGCCCCCTTTACCTAGATCAGTTTTTTGTATTATAAATACGTATTTCGACTACAATGTAGTCATCATCAGTATAAATTAGCTAGTCGTACTTTACTCTTTGACAATTAGAGATAGATATAAAGTCGAAATCAACAGACAAAAATAAAAATAAATAGAAAATTAACTAGATTAAAATATACTAGATTTAAAATATAATAAATTTTAAATTATATTGAAATTGCTCTTGTTAAAATTTCCTTCATTCACATTTATTCCTGTTAATTTTACTCTTATTAAAATTACTCTTATATTGTCGCAGGATATGTTACTTGTGACTAATTTGGTGACAGTTTCACGCAGATACCAATGAGTTAGTCTGAAAAAAGAGATCGAGAATGTGCCATCTATTTGTTTCTATCTCTAATACTTACCGAGTTACCCCACAAAACCATCGAAATTGACCCACTCTTTACATTATCATTCTTCATACTTTTGATTGTTTTTGGGCAATTCTTTCTTATTTGGTTCTTGGTTGCTTCGTGTTCCCATTTTTTACCTGTTTCGATATCTACGACTAGACTTTCGAGCGGACATTGTTTTTGTTGAATTGCAAGATTTAGGCCTTTATTTAATAATTTGGTCTCAGATTCTGAGAATTTTTCAGTTGTTAGGTTATAAATTAACTGTTGTTTGTCAAGTTTTGGTGTTTACAAGTTAGTTTATTCGTGTTTGAGCTACGTTTGAGATATCTGAAATTTCTTTAAAGATTTTAGTTTTTTACTTTTGTTTGTGTTTTATGACAACGTGTATTTGTCTATTTGTGCAAGCGATATCTAAATATATTAATTTTGTGTCAATCTGTTTTGTTTTTCAACAACAGATGCTTGTCGAAAGCCGTTGAATATAAAATTTTTACTCCAGGAGAAAAAAGACCTTAAATCATAAATAAAGGAACACGATGCCTCCAATAAAACATTTGTCAATAATAGGAAAGGAAATTAAAAACAATTACAAGAAATTCATTTTACCAATTAGTTTGTAAATAAAATAATGCGTAAACATTACACATACACTAGTAAATTGGGTTTACATTTTAACCTTTATTTTAATCATCGATGGAGAATAAATTAAGATTTTGAACATCATATAACACAAAACTTCTTAAGATGTGTTCAAACCATACAATGCCGTTATGCCGTTATATATATATATATATATATATATATATATATATATATATATATATATATATATATATATATATATATATATATATATATAAATATATATTTAAATATGTATATATATATATATATATATTTATACGATGGGTTAAAGTTTCTGTTATTACAATGTTATAAAATACAAACATTTAGATTTATCGGAGGAAACCAATGTATTGTATATAAATGAATAAGAGAATGAAAAACTTTCTCGTTCTAAGGGAGTTTTAATGATGATTATCTACCAATAAGTATTATCATGTCTATATATTTTAATCATTTGTTATGTGGTTGTACGAGGGAAAAAAAATGTTATTGATTTTCTTTGACTTGAGAAAAAGAGACTATAATTTATTATACAACATTGTTGGGTTGTTTACTACCACAATTGTTTTTTAATTATTTTTAGTTTATTTTATACTTATAATAATATAAGTATATATTATTATAAGTATATAAGTATATAATAATATAAACTTACTTTCGAACGACCAAAAAAAAAAAAAAAAAAATACAACAAATATTGCATCCGCCATACTTACAATGTACGCCGTCAAGTGTTTTTATAAAAAAAGTTATATCCTCCCAGAACAGCGACGTCACTCTAATCTAGTAAAAGGGTGAAAAACATTGCCATCCTTTAAAAATAATCGGATCAAAAGAAATTTATGGGAAAAAATTTTAATAATAGGGAATATGCATAAAAATTTTTTTTCACATTTATTTTCAGAATATGAAAATAATGTTAATACTGTAATAATATTTAAAAACGAAACTAAAATCCGACAAAAATTCTAAAAAGTTTTACGTGTATTTTAAATTGTGAAAGTGTAATATGACGTCACATAACATATCAAGAGGGCTATCACCCTCTTTGTCTAATCGGGAATTTAAATCATTCATATCTCGCTTATTTTTAAAGTTATATAAAAAGTAATTTTACCTTGATATTTGTCAAGTAAACATGCTTCAATTCAAGTGAAAAAAAATTTTCATGCATATTCCCTATTGTATGTTATTTTTTAGAAGTTAACATTTAATATACAATTCGAAATATTTTGTAAATTAAAAAAAAAAAAATGTATTTTAATATTTTTTCTTAAACTAAATTACTGACCTACGAATAAGGAAAATTTAATGTAAAATCAATATGAAAAGATATTGTAAAACATCATAAATTCAAATTGAATATCATTGCAATTTCTCTACCCACTAATTGTCAAAGTCGTACCGGGGGCTTTAAATTGAAATCGATTCTTAAAGAGTAATCTCCAAAAATAGTAAAAATTAAAAATAAGCAAACAGAAAATGATTTTCCCTCGACGTTATTGTGGTGTTTTTTGCATTAAATGTGTTGTTTCTAGTTTAAGGACAATTTTACGCATGTAGGTGTAGAAAAGCGCGGTAGTATCCATTGTTAATCGTCATTGTAACTTTAGATCAATACGACAACTAATAAAATAGTTAATAGTTACAAAAATATTTTAATAACACGAATTTTAAGTTTTCATTTTTCAATTGTGGACATTTAGTATTTGTATTATCTTTGTATTAACAGAAAATCAATTGTAGGAACTGTAGGAAATAAAGTACGTTTGAATGGTTAGTAGAGGTAGGACAGTTGATTATTTTGCTCAGCACGTAATTTTCACGTTTAAACATATTTGATAATAGCTTTTTGTGTCTCCGTAGAATATCATATATTAAAAAATTCGTTTCGCAGGAGCTGCTTCAACTTAGCGAATTTCCTTAAAATACATAAAACACTTTCTAACGGTCACAATTTTAGTCTGATCAAAATGAAATGTCGAATATGATTTTAGTATTTGCAAAGCCAATTTTATTAATAAATGGCATACGTCAAGGGGTAATGGGGGCATAAAGAAAGAAGAAAACACAAAATATAAAATATCTCTCTTAATATTAGAACAATCAAAAAATGTGTAAGGAATAAAGTTGGAGAAAATCCAGTTTGCTACAATTCTCACCTTATCATTTTTGCTCAAACTCTAATGTGTACAGAGATAGTGAGGAATTTAATTTTCAATCTTAAACCGTCAATATTTCTGTAAATATTAGGGTAACAGAAAAAATGATAAGAAACAAAATTACAGTAAAACTTAATACCTACAACTTTATTTCTTATAAATTTTTCGATTTTTCGAATATTAAGGGAGATATGTCAAATTTTGTGTTTCCCCCTCCCTTTAAACCCCCCTTTCCCCTTGTTCGATTTTACCCATTAACGAACTTGACCTTTTGAATAGTAAAAGCCTCTCAAATACCAAATTTCATTTCGATAAAATGAAAACTGTGACCGCTAGAGTGATTACAGACACATATATATATATATATATATATATATATATATATATATATATATATATATATATATATATATATATGTATATATATATATATATATATGTATATATATATATATATATATGTCCATAGATATATATATACAAATTTTACAGATGATGATTTTTGACATCTACTTGGTAGGATCGATGGACATTTGAAGAAATTTTTCCGAAATTTTGACTTCGGTACGGGACCAATAGCTCTATTTCCTTTCAGGAAATTCGCTAAAAAAACGTAAGAAATTAGTGTTTGCTGTTATTGTGGTAGATATTAAAAACAAAAAAAAAAACACCAAAATAATTATAAAAAATCGATTGTCAAACTAATGTAAACAAATTTGCCAGATAAAAACTTCTAACCAGTTTGAAACGTCCAGAATTCATTGCTTTCATCCTTGTTATTCTACTTTTGGTAACATTTACATATTATATGAGTTATCCAAACATAATGTTTATCCTAAAACTAAATAACAACATAGCATGCCTCTCTCACACGTACCTATATAGGATATACATATACTAGTTATCTATTTAATATTCTCAAGAGATTCCGTAAAACATTGTTGGTATTGTTGGTAGAAAGTTTTCGTGAATATTTGTAAATGGCGAGCAAATTATTTGATTCAATCAATATCATATTACTAACATGCGTAAAAAAACGTTTGAATGTTACAAAACATCGCATTTATTATTAGTTCCATAGACGATGTGGTATGTGGTTGGACGGAAAATTTAATATAAATTATAAGTAAATGGAAAAAAATGAAAAAAATTGTAGATAATTAAAATATCTACAACTTTTGTATTTACCAATTCCCAACTCAACCTCAAATTTATGGAGAAAAACGCAAAATACCGGTTTTTTCGTGTATAATTTTTTTTTGCAAGAAAAATTATTTGATTTCGATGAAAATCACTGAAAATATAGATTTTTATGTTTTAAACAAGTAGTAATTTTTTGAAGCTAAATATTCATTTTTGTATTTTTTACGAGTTACAATTGAAAAAAAAAAATTCGTTACGTGGGAGCTGCTTTAACTTAGCGAATTTCAAAATGAAATCAAAATGAAATGTCGTATATGATTTTAGTATTTACAAGGCCAATTTAATTAATAAATGACATACGTCAAGGGAAAATGAGGGTATAAAGAACGAAAAAAACACAAAATATAAAATATCTCTCTTAATATTAGAACAATCGAAAAATGCGTAAGGAATAAAGTTATAGAAAATCAAATTTTCTACAATTCATCACCTTATCATTTTTGCTCAAACTCTTATCTGTACAGAGATATTAAGTCAATATTTCTGTAAATATTAGTGTAACAGTAAAAATGATAAGAAACAAAATTACAGTAAAACTTAGTACCTACAACTTTACTTCTAATAAATTTTTCGATTTTTGGAATAGTAAGGGAGATATGCTTAATTTTGTGTTTCCCCCTCCCTTTAAACCTTCCTTTCTCTGTGGTCGATTTTACCCATTAACGAACTTGACCTTTTGAATACCAAAAGCGACTCAAATAACAAGTTTCATTCCAATCGGAATAAAATTGTGACCACTAGAGCGATTACAGACACATATATATATATATATGTATATATATATATACATATATATATATATGTATATATATATATATATATATATATATATATATGTCTATAGATATATATATATAAATTTTACAGATGGTGATTTTTGACATCTACCAGGTAGGATCGATTCACATTTGAAAAAATTTTTACGAAATTTCGACTTCGGTACGGGACCAATAGCTCTCTCTATTTCCTTTCAGGAAATTCGCTAAAAAGCCAAATTTCAAACAAAAATTTGGTTAGTAAAATTTAGAATTTTTAACTTTATCAGTGCTTGTTTCTTTGAAACCTCAACTTAACGATGAAATAAATAAAAAATATTCTTTAAAACGAGAAAAACCAAAAAATGATTTTTTCAAGATCAATTTTTCAATAAATGCCATGAATGTTCGTTTTTTATGATATGCTGGTTTACATTAATGCAAAAGAGTAAATTTCGTATAATACTAAACAAACTTTACTAAATTATACTTTTACTATTTTGAAAATTTCTGAAAACATTGTTTAAACAATAACCGTACATTTAAAACATTCAGGAAATGAACGTATCAGCTCATGAAAATGTTTTAAAAATCTTTCCACATTTCTAATAAAAAAATTGTATTAAAATATAAATTAGTTGCACATGGTAAACAGTGAATGAATAAGATTTGCAAGTTATTTAAATCGAATTTTCTTTGAAAGGTTGTCTCCATCGTTAGAGTTGGTGTAGCTTCTTATTTCTTTAGGTTCGTCTAAATCTTGCAGATCTTCGAATTCTTCGTCATCATTTAGATCTTGATTTTCAGCATTAATGGAATTTCGTAAAAATTTTTTCAAATGTCCATCGATTGTACCTATTAGATGTTAAAAATCACTCTAGCTAAAATTTGTGTATATGTATGTATATATATATATATATATATATATTTACATATATACATATGTAGTTTTTTAAAATGTCTGTGGACTCTCTAGCGGTCACAGTTTTATTCCCATTGGAATGAAATTTGATATTTGAGTAGCTTTTGAAATTCTAAAGGTCAAGTTCGTTAATGGGTAAAATCGGGAGATTGGAAAGGGGGTTTAGAGGGAGGGAAAAACACAAAACTTGACTACCTTCCTTAATATTTGAAAAATCGAAAAATTTATCAGGAGTTAAGTTGTAGTTACTTAGTTTTACTGTAATTTTGTGTCATATCATTTTTCTGTTACACTTATATTTACAGAAATATTTGCAATTAAAGATTGAAAGTTAAAATTCTAAATATCTCTGTTCACATTAGAGTTTGAGAAAAATGATCAGGCAATGAATTGTAGCAAACTTAATTTTCTACAACTTTACTCCTTATACATTTTTCGATTATTCTAATATTAAGCGAGATATTTAATATTTTGTGTTTGTTTGACACGAATATATAAAATATTTTGTATTGTAAAAAATTTTGATTGTCGTTTCCATAGTAACTATTAATTATAATCGTTATACCGTTTTTTTTTTTGGCTATTATTAAATTTAATTTTTGCAAATACTAAAATCATATCTGATATTATATTTCATTTTGATCACACTAAAATTATGACCGCTAGAGAGTGATTTATGTATTCTCAGAAAATTCGCAGTTCCTACGTAACGAGTTGACGCAGCTCCTACGTAACGAATTTTTTTGTAATAAAAATATGTTTAATAGCTTCACCCTTCATTACAATTCACATTATAAATGGAAAATCATAACAGCATTACTTTTCTAGACACAACATGCATAAATATTAATAATAATATCCCTACCAAATGGTCTCCCAAACATTACAATTCAAATAGATATGTGTTAATTATCTCTCTTATCCGAATAGGTCAGTTAAAATACAGATCATCAATAACATTTTCAATAAAGCTTTTACCCTAACCCCTCCCCCCACCAAACCATAAAACAAGAAAAATTTATACTAAAACAAAATAACTATCCGACTATCATAACAAACCGTATCATCAAACAAATAATTAAATATACGTATAATACAACTAACAAGCCCTAACTAACAAAATCTAACTAATAACGCCCCCTACACACGAGAGACATTGAGCAGCAACATTGAACTCTGCCTTCAAAAATATTTTCAGTACAGACGTTGCAACCAAAGTTTGGGAACATAAAATTTAATTTAATTATTTTATGACGGCAGTCATAATAATATCTTCTATACAAATAAAAGTGTATAATGTAAATTTTAACCAATCTAGGTAATAAAACATAATAAAATATTAGGAAAGCATAACATTTCAGATAATAGGACCAATTTTTATATGAACATTTAACTCCTCCTACAAAATATCTAATATTTTTGATTTTTACAGCAACTGTTCAAGGACATGTTTTTTATTGCTGCAACCACTATACACATTCGCAACCATACTAGGTTGCTGCATAATGTTGCTGGTCAATGTTCCTCGTTTGTAGGGGGCTTAAGATATACATCCCAATCCCCACTTAAAACCAAAAAATCAACAATTTTTTTCAAAACCTACTATCTTACAACAAGATTGAAATAGTACAAACTTACAATGACAAAACTAAAAATATTCACTGTAAAACCAAAGGAAAATTACAAATCCAAAACCTACATGAAATGATCTTTACCATACGTATGTATTTTGTATGTATGTATATTGTAGCTATAATTGTATAGGACAAACTTCAAGCCTCCTAAAAAATCGTATCTACAAACATAAATACAGCCTCAGAATAGGTAACCAAAATACAGGATTACAAGAGCACAGTATTAAGAATGACCACCCCTTCAACTTTAAAAATATAACAACACTAGATCCGATCAAAAGCATAAATGTAAAAAAAGGGTCAAGTTTTCGGGGAGATAGTTCATATAATAGTTACTCCTTAAAAAGTGATGAAAAGAGCCGAGCTATTTACAAAGTAAATAGTGCAAAGTAAAATGTAAGAATGTAAGTGCAAAGTAAAATGTAAGAAAACATTTAGTTGAAAAAATTTATTTCGTAATTTTTGTCTTAGTATGTTTTTAAAATTTTATAACGCGGCAAGTATTTATTTAAAATATTTGAATCAAAAGAAAACAGATGACTTGCCGCGTTATAAAATTTCCCTGTGCCTTGGGTACTAGACCTAACTGTATGCCAAATACCAACTTTAATGTATATCTGGTGTAGGCCCTACGTTTTTATCCTGTCTAATGAAAATTATGGGTGTTCCTGTTATTTTACGGTTTTTGAACCGAAATAACTTTTAAACCGGTTATTTCTCAACGAAAAGCGAAAACTTGTTATCTTATAATTCCCTAAATAGGATTTATGCGAAAAACCAGCACTGTAGCTCTTTTCATTCAAAAGTTATTTCGGGGTCAGATCGACTCTGATTTAACGATAAGTAATAGTACTGTAAGCGCGAAGGCCAAAAATCCCTTAACCTCGGCCTGTCGCACTACCAGGCTATAGAACTATAATTGCGAGGGCAAAAAACCCCTTAAACTCGGGCTGTCTCACTACCGTGCTATAGATAAGGAAGGTAATTACAACAAAATAATTGTCTATTATTACCAAAATTAATTGCAACAACCAACTAGACACCAATAACTTGTAAACAATAAAAACAGTTTCTAAATAACAAATATGCGCAATTTCTACCGTTTTCTACTGTTTTCCGCAATAAAGCACACAAAAGTTGATCCCTGTCATACCAATTTGAGTGGATGAGCTGTTAGAACTGCTAGTTTGATTCCCAACGGAGGCAGTTTGTCAATAAAATTAATAAGAAGAAAAATTAGTGGTGCGGTTAATTGATTAAACTGTCGGAGTATGGACAAGAACGAAAATAGCCGGCTATGCTTGTATAGGTTTTATGCGGTTTCTTTTCACAAACTACATATGAATATCGGCATAAGTCCGATTAACGTCTAGAAAGTCCTACTTGCCAGGCTTCGACCTTCCCTTCGAAGGTCGAAGTAGTCTTCTACTAGTACTACTAACCCCTATCATCACTAAGCCTAAAAAATCAACAACAAAAAAACAGAAATCTAGTTAAAAAATGAAAAAAAAAACTATTTAGAATCATTAAACGAAAACTCTTGTTCTAATAATAAACATACCAATATAAATAACAATTGTACAAAATATAAAACCTATTTTGTCAAAATGGAAACCCGACTTCAAAAATCAAATATTCTATAACAAAAAATGCATTAAAAAGTAAAAAAATAATTGCATATTCTTGTGCCAATTTTAGTTCACCTAAGCAAAATTTTTTAAATGTATATGTACAAATATTGTTATTTTTGGAGGCGGTGTCAGCATAGAGAAATTCACATAACTTTTGGACACCGCCTCCAAAAATAACAATAATTGTACATATATATTTAAAAATTTTTGCTTTGGTGAACTAAAATTGGCACAAGAATATGCAATTATTTTTTTACTTTTTAGTGCATTTTTTGTTAAAGAATATTTGATTTTTGAAGACGGGTTTCCATTTTGTCAAAATAGGTTTTATGTTGTTACTGTTAAGTATTCTGATTATTTCATGTAGCCGAAGTGTAAGTCAAATATATATTATTATTATTATCATTATTATTATTTACATTACAAAATTTATATGATAGTAGAACTTGTCGCGAGATCTACTTGTGTATAATAAATAAATTAATAAAATAGGTAAATACATCTACACTAGTAAATCTCGCGACAAACTTTAATATCATTAAATTTTGCAATGTAATAAATTAATAAGTTTGATTCAATTTAAGGTTTATTTGCTTCTTTTTAGAGTATTTAAATAAAAGCTTGTTTTTATACCCAGTATATTTGTAAATATACAAGGTATATTAAGTTTAGTCCCGACTTTGTAACGCTTGAAAATATTAATCCTTGACAAAAATGCTTCAAAAAGGTATTCATAAAATGGCATAATTCGGCCATTTTCACAAATCCGTCCGTCCGTCCGTCCGTCTGGGAAGCCGATAACTCAAGAACGAAAAGAGATAACGAGCTGAAAATTATTGTGTGTGTTCTAGAGCAAAAAAGTAAGGTCAAGTTCGTTAATGGGCAAAATCGGAACATGTTTCCCCTCGCTATGAGGGCGGGGAATATCCGTCTTTGAAACCGTTAGAGATAGAAAAAAAATTTTGAGACAAAAAATCTTCTTCTTTTTAAAATAATCAAATTTTGTTTGAAAAATTTTTCCATAAACTCAATAGTTTTCTCATAATTTGTGCAGAAAGAGTAAATAAAAGGGGGGAATTACACATCTTTGAAACCGTAAGAGTCAGAAAAAAAATTTGTTATATAAAAATCTTCTTCTCTTTATAATAACAAGTTTTGTTTGAAACACTTTTTCATAAACTCAATAGTTTTCTCAAAATCTGTCCTCAAAGTTGAAAAAAATGATAAATACAATTGATAAGCGAATGAAGGCATGGTCTCCATGTACAAACGGGCACATGACAAACATAACATACATCAAATAGTATTGTTTTTATGTTTATTTCAGTTTTTTAAACCATAAGGTCAAGGTTTAAGTGATTTTCCTTTTCAAAGAAGTAGTTGCTCTCGCAGATGTCAAAGTTTTGCAAAAATTTTATTCAAAGGTCCATCGATTCAATAAAAAATCATCAAAAAAATTTATATACATATATATATCTATATATATACATATATATATATATCTATATATATATATATATATATGTATATATGTATATATATATATATATATATACATACATATAAATATAAATATATATATATATATGCGTTGAATCACTGACGCTTCGCGTTCATTAACTAACGCTTCGTGTTGACCTAACGCTCCCGATTGACAAACGCTTCGCGTTGGGTTACTAACGGTTCGCTTTAGCTTGCGTGATGCGACGGTTAACGCTTTGCGTTTACCAAGGCTATGGGTTGATTTACTAATGCTTTACGTTGGCTGACTTAAAGTTCGCTTTAGCTTACGTTTCGCGTTAGTAAACGCTAAGCGTTTACCACCACTTTGCGTTTAATTACTAACGCTTCCCGTTGACAAAACGCTTCCAATTGAAAAGCGCTTCTCATAGACCAACGCTTCACATTGGCTGACTAACTGTTCGCTTTAGCTTGCGTTTCACGTGGGTTAATGCCTTACGTTTACTAACGCTTCGCGTTGACCTTACACTTCCTATTGATTCGCGTGAAATCACGCTTCGCGAATCACCGACGCTTCGCTTTGAATAACTTACGCTTCTCATTAACCAACGCTTCGCGTTGGCTGACTTACGGTTCGCTTTAGCTTTCGTTTCGAGTTAACCTAACACTTCCTATAGACTAACGCTTTTCATTGACCAACGCTTCGCGTTGGCTGACTTACGGTTCGCTTTAGCTTACGTTTCGCGTCGGTAAACGCTTTGCGTTGATTAACATGGCCGCTTCGCAAATCACCGGCGCTTCGCTTTGACAACTTACGCTTCTCATTAACCAACGCGTCGCATTGGCTGACTTATAGTTCACTTTAGCTTACGTTTCATGTTGGTTAGCTCTTTGCGTTTAACAACGCTTCGCGTTGACCTTACACTTCCTATTGACTAACGCTTCTAATTGACCAACGCTTCGCGTTGGCTAACTTAAGGCACGCTTAAGGTTACGCTTTGCGTTGGTTAACGCTTTGCGTTGTTTAATGATTCGCGTGAAATCACGCTTCGCGAATCATGGACGCTTCGGATTTGAATAACTAATGCTTCTCATTAACCAACGCTTCGCGTTGGCTGACTAACGGTTTATTTTAGCTTTCGTTTCACGTCGGCTAACTCTTCCCGTTGTATAACTCACGCGTGCGTTCGCTTCGCGTTAACTATCGTTACGATTTGACTAACTTTTCACGCTTACTTTTATCAATAACGATTCGCGTGAAATCACGCTTCGCGTTGAATCAGCGACGGTTCGTTGTCACGTAGTTCACGGCTTTGCGTTGACCTAACGCTTCCTATTGACTAGCGCTTCTCATTGACCAACGCTTCGCGTTGGCTGATTTACGGCTCGCTTAATCTTACGGGTCACTTTGGTAAACGCCTTGCGTTAACCAACGCTATGCTAACGCTTCGCGTTGGCTAGTTTAAGATTACGTTTTGCGTTGGTTCAAGCTTTTCGTTGATTAACGATTCCGAACACTGACGCTTCGCTTTGGATAACTAAAGCTTCTCATTGGCCAACGCTTCGCGTTGGTTGACTTACGGTTCACTTTAGCTTACGTTTCGAGTTAACCTAACACTTCCTATAGACTAACGCTTTTCATTGACCAACGCTTCGCGTTGGCTGACTTACGGTTCACTTTAGCTTTCGTTTCGCGTCGGTAAACGCTTTGCGTTTACCAACGCTTCGCGTTGACCTAACGCTTCCCATTGCGCCAACGCGTCGCGTTGGCTGATTTATGGGTCGCTTAAGCTTACGGTTCGCCTTGATTAACGCTTTGCGTTGTTTAATGATTCGCGTGAAATCACGCATCGCAAATCACGGACGCTTCGCTTTGAATAACTAATGCTTCTCATTAACCAACGCTTCGCGTTGGCAGATTTACAGTTTGTTTTAGCTTACGTTTGTCGTTTGTAAACGCTTTGCGTTGATTAACTAACACTTTGCGTTGACCTAACGCTTCCTATTGACTAGCGCTTCGCATTGACCAACGCTTCGCGTTGGCTGATTTACGGCTCGCTTAATCTGACGGTCTGCGTTGGTTAACGCTTTGCGTTGATTGACGTTTCGCGTAACGTCAAGCTTCGCGAATCACCGATGCTTCGCTTTGAATAACTAACGCTTCTCATTAACCAACGCTTCGCGTTGACTGACTTACGGATCGCTTTAGCTTACGTTTCGCGGCTAGCGCTTTGCGTTTACCAACGCTTTACATTTACCAACGCTTTCCGTAGATTTACTAAAGCTTCGCGTTGACTAACTTTTCGCGTCGCCTAACGGCTCGTTTTAAACAACGATATATATATATATATATATATATATATATATATGAATATCTATATATATATATATAAATTTATATATATATATATATATATATATATATATATATATATATAATATATATATATATATATATATAATATATATATATATAATATATATATATATATATATATATATATATATATATATATATATATATATATATATATATAAATATACATATCGATATATATCGCTACTTACGCGACTTTCTAACGCAGCATCGGCACTTGATTCGCGTTGATGGACTAACGCTTTGCGTTTACCAACTAGATTTACCAGCGCTTCGCGTTAACTTCCTTACGCTCAGTGTTAACTTGCTTACGCTCCGCGTTAACTTCCTCTCGTAATCTAGTGCTGTGTATCGACTGACGCTTCGCGTCAGGTAACTCTTTGCGTAATATAACTTACGCGTGCTTTCGCTTCGCGTTAACTATCGCTACGATTTGACTAACTTTTCACGTTTACTTTAAGTATTAACAATTTGCGAGAAATGACGCTTCGCGTTCAATCACAAATGATTCGCTTTGAATAACTATCGCTTCTCATTGACCAACGCGTTGGCTGACTTGCGGTTCGCTTTAGCTTACGTTTAGTGTTGGTTAATGCTTTGCGTTAATTAACGATTCGCGTGAAATAACGTTTCGCGAATCACCAACGTTTCGCTTTGAATAACTTACGTTTCTTAGTAACCAACGCTTCGCGTTGGCTGACTTACGGTTCGCTTTAGTTATAGCTTTGCGCTTTCCAACGCTTCGCGATGATTGAATAACGCTTCGCGTTGAGTTAACACTTTCTATTGACTAACGATTCTCATTGAACAACTTTAACTAACTTTGACTTACGGCTCGCTTAAGGTTACAGTTTGCGTTGGTTAACGCTTTGCGTTTACTAACGCTATGCTTCGATTAACTAGCGTTTCGCGTTAACTTGCTTACGCTCAGCGTTAACTTGCTTACTCTCCGCGTTAACTTCCTCTCGTAAACTACTGGTGTGTATCGACTGACGCTACGCGTCAGCTAACTCTTTGCGTAATATAACTTACGCGTGCTTTCGCTTCGCGTTAACTATCGCTACGATTTAACTAACTTTTCACATTTACTTTAAGCATTAACGATTCGCGTGAAATCACGCTTCGCGTTGAATCACAAATGATTCGCTTTGAATAACTATCGCTTCTCATTGACCAACGCTTCGCGTTGGCTGACTGACGGTTGGCTTTAGCTTACGTTTCGCGTTGTCTAATGCTTTGCGTTGGTTAACGATTTGCTTGAAATCTCGCTTCGCGAATCACTGGCGCGTTGCTTTGCAAAACTCACGCTTCACATTGACCAACGCTTTGCGTTGGCTGTCTTACGGTTCGCTTTAGCTTTCGTTTCGCGTTGATCTTACACTTCCTATTGACTCACGCTTCTCTTTGACCAACGCTTCGCGTTGGCTGACTTACGGCTCGTTTGAACTTACGGTTCGCGTTGGTTAACGGTTTGCGTTAATTAACGATTCGCGTGAAATCACGCTTCGCGAATCACCAACGTTTCGCTTTGAGAAATTAACGATTCTCATTAACCAACGCATCGCGTTGGCTGACTTACGTTTCGCTTTAGCTGAAGTTTCGCGTTGGTTAACGCTTTGCGTTGGTTAACGGTTCGCTTAAATTCTCGCTCCGCGAATCACTGACGCTTCGCTTTGCATAACTAACGCTTCACATTGGCCAACGCTTCGCGTTGGCTGACTTACGGTTCGCTTCAGACTACGTTACTCGTTGACCTAACGCTTCCTATTGACCAAAGCTTCTCATTGACCAACGCTTCGCGTTGGTTGACTTACGGTTCGCTTTAGATTGCAAGTCGCATTGGTTAACGTTTTGCGTTTACAAACGCTATGCGTTGGTTTACTAACACTTTGCGTTGGCTGACATACGGTTCGCGTTAACTTACGTTTCGATGATTCATGCTTTTCGTTGGATAACGATTCGCGTGAAATCACGCTTCGCGAATCACTTCGCTTTGGATAGCTAACGCTTTTCATTGACAACGCTTCGCGTTGGCTAACTTACGGTTCACTTTAGCTTACGTTTCGCGTTGGTAAAGGCTTTGCTTTTACCTACCACTTCCGATTAACTAACGCTTCGCGTTGGCTAACTTACGGTTCGCTTTAGCTATCGTTTCGCGTTGGTTAACGCTTTGCGTTGTTTAACGATTGTCGTAAAATTACACTTCGCAAATTACCCATGCTTCACTTTGAATAACTAACGCTCCTCACTAACCAACGCTTCACGTTGGCTATCTAGGATTCGCTTTGGCTTTCGTTTCGCTTTGCGTTTAGTAACGCTTCGCGTTGATCTAACACTTCCTATTGACTAACGCTTCACATTGACCAACGCTTTGCGTTGGCTGACTTACGGCTCGCTTAAGCTTACGATTCGCGTTGGTTAACGCTTTGCGTTGATTAACGATTCGTGTGAAATCACGCTTCGCGAATCACCGACGCTTCGCTTTGAATAACTAACGATTCTCATTAACCAACGCTTCGCTTTGGCTGACTTACGGTTCGCTTTAGCTTACGTTTCGCGTCGATTTACTAACGCTTCGCGTTGGTTAACGCTTTGCGTTACCAACGTTTCGCTATGAATAATTTTCGTTTCTCATGAACCAACGCTTCGCGTTGGCTAACTTACGGTTCGCTCTAGCGAACGTTTCGCGATGGTAAACGCTTTGCGTTTACTAACGCTTCGCGTTGATTTAATAACGTTCCGCGTTGACTTAACACTTCCTATTGACTAACGATTCTCATTGACCAACGCTTCGCGTTGGCTGACTTGCGGCTCGCTTTAACTTACAGTTCGCCTTGGTAAACGCTTTGCGTTTACCAACGCTATGCGTTGATTTACTAGCGCTTCGCGTTAACTTCCTTACGCTCTGCGTTAACTTGCTTACGCTCCGCGTTTCCTTCCTCTCATAATCTAGTGCTGTATATCGACTGACGCTTCGCGTCAGCTAACTCTTTGCGTAATATAACTTACGCGTGCTTTCGCTTCGCGTTAACTATCGCTGCGATTTAACTAACTTTTCACGTTTACTTTAAGCATTAACGATTCGCGTGAAATCACGCTTCGCGTTGAATCACAAACGATTCGCTTTGAATAACTATCGCTTCTCATTGACCAACGCTTCGCGTTGGCTGACTTACGGTTCGCTTTAGCTTACGTTTAGCGTTGGTTAACACTTTGCGTTTACCAACGCTTTCCGTTGATTTACTAAAGCTCAGCGTTGACTAACTTATCAAGTCGCCTAACGGCTCGCGTTGACCAACGCTTTGCGTTAACAGTCGCTTCGCGTTGATTAACTCAATTATATAACTCAATATTTAAATATATAAAAATCGCAAGAACATTAATATAAATTTTTTTAAATGCAAGAACATTTTTACTGTTTCAATATTAATTATTAACACAAAACAAACATTTACAAATAATTCATATTTTATAAACATTGAATAGCAGAAATATTAACAATTCAAACATTGATATACAACTCAGTATATACTGGGTATTCAAACAATTAACTCAGTTAGTTGTTACATTACTTGTTAAAAATGTTTTTTACATTAATTTATTTGACATTCAGCACATTATACGTCTATATGACATATTACGTTATGGCCTGCATACAGTGTTGAAAATTTTGCACGAAGTATTCATTTAAATAATTCATTTAAACGTCAAATTTGAAATTTTGATTATGACTAAATGACCATTTAATGAGGCTAAATGAAAAAAAATTTAACTATCGCAATAAATTATACAAGAAAACCAAATTCTGCAAATTTATGAAAAGTTTAGTTGTATCGTAAACTTGCAGTAAACAAATTTGCAGAACTATGTTTTATAAGTTCAATTTCAACTGAAAGTTAACCAGTTTACCACTTCCAGAAGCGGTTGGGGCTCAATCTACACTTCTGGGATCATTTTCTTTCATTTCTATTTTCAATATATAATACTACACCAATGTTCGTAACTATGTTTAATCGATTTGTTTGTTTTATTATACCCAGTATATTTGTAAATATACAAGGTATATTAAGTTTAGTCCCGACTTTGTAACGCTTGAAAATATTAATCCTTGACAATAATGCTTCAAAAAGGTATTCATAAAATGGCCTAATTCGGCCATTTTCACATGTCCGTCCGTCCGTCCGTCCGTCTGTGAAGCCGATAACTCAAGAACGAAAAGAGATAACGAGCTGCAAATTTTTGTGTGTGTTCTAGAGCAAAAAAGTAAGGTCAAGTTCGTTAATGGGCAAAATCGGAACATGTCTCCCCCCGCTATGAGGGGGGGAATTATCCGTCTTTGAAACCGTAAGAGATAGAAAAAAAATTTTGAGACAAAAAATCTTCTTCTTTTTAAAATAATCATCTTTTGTTTGAAAAATTTTTCCATAAACTCAATAGTTTTCTCATAATTTGTGCAGAAAGAGCAAATAAAAGGGGGGAATTACACATCTTTGAAACCGTAAGAGTCAGAAAAAAAATTTGTAAACAAAAAATCTTTTTCTCTTTATAATAAACAACTTTTGTTTGAAACACTTTTTCATAAACTCAATAGTTTTCTCAAAATCTGGCCTCAAAGTTGAAAAAAATGATAAATACAATTGATAAGCGAATGAAGGCATGGTTTCCATGTACAAACGGGCACATGACAAACATAACATACATCAAATAGTATTGTTATACCCACTATATTTGTAAATATACAAGGTATATTATTATACCCAGTATATTTGTAAATATACAAGGTATATTAAGTTTAGTCCCGACTTTGTAACGCTTGAAAATATTAATCCTTGACAAAAATGCTTCAAAAAGGTATTCATAAAATGGCCTAATTCGGCCATTTTCACATGTCCGTCCGTCCGTCCGTCCGTCTGTGAAACCGATAACTCAAGAACGAAAAGAGATAACGAGCTGCAAATTTTTGTGTGTGTTCTAGAGCAAAAAAGTAAGGTCAAGTTCGTTAATGAGCAAAATCGGAATATGTTTCCCCCCGCTATGAGGGGGGGAAATATCCGTCTTTGAAACCGTAAGAGATAGAAAAAAAATTTTGAGACAAAAAATCTTTTTCTTTTTAAAATAATCATCTTTTGTTTGAAAAATTTTTCCATAAACTCAATAGTTTTCTCATAACTTGTGCAGAAAGAGCAAATAAAAGGGGGGAATTACACATCTTTGAAACCGTAAGAGTCAGAAAAAAAATTTGTTAACAAAAAATCTTTTTCTCATTATAATAAACAACTTTTGTTTGAAACACTTTTTCATAAACTCAATAGTTTTCTCAAAATCTGGCCTCAAAGTTGAAAAAAATGATAAATACAATTGATAAGCGAATGAAGGCATGGTCTCCATGTACAAACGGGCACATGACAAACATAACATCAAATAGTATTGTTTTTATGTTTATTTCAGTTTATTTAACCATAAGGTCAAGGATTAAGTGATTTTCCTTTTCAAAGAAGTAGTTGGTCTCGTACAGATGTCAAAATTTTGCAAAAATTTTGTTCAAAGGTCCATCGATCCTATCAAAAATCATCAAAAAAATTTATATATATATATATATATATATATACATATATATATATATATACATATAAATATATATATATTTATATATATATATACATATATATATATATATATATATAAATATATATATATATATATATATATATATATATATATATATATATATATATATATATAAATATATATATATATATATATATATATATATATATATATATATATATAATATATATATATATATATATATATATATATATATATAAATATATATATATTTATATATATATATACATATATATATATATATATATATATGTATATATATTAGCGTTGAATAACTAACGTCGCTAAACTTAACAAAGCTTCGTGTTGATTGACGCTACGCGTGAAATCACGCTTCGCGTTGAATCACTGACGCTTCGCGTTCATTAACTAACGCTTCGCGTTGACCTAACGTTTCCTATTGACCAATTTGGGTGACTAACGGTTCGCTTTAGCTTGCGTGATGCAACGGTTAACGCTTTGCGTTTACAAAGGCAATGGGTTGATTTACTAACGCTTTGCGTTGGCTGACTTATAGTTCGCTTAAGCTTACGTTTCGAGTTGGTTCACGCTTTTCGTTGGTTACCGGTTCGAGTTAAATCACGCTTCGCGATATCACTGGCGCTTCGCTTTGCATTACTAACGCTTTTCATTGGCCAACGTTTCGCGTTGGCTGATTTACGGTTCGCTTTAGCTTTCGTTTCGCTGACTATCTGTTCGCTTTTGCTTACGTTTCGCGTTGTCAAAACTTCCTATTGACTAACGCTTCTCATTGAACAACGCTTCGCGTTGGCTGACATACGTCTCGCTTAAGTTTACAGTTCGCGTTGGTTTACGCTTTGCGTTGTTTAACAATTCGCGTGAAATCACGCTTTGCGAATCACCGACGCATCGCTTTGAATAAATAACGCTTCTCATTAACCAACGCTTCGCGTTGGCTGACTTACGGTTCGCTTTAGCTTTCGTTTCGCGTTGTTAAACGCTTTGTCTTTAACAAGCTCACGGTTCCCGTTGATTAACGCATTGCGTTGTTTAACGATTGGCGTGAAATGACGCTAATCACCGACATTTTGCTTTGATTAACTAACGCTTCGCATTAACCACTGACTTACGGTTTGTTTTAGCTCACATCTCGTGTTTGTAAGCCCTTTGCGTTTACCAACGCTTTGCGTTGATTAGCTAGTGCTTTGCGTTGACATATCGCTTCCTATTGACTAGCGCTTCTCATTGACCAACGCTTCGCGTTGGCTGACTTACGCCTCGCTTAATCTTACGGGTCACATTGGTAAACGCCTTGCGTTAACCAACGCTATGCTAACGCTTCGTGTTGGCTATTTACTAACGCTTCGCGTTGGCTAACTTTTGGCTAGCTTAAGATTACGTTTTGCGTTGGTTCAAGCTTTTCGTTGATTAACGATTCCGAACACTGACGCTTCGATTTGGATAACTAACGCTTCTCATTGGCCAACGCTTCGTGTTGGCTGACTTACGGTTCACTTTAGCTTTCGTTTCGAGTTAACCTAACACTTCCTATAGACTAACGCTTTTCATTGACCAACGCTTCGCGTTGGCTGACTTACGGTTCGCTTTAGCTTTCGTTTCGCGTCGGTAAACGCTGTGCGTTGAATAACATAGCCGCTTCGCGATTCACCGGCGCTTCGCTTTGACAACTAACGCTTCTCATTAACCAACGCTTCGCGTTGGCTGACTTACAGTTCACTTTAGCTTACGTTTCATGTTGGTTAGCTCTTTGCGTTTAACAACGCTTCGCGTTGACCTTACACTTCCTATTGACTAACGCTTCTAATTGACCAACGCTTCGCGTTGGCTAACTTAAGGCACGCTTAAGGTTACGCTTTGCGATGGTTAACGCTTTGCGTTGTTTAATGATTCGCGTGGAATCACGCTTCGCGAATCATGGGCGCTTCGGATTTGAATAACTAACGCTTCTCATTAACCAACGCTTCGCGTTGGCCGACTAACGGTTTATTTTAGCTTATGTTTCGCGTCGACTAACTCTTCACGTTGTATAACTCACGCGTGCGTTCGCTTCGCGTTAACTATCGTTACGATTTGACTAATTTTTCACGCTTACTTTAATCATTAACGATTCGCGTGAAATCACGCTTCGCGTTGAATCAGCGACGATTCGTTGTCACGTAGTTCACGACTTTGTGTTGACCTAACGCTTCCTATTGACAAGCGCTTCTCATTGACCAACACTTCGCGTTGGCTGACTTACGGCTCGCTTAATCTTACGGTTCGCGTTGGTTAACGCTTTGCGTTGATTAACGATTCGCGTGAAATCACGCTTCGCGGATCACCGATGCTTCGCTTTGAATAACTAACGCTTTTCATTGACCAACGCTCCGCGTTATCAGACAAACGGCTAGCTTAAGCTTACGGTTCGCGTTGGTAAACGCTTTGCGTTGTTTTACGATTTGAATGAATTCATGCTTCGCGAATCACCAACGCTTCGCTTTGAATAACTTACGCTTCTTATTAACCAACGCTTCGCGTTGGCTGACTTACGGTTCGCTTTAGCTTTCGTTTCGCGTCGGTAAACGCTTTGCGTTTACCAACGCTTCGCGTTGACCTAACGCTTCATATTGACTAACGCTTACCATTGCGCCAACGCTTCGCGTTGGCTGGTTTACGGGTCGCTTAATGTTACGGTTCGCCTTGGTTAACGCTTTGCGTTGTTTAATGATTCGCGTGAAATCACGCATCGCAAATCACGGACGCTTCGCTTTGAATAACTAATGCTTCTCATTAACCAACGCTTCGCGTTGGCAGATTTACAGTTTGTTTTAGCTTACGTTTGTCGTTTGTAAACGCTTTGCGTTGATTAACTAACATTTTGCGTTGACCTAACGCTTCCTATTGACTAGCGCTTCTCATTGACCAACGCTTCGCGTTGGCTGATTTTCGCCTCGCTTAATCTTACGGGTCACTTTGGTTAACGCCTTGCGTTAACCAACGCTACGCTAACGCTTCGCGTTGGCTAACTTTAGGCTAGCTTAAGATTACGTTTTGCGTTGGTTCAAGCTTTTCGTTGATTAACGATTCCGAACACTGACGCTTCGATTTGGATAACTAACGCTTCTCATTGGCCAACGCTTCGCGTTGGCTGACTTACGGTTCACTTTAGCTTACGTTTCGAGTTAAACTAACACTTCCTATAGACTAACGCTTTTCATTCACCAACGCTTCGCGTTGGATGACTTACGTTTCGCTTTAGCTTTCATTTCGCGTCGGTAAACGCTTTGCGTTGACCTAACGCTTCCTATTGACTATCGCTTCCAATTGCGCCAACGCGTCGCGTTGGCTGATTTACGGGTCGCTTAAGCTTACGGTTTGCCTTGGTTAACGCTTTGCGTTGTTTAATGATTCGCGTGAAATCACGCTTCGCAAATGAAGGACGCTTCGCTTCGAATATCTAATGCTTCTCATTAACCAACGCTTCGCGTTGGCAGATTTACAATTTGTTTTAGCTTACGTTTGGCGTTTGTAAACGCTTTGCGTTGATTAACTAACACTTTGCGTTGACCTAACGCTTCCTATTGACTAGCGCTTCTCATTGACCAACGCTTCGCGTTGGCTGATTTACGGCTCGCTTAATCTGACGGTCTGCGTTGGTTAACGCTCTGCGTTGATTAACGTTTCGCGTGACGTCAAGCTTCGCGAATCACCGATGCTTCGCTTTGAATAACTAACGTTTCTCATTAACCAACGCTTCGCGTTGACTGACTTACTGATTTCGCTTTAGCTTACGTTTCGCGGTTAGCGCTTTGCGTTTACCAACGCTTTACGTTTACCAACGCTTTCCGTTGATTTACTAAAGCTTCGCGTTGACTAACTTTTCGCGTCGCCTAACGGCTCGTCTTAAACAACGCTTTGCGTTAACAGCCACTTCGCGTTGATTTACTCAATTATATAACTCAATATTTAAATATATAAAATTCGCAAGAACATTAATATAAATTTTTTTAAATGCAAGAACATTTATACTGTTTCAATATTAATTATTAATACAAAACAAACATTTACAAATAATTCATATTTTATAAACATTGAATAGGCAGAAATATTCACAATTCAAACATTGATATACAACTCAGTATATACTGGGTATTCAAACAATTAACTCAGTTAGTTGTTACATTACTTGTTTTTGTTTAACTTTTTACGAAAATTAAATTTTTTGGTCATTTAGCCTCACTTTTAACTTCTACAAATTTACGAAAAGTCTAATTGTATCGTAAACTTGCAGTAAACAAATTTGCTGAACTATGTTTCATGAGTTCAATTTCAACTGAAAGTTAACTAGTTTACCGATTTTGGGAGCGGTTGGGACGATATTTTTTTTTCAAAAAACTACACGTTTGATACCCCCCCCCCCCCCCCCCCCACACCTACACTCTTCGCCTCACCTAAGACTTCTGAAAAATGCGGCTCTTGCTTTGACGATATCATGGAAAACTTATGAGAAATAATGACGACTATGTTCGATCAGTTCACTTTTATGTAGCCAACTCTTAGTCTATACAGTCTAATACCCGGTTAAATAACCTAAGTTTCATATATTTAGACATCTATCACGTTTCTATACTATTTACCTATTTGGGTTAAAATCATTAATGAAAATGTCATTTACTGTCTCCTGGTTATATATTACGATCAAAAGAGAGACTCGTCAATAATATTATCGAACGTTAAGAGTTTCAAACATTATTACTCGTATATATTCTCCGTTTTCAATTCAACCAAACAATTAGCTCGTTTGGTGGTTTGTTGTGTACGAGATATGAATGTAAAATAATTTGTGACAATGTGTGAGGAATCACTAAGAAGTTTACCCCATATAACAACAACATGCGTCTCTGACAATGATTATAATTATTCCAACAATATTATAGCGAACAGTTTCAACTGAGTAAACACGATGAGTGTACTTAATATATTGATTGATAAATTGGTTCTGGTACTTTGGTATCAATAGATTCAATAAAGGTTACTAACAATAACGTTGTAGTAATAGTATAGCAATATCGTTGTACTAATGATATATAATGTTAAGTTTTTAATTACCTCTCTAGTCTGGTTCACATGTACGATTTTTCAAAAAATTTTTGAATAGTCTCCGAAAATTACGACCAAGGTGTCATTCGATCCGGATTATTGTGTAGATCAATTACGGAAAGGTTCCAAAAGGGGCCGAAAAAATAGCAAAAGTTATAAACAATAAACTAAAAAAAAAAGTGGGGGTTTAGTTTTTTTTGAATATCTCGAAAAATATTCAAGATTTTCGAAATGTTAAAAAAGATTTGAAAAGATCATTAAATTTGCTAAAAAAAAGTCCGCACTCCCGGAACTGTATCTTTAATATTTATAATTTTTACAGAGCCCTGAAAATAGTGCCAAAAACGGGTAGTCTGACTTTTACGCGCGCTGCGTCACTCTGACGCAGTAACTAAAAAAATTATTTAAATATATTAAATATGAATATTAAGGAATGATAAAATTCATGTACTATTGGGATACATGAATGAACAATAATCCGCGGTTAAAAAATTGTTATCCCAATTTTTTCATTAGTTATGCTTTTGTTAATTAACAACTTTTTCTGCAGTAAATGTTAACAGAAAAACCGCGATAATTATTGAACTAAAGCCTTAGGATTTTTTTCACTTCGTCGAGTTATTCTTAATAGGCTAACAAATAGATCCCCGTTGGAAAAATTCAAAAATTTGCATTTTCTAATTTTATATTAACAATTGAAAATACGTCAAAATTGAAGATTAAAAAATAAATATCAATAAATTATTATTTTTTCGATATCTCGAATGTTTCAATTTTTAAATGTTAAATGCTACATAAAAATATTTTTTTAAATTTTTTAACACCATTGTTTAAAAAATTGTTATAAACAAATGCAGCACATGGTTGTTTTCGTAATAAACTTAAGTATTTTAAAAAAAATATACGAAAAAAAAAATTTATTTATAACAAATTGTTTATTAAATAAACAAATAAAAAATGAATAAAGAAATTTTTTTTTTTATAATCCGAAAGAACAATAGAATTTATGATTTTTAGAGAAAAAATGGTTTCTTAATTTTAATATTTAGTTGCAAAAATAGAATGTTAATTAACAAACGCATTTTTTAGCAACAAATAAATTTTTTAAGAAACCGTTTTTTCACTAAAAATCATAAATTGTATCAACCAATAAATTACGAAAAAAAAATTTTTCATTAGCTCATAAACAATGCATTTGGTTATAACAATTTTTTAAACAATGGTGTTAAAAAATTTAAAAAAAATATTTTTATGTAGCATTTAACATTTAAAAATTGAAACATTCGAGATATCGAAAAAATAATAATTTATTGATATTTATTTTTTAATCTTCAATTTTGACGTATTTTCAATTGTTAATATAAAATTGGAAAATGCAAATTTTTGAATTTTTCCAACGGGGATCTATTTGTTAGCCTATTAAGAATAACTCGACGAAGTGAAAAAAATCCTAAGGCTTTAGTTCAATAATTATCGCGGTTTTTCTGTTAACATTTACTGCAGAAAAAGTTGTTAATTAACAAAAGCATAACTAATGAAAAAATTGGGATAACAATTTTTTAACCGCGGATTATTGTTCATTCATGTATCCCAATAGTACATGAATTTTATCATTCCTTAATATTCATATTTAATATATTTAAATAATTTTTTTAGTTACTGCGTCAGAGTGACGCAGCGCGCGTAAAAGTCAGACTACCCGTTTTTGGCACTATTTTCAGGGCTCTGTAAAAATTATAAATATTAAAGATACAGTTCCGGGAGTGCGGACTTTTTTTTAGCAAATTTAATGATCTTTTCAAATCTTTTTTAACATTTCGAAAATCTTGAATATTTTTCGAGATATTCAAAAAAAACTAAACCCCCACTTTTTTTTTTAGTTTATTGTTTATAACTTTTGCTATTTTTTCGGCCCCTTTTGGAACCTTTCCGTAATTGATCTACACAATAATCCGGATCGAATGACACCTTGGTCGTAATTTTCGGAGACTATTCAAAAATTTTTTGAAAAATCGTACTTGTGAACCAGACTACTCTATGAATGTCTAATTATGTACCTAAAAACTTAAACAAAAATCAAAATTGACGTTTAAATGAATTATTTTAATGAATACTTTGCACAAAATTTTCAACACTACATGGAGGCCATAACGTAGTATGTCACATAGACGTTATGTGCTGCATGTCAAAAATGAACAATTTTAGATCAGAACACTAATGCCCATTCTCACCGTTTTTTATTTAAGTGCCCTTGATTAAGTAATACTTATTTAAAGCTTTCTTAATTATTTTGTTGGTTGTACCGCTATTATGTAAAAATACACCCGTGATAATATTCTAGAACTGAATTAATATGTTGGAATAATTAATAAAAAAGGTAATTAACCAAAATAAAGAATACTATTCAAAGGTACTCAAATTTAAACTTAGAGAATTTGATGAGTGGAAAAATAATGATAACAGAGCGCAAAGTGTTTCGTAAGTGGAACCATAAATGTGAAAGCAGCCTTGGTAGTGTTGTAGTAATCCTGGGCCCCCCAATTTCTACTACGGCTGAGAAGGATGTTAACTGTACCCTGAGGTGTGAATCTCTGAAAAGATTTAATCAGAAAGAATCAAGAACTTACAATATAAAAGAAAATAACGTTTATATAAACCAAGAATTAATTATATAAAAAATTTTAAATCTGTTACACCACTCCAACATTCGGTTGTATAAAACAGACCTAAGAAGATTAGATTGGTTGACAAGTTAAAACGTACCTATTTTTAAGTAGATACAAATAGATATATATGCCCGCGTAAACAATTGTATAAATATATTGAATTGCACTAAGTGTTTATCACCGAATCAACGTAAACAGTCTCCATGCGTTTAAAGAATTTAATACACTATACAAATAATTATAAACTTGACAAAAAAACAAGAAGTGCAGTTAGCTGAAATAATGTATGGAATATAGAAATTAGAAAAATATAAGAAAACTAGAAAGAAATCAAACTCCACAAATTAGAATTTTACAGCATAATCTGTTAATTATAAAAGAAATAAATTTGGTTTTCCAAAAACTGCAGTCAAATTGTAATTCAGGTGAGATACTATAAAAAAGCACTAACGATTCTTGAACCAAAATTTAGCTTAAATTAAACGCATGAAAACGGTTAATTAATAAGTTTCAAAATAACATATAAAATAAATTGTCAGCGGATTGTGACGATTTACATTCTCACGAATTAATTAAAATATAACAAAATACGAATTACATCCAAATTACCTTCAACTGAAAGTATGGAATTTAGATTCAATTCAATAGTAATATATTTATTCGCAAATTACGTGAAGCAATAAATAAATCAATCCTAACTATTGAATTGTAAAATAAATTAAATTAGATGAAAACATTTAAACAATACTTATATTTTTGATGAATAAAACTTATAGTATAACTCCATTTAACAGTCGCTCAATCCTCGTCTGGAAAATGTTTTTTGCCAACTCAGTTGTGTATCCGTTCGAGTATTCGATTAAAAGCAAAGTGCTCAATTCAAAACCCGGCAGGAAGTATTTTTAACCCGACTTCAAAAAAGGAGGATGGTTCTCAATTCGTCTGTATTTTTATTTTTTATTTTTTTATTTTTTTTTTTAATGTTTGTCCCCTCAGAACTCCGACGTTTATGAACCGATTTTGAATTTTTTTTTTTGTTCCAAAGGGTTTGGTTTCCCATTGGTCCCATTGTTACCAAATCGCATTCTGATGAGAGGATCCCCGGAAAATCGAGGAAAATCCTCATTTTATATGTGATAACCGATTTCTGCGAATTTTTTTTTTTTTTTTGAAAGGGTATACTCATTCATAATGGGAAAATAAGAAAATTTTTTTAAAAACCGACTTCAAAAAAATTTTTTACAAAAAAAAACCGACCCCAAAAAAAAAAATTTTTACAAAAAAAAAACAAAATGCATGTAAAAAAAACTAAAAATCTGTTATAAAAAAATGCACTAGAAATTTATAAAAAAAAAAAAACGGGTAAAGAAAAATGTGTTATAAAAAAATGTACTAAAAATTAGATGGTCTACCCATATTTAGACAAATAAAATCAGTTATAGAACTTCAAAGTCACTAAAAAGCGAGAAATAAACAATATTTTGACAAAATGTAAACCCGACTTCAAAAATCAAATATTCTATAACAAAAAATGCACTAAAAAGTAAAAAAATAATTTCATATTTTTGTGCCAATTTTAGTTCACCTAAGCAAAAATTTTTAAATATATATGTACAATTATTGTTATTTTTGGAGGCGGTGTCCAAAAGTTATGTGAATTTCTCTATGCTGACACCGCCTCCAAAAATAACAATAATTGTACATATATATTTAAAAATTTTTGCTTAGGTGAACTAAAATTGGCACAAGAATATGAAATTATTTTTTTACTTTTTAGTGCATTTTTTGTTATAGAATATTTGATTTTTGAAGTCGGGTTTACATTTTGTCAAAATATTGTTTATGATGTTTACTATTCGGAAACCCGACAAGAAGTGCGCGAGTTGACAAGCTACAGCTCTAATCAAGTTTCGAGCTGGTAAGATTCTAGTCATTTTTTTTGTTTGGTTATTTTTAGTAATAACTAAATATTATATTTTTATTAATTATTCTTTGAAATGTACCCCTGGCGGCAAGTACAAAAAAAAGATATTTACAATTATATAAGTAATACTTAGTTAATATAATCTTAAGATTCAACACATATAAATGAACAATAATTCTAGTCACTTTCTAGGTATTTTAGAGTTACTTTCTAGAATCTTTTAATTTTCTTATAAGCAATTTAATGTAAGCAAGTGATTTTTGATTTCAATTGTAATCACCTGAGACTTCTGTAAAATGGGAATCTTATGAGAAAAAATATCTACCTTCGATCAGTTCACTTTTATATAGAGCTCTTTGACCATTATGTATTGAGCTATTAGTAGTTATTAAGCGACTAGAAAACAAATTATAAATAAAATTTACAGTTTAAAAAAACTAAAAAACATACTTTTATATCAATATGATCTAAAAAACAAAATAATCTTAAATTGAATTGAATATTCTACTTACGTCTTCATTCTACTTTTACAAGAGTACAGGGCATACTTTTCTTTACATTAAAGTTAAGTTGGATGTCAATATTGTTATTCAATTCTATTAGCGAATTTCCTGAAACGAAATAGAAGCTATTGGTCTCGTACCGACTTCAAAATTTTGCAAAAATTTTTCAAATGTCCATCGATCCTACCTAGTAGATGTCGAAAAACATCATCTGTAAAATTTATATATATATATGGACATATATGGACATATATGTATATATATATATATATATATATATATATATATACATATATATATATATATATATATATATGTGTCTGTAATCGCTCTAGCGGTCACAATTTTAATCTGATTGGAATGAAGTTTGATATTTGAGACGCTTTTGGTATTCAAAAGGTCAAGCTCGTTAATGGGTAAAATCGGACAAGGGGAAAGGGGGGTTTAAAGGGAGGGGGAAACACAAAATATGACATATCTCCCTTAATATTCGAAAAATCGAAAAATTTATGAAAAGTAAAGTTGTAGGTACTAAGTTTTACTATAATTTCGTTTCTTATCATTTTTTATGTTACCCTAATATTTACAGAAATATTGACGGTTTAATATTGAAAATTAAATTCCTGAATATCTCTGTACACATTAGAGTTTGAGCAAAAATGATAAGGTGATGAATTGTAGCAAATTTGATTTTATACAACTTTATTCGTTACGCATTTTTCGATTGTTCTAATATTAAGAGAGATATTTTATATTTTGTGTTTTCTTATTTCTTTATGCCCCCATTTCCCCTTGACGTATGTTATTTATTAATTAAATTAGCCTTGCCAATACTAAAATCATATACGACACTTCAGTTTGATCAGACTAAAATTGTGACCGCCAGAGAGTGATTTATGTATTCTAAGGAAATTCGCTAAGTTGAAGCAGCTCCTGCGTAACGAATTTTTTTTTCAATTCTATTTTAAATTATTTTGCATTTTTAGCGAATTTCCTGAAAGGAAATAGAGCTATTGGTCCCGTACCGAAGTCAAAATTTCGCAAAAATTTCTTCAAATGTCCATCGATCCTACCTAGTAGATGTCAAAAATCACCATCTGAAAAATTTATATATATATATATCTATGGACATATATATATATATATATATATATATATATATATATATATATATATACATATATACATATATATATATATATGTATATACATATATATACATATATATATATATATATATATATATATATATATACATATATATATATATATATATATATATATATGTGTCTGTCATCACTCTAGCGGTCACAGTTTTCATTTTATCGGGATGAGATTTGGTATTTGAGGCGCTTTTGATATTCAAAAGGTCAAGTTCGTTAATGGGTAAAATCGGACTAGGGGAAAGGGGGGTTTAGAGGGAGGGGGAAACATAAAATTTGAGATATCTCCCTTAAAATTTGAAAAATCGAAAAATTTATAAGAAGTAAAGTTGTAGGTACTAAGTTTTACTGTAATTTTGTTTCTTATCATTTTTTCTGTAACAATAATATTTACAGAAATATTGACGGTTTAATATTGAAAATTAAATTCCTTAATATCTCTGTACACATTAGAGTTTGAGCAAAAATGATAAGGTGATGAATTGTAGCAAATTTGATTTTATACAACTTTATTCGTTACGCATTTTTCGATTGTTCTAATATTAAGAGAGATATTTTATATTTTGTGTTTTCTTCTTTTTTGATACCTCCCCCCATTCGCCTCGACGTATGTCATTTATTGAGAAAATTGGACTTGCAAATGCTAAAATCACATATGACATTTCATTTTGATCAGACTAAAATTGTGATCACTAGAGAGTGATTTATTCTAAGGAAATTCGCTAAGTTGAAGCAGCTCCTGCGTAACGAATTTTTTAGTTCATATTGCAATAAAAGTATGTTTTTTAGTTTTTTAAACTCTAAATTTTATTTTTTGTTTGTTAGTTTTTAAACTAAACTATTTTTGGTGTCATGATAGTCTCATTTTACATTATTATTCCCACGAGTAATGGAATGAATCCAGTTCTTATTCTGGAAAGTAGCATAGGAAATTTATGTCAATTAATTATTATTTTCTAAATTTTGACAGTTGGAAATGTCATTTATTTATTAAGATTTTGTTGATGACAATTCTATGGAAACTATAAACTAGAATAGCATACTATAAATCATCTAGAGCACGGTAGTGCGCAAGGCCGATTTTATATATAAATTAGAAATATGCAAATCTGTATTTCGGCTATTAATAAATTTAAATTTTTATTTTTTTATTAATTTTTTTAGATTATTATTGTGTTTTCACCAGTTCTTAATACTTCTGCAAAATTTCAGATTGTTCAGACGTCCAGAAGTGGGTGAAAACTCATTTACAAAATTCCATAACATTCATACATGGATACATACAGGTTAATCTAATAAAAGTATGTTAACGATATCATAACCCAAAAAACGTGAATATTTAAAAACAAGATATTTCATTTTTTGTAAAAAAAAAACTTATATTTATTAAATTTTTTGCAGATTTTGTTTTAGAATGAAATGGAATACCCTATCGGCGGCGTCCATTTTTTATCTGAACATATAGCTCTTTTTTACTGACAAGAGCAACCATTATTTTTTATGATCTAAATAACACGTTTTTTCATTTTGTGTGCACAGTATATATTTTGAAAAAAATAAATTGATTTTCAAATAGAACATCCTGTCCAGGATTTATTCAAAGAATATTTTGTAGTAATCATTTTTTTAATGCATTATTTTTGAGTTGTCAGCAATTAATTCCTGAAATAAAACATGATGAACAGTTTAAAAAGAATGATTTCACAAAAAATTCTTAGTATTAATGTTAGAATTAAAAATGTAACAATAAACAGGACGCTCGATTATAAAAATGAAGGCTTACCAAATTTCCATTATACAATGAATATCCTATATATTATTTCAAATATATTTAAAGGATAGTTTTTTTACATCTTAGAAATTTGTTTACATATTGTTTGAAAAATTTCTACCGTTTGTGACATATTTAGGTGTTTTGTCACCTAAATAGTCCTATTATTTAAGTAATTTTGACTAATCTGTATATAATGTTAATGAACCTGTATAAACTAATCATCAATTACCAAACTGATACTGTGGAAATTCATACTTCAAAGTATTAATAAACCACTAATAATAACAAGCATTTAGTCTTAATATCAACTTTCTTGCTACTCATTTCAAAAAGTATTCTCACATAAATTCTATTTCTATTTTATGTTGCATAACTTAAAAGCAACTTTCATGTATCTCATTACAAAAAAACGGAAAATCTGGTTCCCTATTATACCCCCTCAAGGACTGATTTCCTATAAATGGATTAGCACGCATTTCTTTATGTATCATTAATAAGTTAACTATCAAGTTTCTCGAACTTGAAATACGGAATTTTCATATAAACTCTACCCATTTGAAGGTTTATTTTCCCAAAACGTGGAAGCAGGTATTTTATGGTATGTAACATAAATAGCAATTTTCATATCTCTAACTTCTATAAAACGGAAACTTCATACAAACTCTGACTCCCTATTTGACTCGCTTAAGAGTTAGATTTCTAAAGTTTTCTTTCTTTATTATCCTTACATAGTATAAAATAAAGTCCTCCAGCCGCGCCTGTCTGTCTGTTCGCGATTTACTCAAAAACTACTGCATCGATTTTAATGCTGTTTTACCAATGTTTAGGGAAGGTTTTAGTATACAATTTGTCAAGTTTTTGTACAAATTGGTCATTAAATATTATAAAAAAAGGTAAAGTTGTATAATTTATTGATTTATAGGTGTATAATTTATCAGTGCATAGTAACAGATGTTCGTTGCTTACTAGGTGCTGTGTGTTATACGTTTTCTGCCAGGAGTGGGGATGTAGATATTTTGACTATTATTTACATAAGCATGTGTAGAGGTAATTGATTGATATAACGAATAATTATTATTTAAATAAATAATAAATATATATTAAAGATATAATTGATCTTTATTAAATTGAGTTATGACATATTATATATTTATATGTAAATTATCAAAGTTGTTAACATTCAAAGCAACCGTGATAATAGAGGGAAGTTATAGTTGTTAAGCAACAGATAAAAATGATAAACAATATTAAAATAATAATTTAATAATGAAGAAGCGATACCGCTACACATGCAACAGGCAGCATTTTGCATAAAGTGATTTATATGTAAGAGTGGATCATATATTAATACAGTCCATTGTTCATATTTGTTTTGATTTCATTTGTTTCGATTTCTATTCACATAGTGAATCATTTTAAAATTAATATTAAGTTAGTTTATTTTTGTAGTAATATGCATAGATAGCGATGCATACAACAAACGCATTTAAAAAATTTGCCTATAGATGGCAGTATACACAACATGAGTACTTCAAGAATTTTGCCAATAGGTGGTAGTGCATACAACAAATGTATTTCAAAAATTAAACGCAATTTCTCAGTCCTTGACGGGAGAAAATATTATGTTACTTGGTTATAAGGGCTTTACAAAATTTTTCGGGCGAAGCCGCAACGGGTAATGCTATTATATATAACGAGGAAAAATTATTGATTTCTTGTTTCTTACGATTTAACTTAAACACTACTCAATCAATTTTACCGAAAGCTATATCCCCTCGGAGTAACATAGGCTGTTTTATTTTTATTTTTATTTTATTTTCTTTATTTTCTGTAAGGAACCCGTGCGAAGCCGAGGCGGATCGGCTAGTTAATAGATAAAATATCCGTTTTCATGTCGATTGTTATTTGCATGTCAAATGCTATATAAAGTCTACATATCAATTTTCATGACTCTAATATCTCACCCCCTATTTCAGTACATTCTGAGCTGATTTTCTACAAACGCTAAAACACGCATTTTATATATATATATATATATATATATATATATATATATATATATATATTTCGGATTAGCATTGAGGGCGGAACGGAGAGTGGGCTACCAAGTTATCTTAGTTAACCTATCCGAGGCATTAAGTTATGTTAATATGGTACAATAAGTGACTACATGCATCGGCCGCCACAACAGTGTCTTCCCAACCAAGGATAATATTAATCACATACTTTAGTTACATAATAAAATAGGTTTATATAAAGAGTATATTTTAGTTAATTAATAAACAAGTAATTAGTACTTGTGTTTCAGGACCAGTCACAAAATTCAAAAGATAAAAATTAAACATACGGGAGAAGTGTAGTAGTCAAAACGGTGCTACTGTTGCCGTCAACTACTAAAATCAATATATCTCTTCAAAGTAAAATATTTATAAAAAAGACACATAAACTGCCTGTGATATCATTTGTTGTGTAGTCTCTTTTTGTATAAATAGAGTGGCTTTATAAATAAAATCGTTCTCTAGTATATCTCTAGTTCAATTAATAGCCATTAAGCAATCAACGTCTGTGACCCATTTATCTGAACTTTGCTGTGGTGGTGTAGGATTTAATATTTAATTACTAAGCCGATACAACCATGTATGTTATATCTATATTTATGTATATATATATGTGTATATATATATATATATATATATATATATATGTGTATATATATATATATATATATATATATGTGTATATATATATATATATATATTTATGTATATATATATATATATATGTATATATATATATATATATATATATATATATATTTATATATATATATATGTATATATATATATATATGTATATATGTATATATATATATATATATATATATATATATATATATATATATATATTTATATATATGTATATATATATATATATATATATATAAATGTCTGTGGGCTCTCTATTGGTTACAGTTTTAGTCCGATTGGAATGAAATTTGGTATTTGAGTCGCTTTTGATATTCTAAAGGTCAAGTTTGTGAATGGGTAAAATTGGACGAGGGGAAAGGGGGTTTAGAGAGAGGTGGAAACACAAAATTTTACTTTCTCCCTTAATATTTGAAAAATCGAAAAATTTATCAGGAGTTAAGTTATAGGTACTAATTTTTACTGTAATTTTGTTTCTTATCATTTTTTTGTTGCACTAGTATTTACAGAAATATTTACGATTAAAGATTGAAAGTTAAAATTCTAAATATCTCTGTTCATATTAGAGTTTGAGAAAAATGATCAAGTAATGAATTTTAGCAAACTTGATTTTCTACAACGTTACTCCTTATACATGATTCGATTATTCTTGTATTAAGTGAGATATTTCATTTTTTGTGTTTGACACGAATACATAAAATATATTTTATTGTAAAAAATTTTGATTGTCGTTTTCATAGTATAGTTTATAGTTTCTATAAACTATAATCGGTATACCGTTCTATTTTGGCTATTAATAAATTTAATTTTTACAAATACTAAAGTCATATCAGATGTTATATTTCATTTTTATCACAATAAAATTATGACCGCTAGAGAGTGATTTATGTATTCTAAGAAAACTCGCTAAGTTGACGCAGCTTCTGCGTAACGAATTTTTTTACATTTGCGTTTTTGATCGGATATCACTTCATTTTGTAAAGCTTTTTTTACATCGTCTTATTCTGTTTATATATTTTATGTAAAAAATGCACTTGTATAAAATTTTTCAAATAAGCTTTAAAAAAATTAATCAAATTGTATAAATAAGTGTATGCATGTATACATATCAAAGAACAGGAATTGTCTATAAACGGATGTGAAAAAATTCTTATTTTTACTTTTACTTCATTGAAATAATGAAATCAAATGACTATCAAATGAAGGTGAGAAAACTATTCATAGTTTTACGATTTCTTAGCATTGACGAAAAGCAATTAACTATGTATTATTATCTCACTTTACCAAGTAAAACATGCTTTTCCTTTAGTTTTGGGTTCGAAACCTAAGTTTATGCCAAATAACAACCTTAAACTATTTCTTATCCTGTTCGCTTATTTTTTTGTGTTCAAATAACATTTTCCTTTATTCGAAAAACTCAGCTCTGTATTTATAGCATAGCGATGAACATATGGCCACAACGTAACCTTATCCACGCGCACTTTCGTGCTACATGAAATATTCATAATAAGTTTTAAACTATTCTTTAGAGTTGGAATCAATTTGGCTTCAATTCCTTACAGTAAATATAAAGCGTATGCATTAATTACAGTACGTGTTGTACGGATTAGAATAGCTTTCAAAATTATATCTAGAGCACGGTAGTGCGACAGGCCGAGTATATTATTATGAGCATGCATATCCACGTTCAATTAAACTTAATCTGACCTTTTTCATTTGTAATATGAACATGAAAATAAACAACCTAATTTGATTGTGTATGTTTATACGAAATATATTCGTTCTTTCATGTGTAGAGAGAGAGGTATGGTCTAAGGACCATAAAAGTTGTAATTTTTTTAAATTAAATTGTTGGTTCGTGTCTTATTGATTCGGTTTTCGAAAAAAAATTTCAAATAAAAGTTCTTCATTATAAATATAATAACAAATTTTAGTTTTTTAGTTTATTATAACTTGTTTTTCGAAATTGTAGTTCAAAGTTGATGTAAGCTTTTAACATTTTACAATTGATTTGTGTATTCAATCGGTTTTCGAATAAAAGTTGTTACTATATCTATAATGAACAACTTTAAATCAGGTAATTATTTAACTATCCACAACATGTTTACACAATAAACATAGTTGTTATTGCTATCACATAATTACACCCGGTAGGTGTAATATGAGTGTAATGCAAGTATATATGAAGTATATATAATACAAGGGTATATTGAGTTTGGTTAAGACTTTGTAACGGTTGTCTGCCAGAGTGATGGAGGAATATTCGAACCGTTGGTTTAACATTTTTTTTGTGTCGGAATTCTATTTTTTTTTCTTTTTGGGGTTTTATTTTTCTTTTAATTTCTGTGGATTGTTGTTAAATGTTATACAGTTGATAGAGTACTATCATTTATTTTCAAACACTCCACATACAAATAAAAAGCGATATTCAAAAAAGAATTTTCTATTGTTAGAAGTAATGCTATGCTTAAGAAGACAACAAAGAACATATTTATTGCACTCTAATTAGATGTTATTGCATACTGAAATCTGAACAACAGAACAAATCATAACAACTGATCTGTTCATTTAAAAAAACCCACTTCACAAGCGTCATCTAACTGAACGCATATCGTACGACAGACAACCAACACAAACCTACCTCCTTCTCATACACTTTGCTTAATGTATACATATATACTCTCTCATACTTGTGGGAGATCTACTATACGAAGATGTAAATTAAACATAATGTATATTGTTAAGTTTGTTCAAATTGAGAAACTAGCAGTCGGAAGTTTTATCGACGATTTACAATTTTTCATTATCAGTAGTCAAATATTTCTAGTAAATAAAACGTTGAAAAGTTTTGTTAACTGGTAATTATAGGGAGATTTTATGGAGTTTATCTTCTTTTTCAGCTGAATAGAATATCAAGCTTTCTATTTAGTAAAACATAATGCAAAGGTATGACAGGTATTTTAAAAATTAAATTTAAGTGTGATTATATTAATTAAATTAAGATTATTTAGTGAATATTTTTGTGTAAAGTAACTACATTAATAATTTACAATGAAGACTTATATTTTAAAATATTTACACTTTAAGATGTACCAAAACAATTTCAAATAATAATAACATGTTTCACATAATCTGGATAGATCACATTATCTGAATATTCAGTTTATGAGAAATCCAACAGTAACTAAAAGTTTTTACCAAGAAGTAACATACTCTAGCTTTCCCTAATACCTACATTCGGTTTCAATTGTACTGGCATCTTAATTTTAAAATTAATGTTCTTCTATAATTTTGGAACGTTAAATAATATACTCAAAGTACCTATTAAAAAATAACTATTTTTATACGCTTTTTATTAGTTTCACCTGTATGTATGTATGTAAGTAACCGACCCTTTTGGGCTCGATTTTCTCCTACTTTGAACGATCAGATTTAATTCAAATTTTGCACACCTGTCAAAGACCGATAACAATGCAATAATTCGATTAAAATATCCGATAATCCTGATTAGATTCGCCAGGATTCATCAATTTCTTTCCGCATCCTTTGCAGGAGAGTAAGAGAGATGGAGCTAGTGCGCGAACTTCAACTAAAAAATGAAAAATAAATAATAGTTTAAAAAAACTAAAAAAACACGCTTTTATAGAAAATCCAACTAAAAAATAGAAAATAAAATTTAATAAATTTGAATGAAGAAAAGTGTAAATAAGAAACAAATGTATATTAATGGAAAACTATTGACACTATGCACCCCACGCTTTTTTCCATTAATATACATTTGTTTCTTATTTACACTTTTCTTAATCCAAATTTATTAAAATTTATTTTCTATTTTTTAGTTGGATTTTCTATAAAAGAGTGTTTTTTTAGTTTTTTTAAACTATTATTTATTTTTATAATTTAAATTCGTTTCAGCATTATGATCCAAACTGTTAGTGTTTGAATGTATACGTTCAAATTTAAATCCAGCATATCGATCAAATTGAAACAAGTATTCGTGAATATATTAAAACTGATTGTCTAAGTGATACAGTAAATAATGTTATGCCAAGCTATAAATAAAGAAATTTAATAAATATCGTAAACATTTAATTACATCACCATTTACTATTCTTATTTGAACGCCAGTTTATATTAATAGTCTTTGAACAGCAAATGTTATATATAAAGGAAAAACTAGAGCAACAAGCCGTTTTGTTTTCGTTCCCTTCACTCTTTAAAAACTATATCAATTCACTTCGAGTTTTTATTCCGAAAAATATGTTTTTTTTGTTTAATTCCAAGAGTTTAATATTTAAATTTTTAAATGTTGCTAAAAACAATTTGGAATATGCATGAAAATTTTTTTTCACATTTACTTTCAGAATATGAAAATACTGTTAATACTGTAATAATATTTAAAAACGAAATTAAAACCCGACAAATATCAAGGAAGTTATGAGGTTTTAAAGATTATTATCTGTCTCTTTCTTGCAAAAATACTAAAAACGGAGTTTTACGTGTATTTTACTTGGTGAAAGTGTAATATGACGTCACATAACATATCAAGAAGGCTATCACCCTTTGTTTAATCGGGAATTTCAATCATTCATATCTCGCTTATTTTTAAAGTTATTTAAAAAGTAATTTTACCTTGATATTTGTCAAGTAAACATGCTTCAATTCAAGTGAAATAATTTTTCATGCATATTCCCTATTCCCTTATAGAAAGTTAAAAATACACTATGAGATAGCGTAGTCACAAATGAAGTACACACTACGTGTCACAACGACGACTGAAATAAAGGCTGGAGATTTGAGTACATTGAGTATGTGTTAATTAACGCACACATTTAAACATGTATGATATATTTTTTCAGCAAATCTCCGATTTTCGATCCGATAAAAATAACTGTTTTTCCGAGTTTCGTTTCAGTCCCGGTTGGAATTCAAATTGGTATAAAATCGGTATTCAAATTGAAATTGATATATACATTGGATTTATGACATATATATAGTACGGAATGGCGTCGGAATACCCTTCATAGGCCCAGAGCCTATTTTAGGAATTCCAAGGACTGAATGTAAACAAGTGATCAACGAATGGCCAAATGCTAAACACCGTGATCACTGGGAAAATGTACTCGATGCACTAAAGCTGAACTGGATGCAACCGCGGAAGATTACCGGATTCATTACAGGGAATTATCCCCTGCGGAAAATTCTGCACACAATGGGACTTCATAAAAGGTCCATTGTGTGCAGAATGTGTGGCGAGGAGGAAGAAACATCCAGCCACATTATCTTTCACTGTGAACCCCTAGGTTACAGCAGATAAAAGATATAAGTAGAAGAATAACGAGGAAAAGTTTTCGTCCTACAAATTAAATGGAATGGACTCCGAGTCTCCCATCCTCAATGTTCAATGGCTTCCAGAAAATTTCGATACCGTTTTCCAAAATTTTATAATTAAAAAAGTTGGACGTCTTGTCAAAAGGAAGCTGTTTGCAAACTACCAGCTTGATGCTGTCGCGGTATCTTGGCCCTCTTTATACCTCAAAGGAGCGCTACCCGAACCTGCAAATGATTCGATACTCGACAAAAAAAAAATACATTAGTAAAAGGTTTTACTAAATATTTTATAATTGAAATGACACGCACGTGTTTTTTTAAAGAAAAAAAAAATTAAATTAAACACAAGATTTTACGAAACAAAAAAAAACCTGATTTTATTGCTTTAAAAAAAATGAGAATCCAATTTCTTTTTCAACAATTATTTTAATTTTTCAACACAATGTCAAACTTTGAATCAAACAGCAGTCAAATATATTCTTTGAAACTAATCAGACAATAGTCGATTTTAAACTGATTTGAATCAACACTGGTCACCGGTTTAAATACCCGTCAAAGATCTTTCGAAAACATGATTGTTTTTTTGAGTAAATAATTTTGTACAATATATTTTCGCATGGAGGCTTCTAGAATATTTTAGTTTATCAACAACCATGGACGTAACCGGAGTGTTCAGATTATTTATAAAATTAATTAAAAATTATACCTCTCCTTAAGTTTGAACCATAATCACACCCCGCTTGGTTGATATTGAACTACCGACTTAATGAACACGGCCAGTGTGAATTCAAAATCTATACACAATTTTACAACACATAAGCTTGCTTATTCTGTTTACTTAATCTTGTTTTTACAAAATTATTTATTTGTCATCTATTTATGTTATTTATCAAAAACATTCAATTTATATGACTTTTGATTTTTTTTTTAATTAAATTATATCTGATAATTTTTTTTCAACTTTTTTATTTAAAAAATGAAAAACTTTAAATCAAAAGCAGTTATTATTTACTTTTCAATTTTGGACAAAAAAAAACTTAGTTTAAGAAAAAAAATAAATCGATCTATATTATTTTTTTGTACTTAGAGAAAAAAAAGTCCTTCTTTTTCCAAGGAGAAAAATATCGTTTTCTTAAATATTTTTCGCAACATCTTACTTAATATTCTTCTATTTCATAATTAAAATGTGTGTTGGATCCAGAAAAATTATTCTCAATAATTTTCATTACAACAATGCTCATCATCGAAAAAACTCTTTAATCTCCCGGATCATATGTAGAGCTGACATTATTTCATTGCATAGGTACTCAGAGGATAGAGAACACGAGACACTGGGTGGGCTATCATGTGACAACCGAGGCCTGTTGATCGCAATGAGGCCCTTGAACGTGGTTGGGACAGGTAGCTGTTTTTTCAATCATGAAAATCATTTTCTATAAATATATCTGGGCAAAAGTGTGTCAGTATATGGCTATTGCGAAAAAAATTGTAGAAATAGGCCTCCACCAGAAGACGAGGAGTTGGATTAAAGACAGTTGGATTAAAGTAGCCGAAAATCCACGTATTCGCCAGGCACTTTTTTTGGCAACAAGCTGCGCAACATTTCTTTATTCAAATATTACTCCTTGCAATGAGTCACTCAAAGGCGACGGTACCCGCGATAATCAAGCTTTAGGCAAAATAGTTGCAATCATTTCAACACGTCTTGATTCGCGTGTGTCTTACCCAATTGAATTGTTATAAGTTGACCAAATAACTAATCATTTGCCTAGCTTCAAATTAATCCTGAATTCACATAGCATTTGTTAGATTTTCCCTCAACAGACAATACCTTTGATCAGTCAGAAGGGTATTATCGGGTCTGATTTGTTTGTAACGTTACTCGATTTTCGAAGAAATCTTTACTGGTGATAGAAATTATCCTGTTGTCATTGAAAAAAATTTAGTTACGTAGTTATGAGGACTATTCCCATTTTAAATCCATGTGACAATTTTGTCAATTCGTTTAGTACGCAACTAGAGCCTTCGTTAGATGCTCTTGTCGCGAAGTTTTGGGAGAAGGAAGATCTTCCCCTATTAAGTTTGAAACACCCTGATGACGTTGAGCATGAAAATATCTATTAACTACTCAGCGTGAGCCAACAGGACGTTATATTGTTAATTACCGTTTAAATCGAACAGTGCCGTTTTGGGGCGATTCGTATTCGCTCGCCCTAAAATGTTTGTTTTCGCTTGAGAATAAATTTGAAAAATCGTCAATGTTTCGAGAACATTAAAATAATTAATTTAATTAAATAATTAATTTTTAACCGGGATGCTATGTTTAAGCATGCATGATTCTCAGAAAAATGTTCCCCAGAAAACATACATTTTAAACAATGAATTTTGATAAAAGGTTCTTGTATTTTTTCTGAAACAAAAAAAGTTGTTGAGTAAATTGGATCTCACCCAAAAAATAATTTATACTTATTCTAAAAATTTGAATTCTAGATGCAAAATAATTCTTTAACAAGAAACGTTTAATAGATACAAATAATTTTCATTTGATTTAATCAATTCAGCATCCACCTGTATTCCCATTTAAACAGTTTATTTCTTCTTTGGAGCTCTGGCTTGAATGAGTTTTAAAACGGAACTCGTTTTTTTTTAATTTAGATTATTAATTACAGGTTGGTTTATCGACTTGTTAAAAAGGAGCTATACATGTTTCAATTTTTCATAAATTATATAATTTCTAATTTGTCAAAATAATATATTTAAGAGAATATACTTCTTCAAGTCGCAAACACAACCCTGCTAATTTTAAGTTTGTGTTCGAGCTAGTTTATGAGTTATGATTTTTTTTTAATTTCTAGTTTTTACGCTTAAATTATCATAGTTTATGGTGTCAACTGACTAAATTGACAATGAAGGACCAAAAGGGGGGGTGTAGAAAACATGAAGGGAGAAAGTATTTGAATTTGGGAATTTTTTGAGTGCACGTAAGAATTAAACATGTAAATACCTTTAATATTTTTAGGTTTTATAAGACTTAATTGAAAGCTTAAACACTTAACTATCTAACTTTATATATATATATATATATATATATATATATATATATATATATATATATATATATATATATATATATATATATATCAAGGGTCCGAAATTTCGTTTATCAGTGAACTCTTTGTTCAGAACCTTCGTCTTAGACGGTCGTCAACCTCAAGTTCTCTTATCGAAGGAGGAGCCACTCAATCATCAACCACTCGTGGAATGGTCTCTATCAATATAAGTCTGGTCTTCGAATCCAATGTTAGCTTACTGGTAAACGCTTATATTCTTTCCAAACTCACTTAAACTCGCTGACCCATCCATTATGATATCATGTTCGATTGATTTCATTCTGAGTGTCGAGATTTACAGAAACTACCATTTTTGGGTGAATATATATATATATATATATATAATATATATATACATATACATATATATATGTATATATATATTATATATATATATATATATATATTCACCCAAAAATGGTAGATTGAGCGATTCGACAGTGTGGTGGCCCTTTAATTACATCGGAAAGGATAATGTTTCTGTAAATCTCGACACTCAGAATGAAATCAATCGAACATGATATCATAATGGATGGGTCAGCGAGTTTAAGTGAGTTTGGAAAGAATATAAGCGTTTACCAGTAAGCTAACATTGGATTCGAAGACCAGACTTATATTGATAGAGACCATTCCACGAGTGGTTGATGATTGAGTGGCTCCTCCTTCGATAAGAGAAATTGAGGTTGACGACCGTCTAAGACGAAGGTTCTGAACAAAGAGTTCACTGATAAACGAAATTTCGGACCCTTGATCAATGAGAGCTTTAGCGATAACAAAGGTACCATCAGAACACCATCAGGATTTTGACTTGAGCAGTTGCAAGCAACACAGTTGATTGAGTAGAAATGAACATTGAAGATGCATGATTAATTATCCTAACGGAGGATGTGGACGAATTAGCTTCCTTGGGGCTCGATCACACGCTGTGGTGTTGATACTTAGAAATTCATGTTGTGATAATTTGATTGCGTCATGAATCATTGAATGATGACGTCTGCATTTAAGACATAACGTTAGTGAGCAGCAGTCTCTTGGCAGATGAGGCCCAAGGCAGTTAAAGCACAGCTGTTTGGACACTAGAAACTTACGTTCTTGTTCTGGAGTTCTCTGACCGAAAACTTTGCAACACGTGACGTAATGGTCTGAGTTACAGAGTGAGCAGCCATACTTAGATACTCTTGATTGGTTTTCTACGGGGGCAATATGGATTCTTGCGTTTGCAGAATGGCTGGTCGGTTTTGCATGAGACGATGAAAATGATTTCGTGAGCTCGCGACCCTCGATTGATTCTAAAGCACGTGCGCGACCCTCAATAAAGCGTTCAAGGTCTTCAAGTAACGAGGGAGACATTGAAGCACCTTCATGAATTTCCCATGCTTCCTTTATGTATGCCAGAATCTAGTCCATTGACTATGGTGTAGACAATAAGATTGATCAACAAGATAATACCGATGGATAATTACACATGGTGATCACTTCAATTGATTTCTTACTAATGGTGTAGATTTACAATCTTCTTGGTATTGGGTTTTTTTGTTCGTAATGAGGAAGGTCACGTTCATTGGTTCTGCCATTTAAGAAGAGAGTGAGAAGAATCCACGCGAGCACTTTAATTATTAGTGGGACTCAAAAACAAATGGATGAAAAGAGTGATCTGGCCTGAGACGGATTTGAACGCGGGTACTCTTGTATGGATGTCCGACGCCCAACCACTCATCCATCGAATGGATGAATGGTTGCTCATCCATCGAATGGATGAGTGGTCCAAGTGAATCAACAGCTGTTGATTCGAACATCTAATTCTCGAATCAGAACATATTGTCTCAAACAACTGCATTATCATATATGCTGATCCCTGCCCTTTCTGACGCTACAGCTAATTGACTCTTCTTTTTATCATCGTGTTCAATCTTTTTGGAATCGGTGGTGGGTTGAATACCTCTCACAATTACAAGTTCGTCAAAAATGATAAGTTTCGAGTCTGTTATTTACTGTCAGTACACTTATATTAATTCGTAATAATAATGCACCGCCTTTACTGTGGCTTACTGATATTGTCACAAAGGTTTACCCTGGTTCATAAGGGATTATTCGCATGGTGGACGTTAAAACGAAGGATGAAGTGTACAATCATCCTGTGGTCCGTTAATACCCTCTTCTTACGCAATGGGTTTGACTTGCCTTCATTTGTTTCGGTTTGTTAGTTCGTTTTGGTTCGTTATCGTTTTATACTTCGAAGTCTTCCATTAAATTTAGTTAGTTTTGCGTTTGATTTTGCATTTTGCTTTGCTATTTTTGCATTTAATTAGTTTTTCGTCTCAATTGGATTGTTAGATTATCGTTATCGTTTTATTATCTTCTGTCTTGCCGTATAATTAAGTCAGTTTTTCGTTTGGATTTTGCATTTTGCTTTGCGAATAACCTGCCAGAGTTTCTGAAATATACTTCCGGTCGCGGGGTGTCTTTGCGCCGCTGATTAAAAATATATATGTATATATAACTTTGTATGTATGTATATATAACTTTGAAAGTATCGCTCCTACGCGCGAAAAATGAACATGAGATTTTTTGTACGACATTTCGTCTTGTTTACTTTTTTGTAGCACATTTTTCGTAGTTTTATCTAATTTTCAATAAAATATCTCTTTGAATTTCGACTCATTTCTTGATTAGAAGATTAAAGTTTGGCACGACTTTTGTTGAATACATTCTTTAGAATTTCTATTATATTTCTATTTGAAAATGTAAATCTTTCGATCTTACAAACATATTGTACTAATTTATGATTATTCATTTTGTGTTTATAATTAAAACAGTAAATAACTTCACAAAATATTTACAAGGATTTTTGATTACCAGTTTTTATAATATTAGTCCTGATTTTATGGATTTATTTTGAAAATATTCTAATTTACGTTCTTCATATAATGGTTATAAATGTGATAACACTCATAATAATATTTTATACAAATTTATTAATTTTGATTTTCTATTACAAAGGGTAACATATTCCACAAAAACATAAAATTGCTTTAGGCATAATAAAATATGCTTTGTGGTAATATTTCCTTTGATTATGATATGTAAATTAACCGGATAGGTATTTTCAATTATTACTAAAGTATTACTGAAAAGAGTGTGTTAGAAAAGGTCAACTATAGACTTTATGATTTGTTTAATAAACATTTAAATTTAATTATTTAATATTATCGTAAATTAGGATATTCTTTGAACATAAGAATCTTAATGTTATTCTGTACAAGCCACTGTGTGGCCTACATTATTATACAGATAATGCAACGTATATGCATTATACAGACAATCCAATGTATATACATTATATGCTTAAGCGAAACAGCCTAAGACCATATTTGTAGGAGTATTACATATATGACTAAGACTAATAACAGACTAAGTCTGTCTGTCATATAGCAGTGTAATCACACCCTTCATAATAATTTTGTTTGTGTAGGCTATATTATACGAGGTTCTGAATTTAATGAGTAATTAGAGGAGTTATTAAAGCTTATAAATAGTTAAAATTTTGTAATTCTTAGAAACAGTACCGATTTTGATGAAACTTTTTTTTAAATATTTCTTATACCGTACTTGAAATTAGAAATACTCTAGCGGCCGTAATAAAATTTTTCTAATTGTAAAATCAAAAATTGTAAATTTTTCGTATCAATTAAGCAGAAAAATCATCAAAACTTCATAATCATGAGAAACAAACCCAATTTTGATGATTGTTTTTTAATGTTTGTTTTTATATATTATTTGAAATCAGAAACGTTTTCGTGGGGGGGGGGGGGGAGTCAATTTAGGGAAACAATTTTTTCACGTTTATAGAAACTTAGTAAGAAAGTTTAGAAAGTTTGAGTAAGAATAATAGGGGTAATATTATATATTATTTTTGTGTATACATAAACGTACAATACTTGACATTTTCTTGCTTACTATTACAATTTAGCGTCGTGATGTGAGGACCACTATGAATGATAATGCACTTTAAGCTCAAATATCTCAAAAGCTATTATTTCTACCAGGTTCAATATCACAAATTGATTTGTTGCTCTTAAAATTTCAAACATAACGGGTTTTTAAACTACTCGATATTTGGAAAATTAAATGAAATAGGATTAAAAAATCAATTATGTTTGCTTCAAACATTAATTTATTTATTTTTATACCCAGTATATTTGTAAATATACAAGGTATATAAAGTTTAGTCCCGACTTTGTAACGCTTGAAAATATTAATCCTTGACAAAAATGCTTCAAAAAGGTATTCATAAAATGGCCTAATTCGGCCATTTTCACATGTCCGTCCGTCCGTCCGTCCGTCTGTGAAGCCGATAACTCAAGAACGAAAAGAGATAACGAGCTGAAAAATTTTGTGTGTGTTCTAGAGCAAAAAAGTAAGGTCAAGTTCGTTAATGGGCAATATCGGAACATGTTTCCCCCGCTAAGAGGGGGGGGGGAAATATCCGTCTTTGAAACCGTAAGAGATAGAAAAAAAATTTTGAGACAAAAAATCTTCTTCTTTTTAAAATTATCATCTTTTGTTTGAAAAACTTTTCCATAAACTCAATAGTTTTCTCATAATTTGTGCAGAAAGAGCAAATAAAAGGGGGGAATTACACATCTTTGAAACCGTAAGAGTCAGAAAAAAAATTTGCTAACAAAAAATCTTCTTCTCTTTATAATAAACAACTTTTGTTTGAAACACTTTTTCATAAACTCAATAGTTTTCTCAAAATCTGGCCTCAAAGTTGAAAAAAATGATAAATACAATTGATAAGCGAATGAAGGCATGGTCTCCATGTATAAACGGGCACATGACAAACATAACATACATCAAATAGTATTGTTATACACAGTATATTTGTAAATATACAAGGTATATTAAGTTTAGTCCCGACTTTGTAACGCTTGAAAATATTAATCCTTGACAAAAATGCTTCACAAGTGTATTCATAAATTTGCCTAATTCGGCCATTTTAGCATGTCCGTCTGTCCGTTTGTCCGTCTGTGAACCCGATAACTCAAGAAGGAAAAGAGATAACGAGCTGATTTTTTTGTGTTTTCTAGAGCAAAAAAGTAAGGCTAAGTTCGTTAATGGGCAAAATCGGAACATGTTTCCCCTCACTAGGAGGGGGAGAAATATCCGTCTGTGAAACCGTAAGAGATAGAAAAAAAATTTCTTTACAAAAAATCTTCTTCTTTATAAAATAATCAACTTTTGTTTGAAAAATTTTTCCATAAACTCAATAGTTTTTCCATAAACCTCAATAGTTTTCTCATAATTTGTGCACAAAGAGCAAATAAGAGGGGGGAATTACACATCTTTGAAACCGTAAGAGATAGAAAAAAAATTCGACAAAAAATCATCTTCTCTTTAAAATAAACAACTTTTGTTTGAAAAATTTTGTCATACAACAGTAAACTATTGTTTTCATAAACAATAGTTTTCTCAAAATTTGTCCTCAAAGTTGAAAAAAAATGAAAAATACAATTAATAGGCGAATGAAGGCATGGTCTCCATGGACCCGTAGGTATACATAACAACCGTACATACTATTTTTGCACCCAGTATATTTGTAAATATACAAGGTATTAAGTTTAGTCCCGACTTTGTAATGCTTGAAAATATTAATCCTTGACAAAAAAGCTTTACAAAGATATTCATAAAATGGCCTAATTCGGCCATTTTCACATGCCCGTCCGTCAATCTGTCTGTCTGTCAAGTCGATAACTCAAAAACGAAAAGAGAAAACGAGCTGAAAATTTTTGTGTGTGTTCTAGACCAAAAAATTAAGGTCAAATTCGTTGATATGCAAAATCGGAAAGTGATTCCCCCCGCCAGGGGGGAAAAAATATATCTTTGAAACTGCAAGAGGTAGAAAAAAATTTTATTGAAAAAATGTTGCAAACAAAACATGTTTAGTTTAAAGAGAAGAAAATTTTTTTTCAATAAAATTTTTTTCTACCTCTTACAGTTTCAAAGATATATTTTTTCACCCCTCGCGGGAGGAATCACTTTCCGATTTTGCTCATTAACGAATTTGACCTTAATTTTTTGGTCTAGAACACACACAAAAATTTTCAGCTCGTTTTCTCTTTTCGTTTTTGAGTTATATATATATATATATATATATATATGTATATATATATAAATATATATATATATATATACATATATATATATATATATATATATATATATATATATATATATATATATATATATATATATATATATATATTTATATATATATATATATATATATATATATATATAAATATATATATATATATATACATATATACATATATACATATATATTTATATATTTATATATATATATATATATATATATATATATATATACATATATTTGTATTCTAACGCAGCATCGGCTATTGCTTCGCGTTGATAAACTAACGCTTCTTGTCGCCTTAATTTAACGCTTAGCGTCAAAAAACGATCGTGGATGATTTACTTCAGCGTTGATTAACTAACGCTAAGCGTTGATCTTACACTTTCTATTGACTAACACTTCTCATTGACGCTTCGCTTTGAATACGGTTCGCTGTAGCTTACGTTTCGCGTTGGTTAACGCTTTGAATTGTTTACGCTTCGCGAATCACCGACGCTTTGCTTTGAATAACTAACGCTACGCATTAAACAACGCTTCGCGTTGGCTGACTTGCGGTTCGCTTTAGCTTACGTATCGCGTTAGTAAACGCATTGCGTTTACCAAAGCTTCGCGTTGACCTAACACTTCCTATTGACTAACGCTTCCTATTGACTTACGGTTTGCGTGGACCAACGCTTTGCGTTGATTAACAAACGCTTCGCGTTGACCTAACGCTTCTTATTGACTGACGCTTCTCATTGACCAACGCTTCGCTGACTTACGTTTCATTATAGCTAACATTTCGCGTTGGTAAATGATTCGCGTAAAATCACGCTTCGCGAATCAACAAAGCGAATCACGGACGATTCACTTTGATTAACTAATGCTTCTCATTGACCAACGCTTCGCGTCGGTTGACTTACGGTTCGCTTCAGCTTACGTTTCGCGTTGGTTAACGCTTTGCGTTGGTTAATAATTCGCTTGGCATTACGTTTCGCGCATCAATGACGCTTCGCTTTGCATAACTAACGCTTCTAATTGACCAACGCTTCACGTTGGCTGACTGATAATTCGCTGCAGCTTATGCTTCGCGTTAGTAAACGCTTTGCTAACGCTTCGCGTTGACCTAACCCTTCCTTTTGACTTACGCTTCTCATTAAGCTACGCTTCGCGTTGGGTGATTTACGGTTCGCTTTAGCTTACATTTCGCTTTGCGTTTACAAACGCTTTGCGTTGATAAACTAACGCTTCGCATTGATTAACTATCGCTTCGCGTTGATTAACTAACGCTTTACGTTGATTAACTAACGCTTCGCGTTGATTAACTATCGCTTCGCATTGACTAACTAACGCTTCGCGTTGATTATCCAACGCTTCGCATTGATTAACAAACGCTTCGCGTTGATTAACTAACACTTCGCGTTGATAAACTAACATCTCGCGTTGATTATGTAAAGCTTGGCGTTGATTAACTAACGCTTCACGTTGATAAACTAACGCTTCGCGTTGAATAACTAAGGCTTCGCGTTGATTAACTAAGGCTTCGCGTTGATTAACTAACGCTTCGCGTTGACTAACTAACGCTTCGCGTTGATTGACTAACGCTTCGCGTTGATTATCTAACGCTTCGCGTTGATTAACTAACGCTTCGCGTTGATTATCTATCGCTTTGCGTGGACCAACGCTTGGACCAACGCGTGGTCCAACGTTTGGACTTCGCGACTTCGCGTGGACCAACGTTTGCGTGGACCTAACGCTGGGTTGACCTAACGCTTCTTATTGACTGACGCTTCTCATTGACCAACGCTTCGCTGACTAACGTTTCATTATAGCTAACATTTCGCGTTGGTAAATGATTCGCGTGAAATCATGCTTCGCGAATCAACAAAGCTAATCACGGACGATTCACTTTGATTAACTAATGCTTCTCATTGACCAACGCTTCGTGTTGGTTGACTTACGGTTCGCTTCAGCTTATGCTTCGCGTTAGTAAACGCTTTGCTAACGCTTCGCGTTGACCTAACGCTTCCTATTGACTTACGCTTCTCATTAAGCTACGCTTCGCGTTGGGTGATTTACGGTTCGCTTTAGCTAACATTTCGCTTTGCGTTTACAAACGCTTTGCGTTGATAAACTAACGCTACGCGTTGATTAACTAACGCTTTGCATTGATTAACTAATGCTTCGCGTTGATTAACCAACGCTTCGCGTTGATTAACTATCGCTTCGCGTTGACTAACTAACGCTTCGCGTTGATTAACTAACGATTCGCGTTGATTAACTAACGCTTCGCGTTGATTATCTAACGCTTCGCGATGATTAACTAACGCTTCGCGTTGATTAACTAATGCTTCGCGTTGATTAATTAACGCTTCGCGTTGATATACTAACGCTTCGCGTTGAATAACTAAGATTTCGCGTTGATTAACTAACGCTTCGCGTTGATTAACTAACGCTTCGTGTTGACTAACTAACGCTTCGTGTTGACTAACTAACGCTTCGCGTTGATTAACTATTTGTTAATCAACGTTAATTTGTTTGTTGATTGAATCAACAAACCTAATTACGGACGATTCACTTTGATTAACTAATGCTTCTCATTGACCAACGCTTCGCGTTGGTTGACTTACGGTTTGCTTCAGCTTATGCTTCGCGTTAGTAAACGCTTTGCTAACGCTTCGCGTTGACCTAACGCTTCCTATTGACTTACGCTTCTCATTAAGCTACGCTTCGCGTTGGGTGATTTACGGTTCGCTTTAGCTAACATTTCGCTTTGCGTTTACAAACGCTTTGCGTTGATAAACTAACGCTTCGCATTGATTAACTATCGCTTCGCGTTGATTAACTAACGCTTTGCGTTGATTAACTAACGCTTCGCGTTGATTAACTATCGCTTCGCGTTGATTATCCAACGCTTCGCATTGATTAACAAACGCTTCGCGTTGATTAACTAACGCTTCGCGTTGATTAACTAACGCTTCGCGTTGATTATCAAACGCTTCGCGTTGATTAACTAACGCTTCGCGTTGATAAACAAACGCTTCGCGTTGAATAACTAAGGTTTCGCGTTGATTAACTAAGGCTTTGCGTTGATTAACTAACGCTTCGCGTTGACTAACTAACACTTCGCGTTGATTAACTAACGCTTCGCGTTGATTATCTAACGCTTCGCGTTGATTAACTAACGCTTCGTGTTGACTAACCAACGCTTCGCGTTGATTAACTTACGCTTCGCGTTGATTATCTAACGCTTCGCGTTGATTAATTAAAGCTTCGCGTTGATTAACTAACGCTTCGCGTTCATTATCTAACGGTTCGCGTTGACCTTACGCTTTCTATTGACTAACGCTTCTCATGACCAACGCTTCGCTGACTAACGCTTGGATTACTTACGGTTTACTAAGCTTACGTTTCGCGTTGGTTAACGCTTAGCGTTTACAAACGATGCGTTTACCAAAGAAAATCATCGGCGCTTCGCTTTGAATAACTAACGCATCTCATTAACCAACGCTTCGCGTTGGCTTACTTATGGTTCCGTTTAGCTTACGTTTCGCGTTGGTAAACGCATTGCGTATACCAACGCCTCGCGTTGATTAACTAACGCTTCGCGTTGATTATCTAACGCTTCGCGTTGATTATCTAACGCTTCGCGTTGACCTTACTCTTTCTATTGACTAACGCTTCTCATGACCAACGCTTCGCTGACTAACGCTAGGATTACTTACGGTTTACTTAAGCTTACGTTTCGCGTTGGTTAACGCTTAGCGTTTACAAACGATATGTTTACCAAAGAAAATCATCGGCGCTTCGCTTTGAATAACTAACGTATCTCATTGCGTATACCAACGCCTCGCGTTGATTTACTAACGCTTGGCGTTGACCTAACACTTCCTATTGACGAACCCTTCTCATTGACCAACGCTTCTCATTGACCAACACTTCGCGTTGGCCGATTTATTCTTGTTAGGTAGTACTGAGTATCGATTGACGCTTCGCGTCAGATAACTCTTCGCGTTGTTTAACTAACGCGTGCTAACGCTTCGCGTTAACTATTGCTTCGATTCACTTTGAATAATTAACGCTTCTCATTGACCAACGCTTCGCGTTGGCTGGCTTACGGTTTGCTTTAGCTTACGTTTCGCTTTGATTTACTAACGCTTCGCGTTGACATAACACTTTCTATATACTTACGCTTCTCATTGACCAACGCTTTGCGTTGGCTGACTTACGGTTCACTTTAGCTTACGTTTCGCGTTGGTTAACGCTTTGCGTTTACCAACGCTTTACGTTTACCAACGCTTTCCGTTAATTTTCTAAATCTTCGCGTTGACTAACTTTTCGCGTCTCCTAACGGCTCGCGTTGACCAACGCTTTGCGTTAACAGTCAGTTGCGTTGTTTTACTCAATTATGTAACTCAATATTTAAATATATAAAAATCGCAAGAACTTTAATATCAATTTTTTTAAATGCATGAACATTTTTACTGTTTCAATATTAATTATTAAAACAAACATTTACAAATCTAGAGCACGGTAAAGCGCAAGGTCGAGTTTAAGGGACATTTGGCCTTCTTACTTACAGTGCTATTACTACTGGAAAAAGCATAGATAATTTGACCCCGAAATATCTTCTGAACGAAATCAGCAACAGTGCTGATTTTTTGATAATTCATATTTTATAAACATTGAATAGGCAGAAATATTAACAATACAAAGTATATACTCAGTATATACTGGGTATACAAACAATTAACTCAGTTAGTTGTTACATTACTTGTTTGTTGTAACTTTGCCAACTCATATGCTAGAGAGCCGACGAAAAAAAATTTTTCTATTCTAATAGTTCTATTAGCGTACTTCCAGTAATGGTTAAGGAGATTTTCTGCATAAGTTTGAATTTTTCCGTTATTCAAAGATGAAAGCTTGCACATCGATTTTCGGTAAACAAAGAGCAAACTTACGTTAGCAATAACTTGACCAATATTACTCCAACGGAAACATAAAAAACCGAATTGTTTAATTTTTTATAATCTTAATTTGTATTCATAGCACTTTTTCCAATTAAATTTAAGGTTTTCGAATTATTTGCAAAAAACTGTTACTAAATATGCTTTTTTCGACGAAAAGTTGGAAAATTCAATTATAAATAACTCATAAACAATAAACTTTGCAGAAAAACTGTATAAAACTGAATTTTTTGCTTAAAATGTAAATATTTTCACAAAATTTTCGCTCAAAAACTAAAATATAGATAATGAACAAAAATATTTTAAATACTGCTAACTATTAATTAATTGTAATTTGAAAAGATTATCTCATTCGCCAGAAATTGAAACCTAGACCTCTGTATTCGGAGATCGAACCATGTCGATTCTTGGCAAATGAGTTAATTTTTTCATATTAATATTAATTAATAAATTGAATGACATGTTAGTCTAGATAGTATACTTTAGATTTTTCATACTTGTGTCTTCGTAACCATACAAGAGAATGCCGTAATATTGTGACGTTTATGTATTCGTAAAAATAATATTTTACACTTTATATTCTAAGGTTCCATAAATAAATAAAAATTGAATTTTATGCATAAATTACATTAATATTGTTGGAACAATATAAATATTAAACCCTCCCCCACCCACGAAAATGTTTCTAATTTCAAATAATATATAAAAACACACATTTAAACAAAATCATCAAAATCGGTTCTGTATCTGAGGATTATGAAGTTTTGATAACTTTTCTGCTCCATTGATACACATACAATAAATTAACATTTTTCGAAATTTCAATTCGAAAAATTTTATTCCGTCAGCTAGAATGTTTCTGATTTCAAATAGTAAAACACAAGAAATATTTAAAAAAATTTTCATCAAAATCGGTACTGTTTCCGAGTATTCCGAAATTTCAACGATTTATGCGTTTTATTGTTCTGTTCTACTACGATGAAATGTAGAATCATTGGTTTTCGATACAATTTATAATGTTTCTATTGTATTTTTTCACTACTATATCATTTTATTAAACTTTTATCTTAATAGTTGTGTTGGCCATATTTAATATTATTTTAATAGATTATTTAAAAAGAAGTATAACTTCATAAGTAAACGCACACTTTTTTCTTGGCAATTTTAACCGCCCATTGAATAGATGGTCGTCCCGATTCTTTTTTTAGCGAATTTCCTCCAAAGGAAATGCAGCTATTGTTTTTGCACCAATGTTGGAATTTCGTAAAAATTTCTTCAAATGTCCATCGATCCTACCTATTAGATGTTAAAAATCACTATCGCTGAAATTTGTATACACTATGTTTAGTTTACATCTTCGTATAGTAGATCTCCCACGAGTATGAGAGAGTACATATGTATACATTAAGCAACTGTTCGAGTGGTCACCAACCACTCAAACCTATAAGACCTCCTTCTCATACACATTGCTTAATGTATACATATGTACTATCTCATACTCGTTATGAATATTATTCACTGTTTTGAAAAATATGCTTGTTTATCAAACCTATAAGACCTCCTTCTCATACACATTGCTTAATGTATACATATGTACTATCTCATACTCGTTATGAATATTATTCACTATTTTGAAAAATATGCTTGTTTATCAAACCTATAAGACCTCCTTCTCATACACATTGCTTAATGTATACATATGTACTATCTCATACTCGTTATGAATATTATTCACTATTTTGAAAAATATGCTTGTTTATCAAACCTATAAGACCTCCTTCTCATACACATTGCTTAATGTATACATATGTACTCTATCATACTCTCTCATAAACTAAACAGACGGTATATGTATATATATACATATTTATATATGTACTTTTTTAAATGTCTGTGAATTCTCTAGCGGTCACAGTTTTATTCCGATTAGAATGAAATGGGGTATTTGAGTCGCTTTTGATATTCTAAAGGTCAAGTTCTAATGGGTTGGGGTTTTTCGCTGTTCTGACATCAGTTATACAATCACCCTTAATTTGCTGTAGCAGGTGTGATAAAGAAAACTGGCATTCATCACTGTTTTTCAATAGGTCATCGTACACACAATCGATCGTTTCTTCAGTATTACTAGCAGGACGTTCCGTCTCTTATTCCACGACCACTCTTTTCTTTTTAGAAATTTAACAGAGAATCTAAGTCAAAAAACATTAGCTATGGTATACTATTAATTGGTTCATAGCAGACTTAAATATGGAATTTTGTTATGGGGGTCTGCCTCTCAATCCACACAAATTTTCATAAAGCAAAATAAAATATTACGAGTAATTGTTCGTGTTGGCCAGCAAACTTCCTGTAGACAATATTTTAAGGATCTGAGAATCTTGACGCTCTCCAGTATATACATTCTCCATTGTCTCGCCCACATAAAGAAGAATATTCATACGGTAGATCAAAATAACTTTAATCACACGTATTATACAAGGCATGGTAGCGACTTAAGAGTACCCAAGCACAACTTAAATGTCTTCGAACATGGTCCATCTTACAATGGCTTAAAATTTTTCAACAAGTTACCATCTCATATAAAGCTTGAATGTAACCAAAGGAATTTTGAAACCGCCTGCAAGAATTTACTGCTCGATCATTTTCCATATAATGTGGATGAATTTTTTTCTAACAACCTATAATGTTAGGAATATATGACGAACCAATATGTATTACATTTGTACATCATTTCTGGTATAATAATTTATTATTATTATTATGATTATTATTCCCAGTAGCAGATGGTAATCTAAACAGGCTCCTGCAGCACAATATGAGCGCCTCCTCGCCGTTGAAGACCTGGTTGCTGCAGACGGGGCGTACCACAGATTGTGCTACAGGAGCCTGTTTAGATTACCACCTGCTACTAGGAATAAGAGAGGGTATCGTCTAACCGGTAATACTGAAGAAGCGATGGATTGTGTGTACGATTACCTGTTGGAAAACAGTGATGAATGCCAGTTTTCTTAATCACACCTTCTGCAGCAAATTAAGGGTGATTGTATAACTGATGTTAGAACAGCGAAAAATCACCTCCAAAAACGTTTTGTCGATGACATAGTCATAGTGGAGATGGGCTCCAGCAAAGGGCACTCAGTACAGCTATTTTTTGAGACTGTTGTTCTCAAAAACAAGCGTGGCCCCTTGAAGCATGGAAGAAGAAGTGTGTGTCATTTTCTCATGTTCTGATTACTGTTGTACGACCTCGATCTTTTGTTTCCTTCCTTCTGATTGGAATTGGTACCTACTTTTACCGAAAATATGCATACAAACATCTGGTAAATATGTGCGCTGCGCTGGTTAACTTATGACTGTTTTTGGTTATCTGCCGTTTTTGAGAGAACTGCTGGGCATACAGGTACCAGTCTGATCTCAAATGAAAGCTAATTAAATTTACTACAAGTTTATTACATATAGTATTTGACGTGGGATGCGTATTTTAGAAGATATTTTACGAAATAAGTGACCATTTCGAAAAAATTTCACTTTTTGGAAAAAATGGCCTATTTTCTAAGAACTGTATCTTAAAAACCAATAGCTGTATAGAGCTTGTTTTAATCTCAAATTGTTGAATAAATTTAGTCTACTTTAAAATTGTACAGAGTGTCTATACCGGTCAGATCCTTCCTTCACTGAGATATTGAGCAAAAACTGAAAAAAGCCCGAAAATTTCATGGTTTTTTGGATACTCCGCCGCTAGCACAACACTTTGGAAATTGCAAATCTGGTTTTTTAATATTGGTTTAGGTCCTAACAACATATAAAAAATTCAGAACGACCGGACCTTTTGCAAGCACGACCGCCTTTTCATGTTTAACTTTACTGAACTATATGCAGAATTGTTAAATAATTCAATCATTAATATACAACTCAAGATGTACTGGGTATTCAAACAATTAACTCAGTTAGATGTTACATTACTTATAATAAAATATTATTATTGGTAAGACGTGCTACCTACTGATCGGTTTGAAGGGATCTCCTCATCAGATTATGACTTGATGACAATGAGACCACCTCGAGAGTATATTCTTTCATACAAACAAGAATTTTCAAAATCGATGACGGAGAAATCGGTGAACATACATTTATATAAATAAAATACATATAGTCGAACATAGAATCTTCTCTTTCTTTTTTTGGAGTCGGTTAAAATTTTTGTTGATTTTCTCATTGCCACAGAAACTATACCTTACTTCTAAAAAATAACTATAAAAAAATTTTATTGAAATTTTGTTTCAATTTTGAAATGTCAATTTTGATTGTCGTTTCCATAGTAACTTTAAACTACAATAGCACACTATTATTAATCGTTGTATATGGTTGTATTAATATGGCTATTAATAAATTTAAATTTTTCAAATACTAAAATCATGTCATATATGATTTTTCATTTTGATCACATTAAAATTCTGACCGCTAGAGAGTGATTTTTGTATTCTAAGGAAATTCGCTAAGTTGACGCAGCTCCTGCGTAACGCCTTTTTTATCTTATCTAAAATGTTTTATAAGAATACGTGAAAATAAAATATTACCAAAATAGATAGTAAAATCATATTAGTTTTGAAATAAATTGAAAAGATGTAATAACAATTTTTCATTATTACAGTTTTACAAAACAAAGACCCCGCACAAATCTTATTGGAAAACTTTCTCTGTGATTTCGAATCTAACTTAAAAAAAAATCGATAGTTTATAAAATAGTGATCAATCTCTTAATGAATTCTCAACGTGTGTGTGTGTGTGTGTGTATGTTTCTTCGAGAAAAAAACCTTAACTTCTTTCAAAACATTTTTTATTATTTTTAACCAAGAGGGTCTATTATTATCTCAAACATTTGATCATTGTCCATTCTTTCATTTTGTACGCTTATCAACATTTTTAGCGGAGAATAATGTCCATTAACTTTATGTCGAGCGTATCCTAAGTTTCAAAGAACAGATGCAACACTAATACAGGTTTGAAGCGTTCAACATTTTTCTATTCTTTATTATTATAACCTATTTCACACATGTAACTTTTCATGTAATTATTCATAATGCATACTTTGGTGAGCATGCGCAGTAGTATTTTTGACGAAACTATGCTGTTATAACTCAATAGACCTGGCGTCTATTTCGATGCAATCTTATATGTAACTTAATATGTAATAGAACCTATTTTGACAAAATGGAAACCCGACTTAAAAAATCAAATATTCTATAACAAAAAATGCACTAAAAAGTAAAAAAATAATTACATATTCTTGTGCCAATTTTAGTTCACCTAATCAAAATTTTTTAAATAAAATGTACAATTATTGTTGTTTTTGGAGGCTGTGTCAGCATAGAGAAATTCACATAACTTTTGGATACCGCCTTCAAAAATAACAATAATTGTACATATATATTAAAAAAAATTTTTTTTTGGGGTCGATTTTTTTTTTGTAAAAAATTTTTTTGAAGTCGGTTTTTAAAAAAATTTTCTTATTTTCCCATTATGAATGAGTATACCCTTTCAAAAAAATAATTTCGCAGAAATCGGTTATCACATATAAAATGAGGATTTTCCTCAATTTCCCGGAGATCCCCCCCTCAAAATGCGATTTGGTGACAATAGGACCAATGGGAAACCAAACCCTTTAAAACAAAAAAAACAAAATTCAAAATCGGTTTATAAATGACGGAGTTCTGAGGGGACACACATTAAAAAAAAATACAGCTGAATTGAGAATCATCCTCCTTTTTGAAGTCGGGTTAAAATAGGGTGATTGGCTTACTTCCTTGTGATTGGTTTACTATGATCATGTGACTGAAGTGATTGACAAAGAAAGAAATATTTAGCAAGATGAGAGTTATAAACTATTAACAAAACATGCGATTGATATATTTCTGCATGTACAAAGAGATGTAAGTATCGTTATATCACATACATTTAGTGCGATTGAAAACTTTCATCAAAACTTTCACGTGTAAAAACGGTGTTAGATACGATTGTGATTGCAAACAAATTATGTTTGGGTGTGTGTACATATCTCTTTATATTATGAAGAGCATAATATAAGGAGTATATAGGAGAATATATAGTATCTCCTAATATTGTAGCCGGTGTCACCCTCGTTGTTGTTTTCGATTCAGCTAGCTCCTTGTATTATTGCGTTAATATATTGAGCGGCTATGAACTTTATAAGCCTTAGTCATGTGACAGTTACATGATGATATTGTAACTTATGATGGTATTGTTCTGCATCACGCCAATTACGGGTCACAGCTCACAGTAAACACTTTCACACATACATAAACATATAAGCAGACCAGGGCAGGACATCAATATTCGAAATGTTCATATATATATATATATTGTCTGTTTTTGAACTTCGATCCCTGTTTTGTAACCGACAAACGAGTCTCCAGCTTAGGTCACCATTGCGACATTTGATCACTACCTTATAAGGTTAGATTCGGATTCGAATCCACCGAGTGTTTTCCCATGAGATTCGGACTGAGTCCTTTGACACAAATATTTCTAGATTCCTTAAATGACATGGTACATAAAATTAAAATGCTTTTTAATTCCCAATTAACGCTTACTAAAAGTTTGAATATTTTTAAGTCTTCGATTGTTGACATATGTGCGCGTCACCAAGACCTACATTTGAATATGAATGTTAGCGAATTTCCTGAAAGGAAATAGAGCTATTGGTCCCGTACCGAAGTCCAAATTTCGCAAAAATTTCTTCAAATGTCCATCGATCCTACTTAGTAGATGTCAAAAATCACCATCTGGAAAATTTATATATATATATATATATATATATATATCTATGGACATATAAATATATATATATATATATATATATATATATATATATATATATATATACATATATATATATATATATATATATACATATATATATACATATATATATATATATATATATATATATATATATATATATATATATATATATTTATATATGTGTCTGTAATCGCTCTAGCGGTCACAATTTTGTTCTGATTGAAATGAAATTTGGTATTTGAGGCGCTTTTGGTATTCAAAAGGTCAAGTTCGTTAATGGGTAAAATCGAACAAGGAGAAAGGGGTGTTTAGAGGGAGGGGGAATCACAAAAAGTCACATATCTCCCTTAATATTCGAAAACTCGAAAAACTTATAAGAAGTAAAGTTATAGCTACTAATTTTTACTATAATTTTGTTCCTTACCATTTTTTCTGTTACCCTAATATTTACAGAAATATTGACGGTTTAAGATTGAAAATTAAATTCCTCAATATCTCTGTACACATTAGAGTTTGAGCAAAAATTATTAGGTGATGAATTGTAGCAAACATGATTCTCGACAACTTTATTCCTTATGCATTTTTCGATTGTTCTAATATTAAGAGAGATCTTTTATATTTTGTGTTTTCTTCTTTCTTTATACCCCTCCCCCCATTACCCTTGACGTATGTCATTTATTAATAAAATTGGCCATGTAAATACTAAAACCGTATACGACATTTCATTTTGATCAGACAAAAATTGTGACCGCTAGAGAGTGATTTATGTATTCTTAGGAAATTCGCTAAGTTGAAGCAGCCCTTGCGGAACGAATTTTTTTTAATATTATTTTTGTTTTTTTAAAAAAAATGTGCTTATACAAGTTTATTAAGTATTTCCGTAATTTTTGTTTGTTTTATGAATAATAACTCCAAAAATAATTTAAAAACATAGTTTACCTTAAAAATATACTAAATATAAAAAGTACACTTGCAACTCGTATTGTCAACATCAATGACACTTCCACGGCGGGCTTCAAGCAGAGAACATAGTTCACACTTCCACAGCGGGCTTGGAAGTTGTAACATCTGCACATCTTCCCATCGGCCTTGGAAGTAGTCATATCGTCCACTAATACTTGGGACATGAAGTAGTTACATCATTTAATTTTTTTTTATTGATATTAATTATAATTTATTTGTTTTTTGATCCAAAATGGAAATATTATTTAAATTTGGTATGAACTTTAAAATAAACGATAAGTTTGAGAATCGAAGCGCTACTTCAGATTTAGCATCTGAAAGTAAATACAGGTATTTAACATATTGAGGAAAGAAATTTACCATTGAATTTATTACACAGTTAAAATATAATAACATACAATTTTCTTATCAGGTATAAATTATAATGTAAATTTTCTACCTTCCATATCAAATCCACATATATTATCAAGTTATTGAAGGTAGAGAAGCAATAATGTTGTTATTATGAGTTCCTATAAAATATTTGTTAATAACAATATTGACTTCTTATTAGCAACGTAGTACGTTAGTGAATACTGTTTTGTAACCCACTCAACATGTGGTAACATATTAAGATAACGAAGGGGTTTTGTGGTCAGGCTAATCTAAAAGCAAACCATCATGTAATAATACAGATGTTTTTTGATATAGTTAATGGAATAGGCTGGCGGTATGTATCAACATAGTCCCGCATGACTATACTCGTATATAGGGTCTGTTATTTAAAATTATTATGATAATATGAAAATATAACAAATATTATATAGTCTTACTTAAAAATAAATACAATTTGGATTTTATGTTTCAACGAACGTCCATGTAAAACATATTTAAGGACTTAAATTTCAAATTTTGCCCCAATTCCTAGAACATTTATTTGTATTTTATAAATACGTATTTCGACTACACTGTAGTCATCATCAGTATGAATTACCTAATCGTAACTATTTCTGGGATATGGATTCAGAGATATGTTCCTTGTTGCTAATTTGGTGCGTGTCTCACAATGATATTAAAAAAGTTCTGTCTTGTATATGATTTGACCGAGGGTATGATCTGACCTGAGGATTATTTGAGTTGACTGACTAAAAGATTAGGTGTGTGAAGAACCGCACTATTTATTGACAGTATCCTTTTGTTACTATGCGGCGTTGTTTTTGTCACTAACGTGAGGGTATCGAAGCTAACCTTGATATTCAGGTATTTGATTTTTTGAAAATGGTATAATTTTAAGGAATCAGAATTTGGAATTGGGCCATTGCTAAATTCATTATCTGTTTCCTCAACTTGTGTATGTAGACACTTTCGTATGCATCGTATATCATCGTATGCAGTAGTTTTAAATTCGATTTGTCAATTTTGTGGCTGTTCTCGATAACGTGCGCAGCTATACACGATTTTTCGCTTCTCCCAAATTTCACATGGGCCAGATGTTCTTTGATTCGAGTTCCGATTTGGCCAAAAAACCTAGAGTTCTCTTTGATTATTTTCATAATCTTTATATTTAAAGACGTTTTCGCATGAGGCTTGATAGTAAATACAATTTTTTTTAGTGAATTGAACAGCTCATTTATGTAGTTATCGGAAAAATTTAAAACCTGTTGACGATCAATTCAAAGAGTTATTATCGATTAAAATTCAAACTTTTACCACAGTGTCTTATGGAGAACATAATTTTTTTGTACGTAAAATGATAAAAACTAGACTATTAAAGTAGGTACCATAATAAATAACGTTTATAAATATTTTTTGAAATATGCTGTTTATATATTTGCATTAAAAAAATTGTGTTGACGAGCGTTTGAAAACTGGTCACAGCGCACAGTAAAAAATATACACATACACATACACATACACATACATATACACGAGAACGTCCTAACAAAACATAGTTTATTGTCAGATCTGACAAATAAAGTCAAATCAATTTCTAATTTACATTTACTGATATTTTACATTAAATACTTTTAAAATATTTATGAAAAAATAAAAAATGGTTACAAATCGTTGTATGATTATAGTTGATTATCTCATTAGTTAGTTTTAGAAACCAATATCGGGAAACTGTATCAGAACCACTAATATTCATTATGATTTTACTTCAGCCGATTCGGAACAAATGTTACTAATGAGCTGGGTGATGATTGGTTTTGACAGGGTCACGACTATATTTTTTCCACTAACAAATAGGTTGCTAAATGCAAATTATGTTTATATTTATACAGGATTATTTCTCATAAGGAATAAAATCGCTATCAACTTGAGTGTGTTAATATAAACCGTCGACGTATATAGAAATTTGTTTAACACCGCGAAAAATTATTTTTTGAACTATCCTAAAACAGTAGAATGATGTCCATACCATTCTAAGCTCATTTGAGAGTATGACTAGCCTTATTACGATTGTACATTGGTAGTAAAAATGAAGAAACAACTTTGTGACTTGTCCAATATAACTTCCATCGTAACGCTTTCATCTTTAAGCTTCCCTTTCCAAACATCAATGGTGTAAAATTTTCGTTTGTCATATTTGAATATTTCTTGTGGATAAATAGAGAACAATCATTGGGGGACCTGAAAACGTAAAGATTTTGTGAATTCTGGATATGGATTACCAACGATTAAGCTAGTTTAATAAATATTCAACAATTAATATCTGAAGGTTATATGAACCTACATAAGTTTTCAAACATCAAATTTGATTAAATTTGCTAAGTACTTATTAAATAATAAAACTATTTGTATTAACAAAAGGAATATGAAACCGTACATTAATACCGAGTCAGTGATATGGGTAAGTAAAATATTACCATATCTTCTCATATCACATTGTATACCAAATAGATTTCTTGTTTCCTTTGAAATTGCAATTAACATTATACTAATGAATTTCATCCCTCGGTATCAACCAAACACTCATAATAACATACTAGTTATTATACTGGGTGTGACAGTTTAGTTTATTTAATTTTTATTTAAGATATGAAGGATAGTAACGAAATTCGATCCCAACATCTATTCTTTGATCGAAAAGAATGAAGTTAAAAGTTTAATTTTTAATAACATATTTACTATAATCCTATAATACAATCTTAATATATAATACTACTATCATCCTATAATCCAAAATACAAACTTCAACAAGAAAAGTAATATAAAACATTAAAACAACCCGACTGCGTAAAAAATAATAAACATGGGGTGAAAATTTATACTTCAAAAACTCAAAAACTTTAAGGGAAGGGAGAAACACAAAAGTTGGTGTATCTTTCCTAATTCTGGAAAAATAAAAAAATTATGTAAGGAGCAAATTTATAGAATATTAATTTTACTACAGTTTCGACTCTTATCATGTTTATTGGTTAATATTTATAGAAATATTTACGTTTTAAGATTGGAAATTAAATTTTAAATGTCTTTGTATATATTAAGAGTTTGAGAAAAAGGTTATGAATTAAAGTAAAGTTAATTTTCTACAACTTGACATCTCATATATTTTCCGAATTTTCTAATATGAAGAGAGATATTCCATGTAAAAGTATTTTCTTTTTTTTCTAAAATATTTTATTCTATACTAGACAAATATTTTATTTCATGCATCATACAAACAGTGAGCATTAAAAAACTGCAAGTAACGATATCCGCCACAAAACACAAATGAGACAAGGACCAAGTTTTCGCACACAAAAAGTATTGATACCTCAGCAAAAACTAAAATTTAAATCTATGTAAGAATCAAGTGTTCACAAAAATGAGAAAATAATTGGTATATATCTATTCGGTCAGTTTCTCTGGTGCGGGGTCAATTAATAATCAAATACACAAGACTTTTGATATCACGATCCACGATCACTAAACCTCTAATCCCAACAGGTTATGGTGCCCCAGTTACGTTATTTATTAATTATTATTAATTTGAAAGTGATCAATTAAATGCTGCTAAACAAATTTAAAGTAAGCGTAAGTTAATTATTATAAAGTGTATTTGAATAGTGCAAGTAATAATTTAATTATAACTAATGTGAGTGAAAAACAATATGTAAAGTTTAAAACAGAAGAGTAACATTCAATGCTGAAAAATATATTGTTTTGAAGTTAAGAATTCAAAGTTTTACTAGATGAACTAAAAGTATTAGTGTGCTTAATATGACGTTACCAGAAACATAAGATACCGAATATATGCGTAACTATTCATATATTTAATTGTATTTGTAAACTTGCGTCTAACCATTCATGTCAGTATGGTTATGTTATACTTATGAAGCTGATAGAGTTTACTTACTATGAAATAATATTATATATATGAAAATAGGTTCGATTCCTAGCCATGACGTGAATGATTTATCATATCAAGAATTGATGTCAAGGAATATTAAATTAATTGAAATGAAATGTATACAAATGGTAGATGTATACAACAAACTTTATTTTAATATCAAATAAATTCTCTTGCAATTTCAATGTTTTATTTGTTAAACAGTCATTATAATGTGATTATCTCCAAATAACGTTTGTATTATTTGACTAATTAAAAGTCACTTATATTCATGACAATTGCAGCATATAATTTTCAAAATAAGCTGGATGATCTTTTAATAAAATTGAGAATAAACATTATATAAAACGGCCATAATTTAATGCTGTATATGGTTCGTCGCAATAAATAATACAAATTATTTCATATTATTTGTAGATGAGTTTACACAATATTGTGTAATATATTTAATTAAAAATTATTCGGATGTACTCACGATGTTTAAAAGTAGCTAAAAGAGAAACTCGATTTAATTTAAAATAGTTAAGTTATATTCCGATAACTTATATTCTGAGATTAAGGACTATTATGTGTCAAAGATATAAGCTAGCCTAACTATTCAAATAATGATATTTGCTCCAAAATTAGATAAAATATTTTAGTATCTAATCTAATAAATTAGGCACAAAACAAATCATTGAAATGAAATAAAACATTTTATAATATATTGTGACATAATAAAAAGCCACAGGTTAAGTATCCAAAGGTATTTGGTGCAAACGTTCATTTGCATATGAAAATCATCAGGGGAATACTGATTGGTTACCAACCAAATAGATGCAGGGTGTAAATGTGAAAAGTTTGAAGTAAATTATTGTGAGAGATATAATTATAATAGATAAGTTTTCTAGTATAAAATAACTAAAGGCAGAATAGCCGAAGTCCTTTAACGGGTGGTGAAGCTCCGGTGAACGAAAAACTGAGTTCCTAACAAATCATTATACTCAGTCCTTGCAAACGGCTAAACGCAGTAAGAGAAGCTAAAGTCTCTGACATATCGTTAAACTGGGACTTTAACGAAAACTTAGTTTAAACTGACGTCCCTAAAGAGTCCCTAGCGGAACGTTAAACTCCTGAAACAATAATGTTTCAAATAAAATACACCGGCTTGAAGATACACAATTAGATAAAATAGAAATGCTTACGAAATTTTTCATCTCAAGACAAACTTTAGCGGATTATTTACCTTATTATTATGTAACGAGGGCTCAATCCGATTTATATTATATGCCTGATTCGTGTCAGGAGAATGAGAATATAAATTTTTCTCATTAATGGCAACAAGTAATTAAATAGGAATTCATTTTTTCAATAGTAAATAATACTTGGATTCTAGAGACAAAACCTGTAAATAAATAGTTGAGAAAAAATGGATAAAGAGTATTAGATGATCAAATTTTAAATGGTCAATTTTAATCAAGTTAAACTTTTCTTAAGTATCAAAATTGTAGAAAACAGTGCTAAAAAATTTTATACATATTAAATATTTAGAGAGATATACCAAATTTTGTGTTGAAATCCTCCCTCTCCTCCTCCTTTCCCATGCCATTCAAGTCATGCTTACCATGAAAATGCATTTACATCGGAACTGAACCAATATATAAAAATTCAACTCCGTAGGATAAGAGGAAGTGGTTCTAATTCAGCTTGCAAGATTTGACCTAAACAAACATACTATTTAAAACAAACTAACAAACATACAATGCAAGTTAAATAATTATCACTTTACTACGAGCAAACGGATAAATAATATACAATATTGACACACTAAGCTCAAATTTTGATTTTACTTGGGTAAATTGAAGTTTTCATATAATAAGAATATCGAAACGTCTAAATACCTATATACAATTTTAAAACGTCATTTGTTTAAAATTAGCGCATAGTATCATAATGGGATAAGGTTAACAACATTGCAATACACGCAGAATAGATTAAGAGTTAAACCCATTACACAATGAAAAAAATCAGGTATAAGACATAAGATATAGAAATAAGATGTAAGATAAGGAATAAGGTAAGGTAAGTAATAGTGGAATCCAGCAGATGACAGAACCGTAGATCTATTCACAATTCAAAAAGAAGGAATATAGAAAAAGGTATAGCAACAGAATTTCCGTCGCGTTGGATATCTATTCCTTATTCCCAACCAATCACAACGTTATGCGCAGGATGTTATGCGCAGTCGACTCTACGACTTATGTTTTTGACATTTGTGCACACACCAGCAGCTGGCATTCAACCGCTGTGATTGGTTGAATAATGTATATTATCGCCCATTAAGTTTTGGTCACTGTGCTATTTCTTATATCTTATATCTTATTCTTATATCTTATATCTTATTCCTTATTTTTTTCATTGTGTAATGGCCTTTACACTACTTATATTGGTAATAAACGATAAATTATGCATTACCAATATAAACTATGAAACTCACTAAATTATTTAAGTAGTATACTCCATTGTTGTGTTGAAAATTATTAAGGATAATTTTTTCGAACCTCACACATATTTCTAAGTAAAAATAAAAGGATGTTGGATATTTAAGAGAAAATATTTTTCTCCTTGGAGAAAGGAGATTTTTTTTTATAATTGCAAAAATAAAATAATATCTAGTTTAATTTGTTTTTTTCCTTTAAAACACAGTTGTTTTTTTAAATCAAAAATCAAACAAATTATGAAATCAAATACAAGTTATTTTATGAAAATACAAATTAAATTTTGTTTAATAATTTTTATAAAAACATAAATAGTAAACAAATAAAAAAAAGCATGCTTGATCTTATATTGTTATGAAATAATTATATGTTGTAAGACTTTGAACTGGAGAAATATCTGATAGTGGACGAGCGCATTAAATGGACATTCTAACAGAAAGGTATCACGAGGGTATTGGTTCGGGTTCAAACGAACCAATATAATTTTTAATAATTACCAATATAATTTTTTTTAAGACTAACCGATTTTCAATTATAATTGCGGAAATAAAATTGAAGTTTGAATAGTATTAAGATTTTGTTTTATTTAATTATTTTTTCTAAAGTGCGTGTTATCCAATTGACATAGGATTTAGTAAACCTTTACTAATATTTGTGTTTTTTCTGTGTCGAGTATCGGAATCTGTTGAAGGTTCTACGGCGCTTCTCTTGAAGGCTAAAGAAAGCCAAGATACCGCGACAATATTCAATGAATACGACAATATTCAATGAATAAAAAAACAATGTTATTATATAAATCCAAAACGTTTTAGTTCGATATTTTACATTAGAAATACCAGATAGTAAAAATAATATTTTCTCAATAAAAAAAAATTGTATACCAACATTTACGATAACAATATGTTTAAAATCTTTTATGATTAAAACAATAAATAATTTATTGTAATAGCCAACTTTACAATTGAGAATTCAAATTTTTATATTAAAAAAAACTTTTTAACAAAAAATAGAACCGACGAAAGAAGAAAGTTACTGAAAAGCAAATAAAACTACGTCAATGTAAATACCTAAATAATTTTGAGTCGGCGCCAAACAATCAATATATGTAATATTTTATAATATTTACTTTTAACCGAAAATCAGATTCACCTTTCGCCCATTTCGATGGAGATTTTTTGGCGCCGACACAAAATTATTTAGGTATTTACATTGACTTAGTTTTTTTTTGCTATTCAGTTCCTTTCTTTTTTCGAAGATTTAATGTTTTGTATAAAAGTTTTTATTTTTTGCTTTTCGGTTACTTTCTTCTTCTGTCGGTTCCTTTTTTTGTTAAAAATTTTTTTTTTTTCACTTTTCAGTGCTTCTCTTTTTTCGTACATGTTATAGTGTCATTAGAAACATATATAAGTGTGCCAAGTTTCGCACGTCCATCGGTTCACAGATGACAATTCAGTGGGTGAACAATCCATTTTTCCCTATTTTTCTACCCTTAGGCACGAATTTTTTTTCTTCAAATTTTAATGTACCAACTTCGATTATACCCAATTGAGTTATTGAAATCGGACTACTCTGTAAAAATTTATGCGTGGTCATACATAATATATATATATATATATATAAATATATATATAATTAATACATAAATATATATATATATATATATATATATATATATATATATATATATATATATATATAACGATATTGAGTGCTTTCAAAGTGTTTACACACAGACAATATACAGCGATTATGATATGTGTTCTTTAGTGGAAGCGCCGGGAAGTCTTATTAATTTTGTTTTGTGGCTTAAATTTGGGCTTAAATTTGAATTTTTTTTAATTTTTATGGGACCAACTGTGAATGATTCCCTATCCAACAAAAAATTATCAAAGTCGGACTACTCTGTAAAAAGTTATGCGTGATCATACATTAAAAAAAAATAAAATAAAAATATATACAGGTTGAATTGAGTACCTACTTCTTTTCGTCGGTAAAAAATGATAATGTAATCATCAAGTAAGATACATGGAATAAGTAGTAGAATGAACTACTGGTAATCCTCAAAATTGGGATCCATGAGGATCTAGCTATATTATTAGTGTGTAACGACATAACTCATTTCGACAAACAATTACCTCAAAATTTGAGGTAATTATATATTGAATTATATTATATATTATATATTAATTATATATTGAGGTAATTTGGTAATTATAGGGCGCAAAACATCCAAAAAACTTGAAAATACAAATTTCTCAGCACAAAATAGTTGCAAAAAATCATAAATGGAATAAGTGAAAATAATAATTGAGTTAATTACTTAAATACCCAAAATAAGTAGTAGTATATGTTTGAGCTGAAATTGCAGCAAAAGTAATCAGTTTGTGAACAAATGAAAAAAAAAAGTTATGTATTTTTAAAATTGATGTGTTTTTTTTTTGCTTTGAATTTTTTTTGTTTCTCTTTACGTTTTCAAAGATGTATATCACCCTTCCCCTGGCTGGGGGATTCACATATCCAATTTTAACCATGCACAAACTTTATCTCACTCTTGAACCCTTGAAGCCATTTTGAAGCCAACCCTTGAAGCCAAGTTGAAATTTTGTGTGTGAGTTCAAAAGCTAAGAACTCACACACAAAATTTCAACTCGTATCCATTTTTGTTTTCGAGTTATCGTGTTCACGTATGGACGGACAGATTTGGGGAATTGGACTAATTAAGTAATGTTATGAATACCCATACTTAAAATTTTTTTTCGCGATCAACATTTTCAACCACTATTATGTCGGTATTAAACTTAATATACACTTATATATATTACATATACCGGGTATACGAAATGCGTGAAGCTTTAGTTCGTTCTAAAACGCTTCGCCTTAAAAGAATTCAGAACCAATAATTGTTACCTACGTAAGAACAAACTAGATTTTTAGAACAAACCTGTTTTCTTTCGGATATAAATAAACATTCTTTGAAATATGTGTTCCGGAAAATAATTACAGAGATTTTTTCACAAAGGGTCTAATTAAAATCAATATTTCAACTTCAGTTTCTAAAATACATACTATTTGCTTTCCATAGTATTCTCTTCTATACTATCTAATAATTCGATTAAAGGAAAGTTTATAATACACTTTAATCGGGTAAGTAGCTTGTTCAAATAGTTTGGTATAACTTACTTACAGCAGTGATACCAAACAATACTGAATTATATACTTACTGCGTGATTGATGTCTTCAGTAGTTTCATAATGACTTTTTATGTATATATTGATTGAAAGTATACTGACGAGTAGGTGAAGGTGCAAGTTGGAAAAATTTATCAATTGTTAAGTTAATGAACCTGTAAGTGACATAATGTCATGTAAGATCTATTTACAAGAATGTTTCATAATAATAACGTGTTAATCAAATTTCCGGATTGAAACGTGTAATAATGTTAATCAAATTTTCTGTCACATTCCGTTACACAGCTGATTCAATGTTGGTTGTTCTAAAGGAGGTTTTCCCAACCTTTTTCAAACTAGGAACACATTCTAGAATAAGTTGAGTGGCAGGGCCACCATTTATATTTTCATAACAACAAGTTTAATACATAAACAAGTTTTTAAAGGGGTTAAAGTTAAAATTAAATTAAATATTCTGGATATAAACGTTGAAGTATTAAACTATGATGTGAATAAACAGTTGAAAATAATTAATGAAAAAACAAAGGAATGGGGGTATAAAAAACTGATGCAAGGAATGGAAGAAAAGGTGAACTTGGGATATTTTAAGCAATTGGCACATTATGAGGAAGGAGCTAAATATATTTCTAGCCTGGAGTTGGAATGGAGAAGAGAAATGGCAGGATTTAGACTTGGAAGCTGCAAGTATAAACACAGGAGGGATGAAAGTGGGAATAAGATATGTGTAATATGTGAGCAAAGCGAAGAAAATGAAAGACATTTGATATACGACTGTCTCGGTTTAAGTCAGCTGAGACAAAAGTTTCTTAATAAAAATATTGATTGGGAAAATATAATGGATGAAAAGACGGATCAACTCATGATGGCTCAATTTTTACAGAAGAGTAGAGAAATAATAAATAAAAAATTGTAGTAGTAATTGTTAAGATGTTTATTTATTTGTATCTATTTTTTACTTTTTTTAAATTTTTTTACTATAATAATGTATTTTTTTTAATATGAATTTGTATTGTTGATTAACCCAAATGGGTATATCAAATAAAGGAATAATAATAATAATAATAATAATAAACAAGTTTATTCTTGAAATCGTACAGCGGTGCACAAAGGTAAAACGGTCATAATAACCGAGGGCGAAGATGACCACTGCCATTGGATTTGCTGAAAGTGCAGTAATGCTATGCTGAGTATACATTAATAATGATGTAAATAAATACAGTACTAACTCGGACTTCGAACCGGAAGAAACTGTTACTTCGGTCACGCGTTAATAAATATTCAGCATCAAATTCCATTTCAGTTGCCGTTCTTTTTAATAAGTATGCTTAATAAAAACGAAGTAATAAAATATTTATATTTTGGTAGAAAATGAATTTATTGTGCAACATCTGACAACTATAAAACTTTTTAGCGAATTTCCTCCAAAGGGAATGCAGCTAATGTTTTTGGACCCATGTTGCAATTTCGTAAAAAATTTCTTCAAATGTCCGTCGATCCTACTTACTAGATGTTAAAAATCACTATCGCTAAAATTTATATATATATATATATATATATGCATATATGTGTTCTTTTTTAAATGTCTGTGGACTCTCTAGCGGTCACAGTTTTATTCCGATTGGAAGAAATTTGGTATTTGAGGTGATTTGGTATTCAAAAGTGAAGTTCATTAATGGGTAAAATCTAACAAGGGAAAGGGGTGTTTAGTGGGAGGAGTTAACTCTTCAGTGAGTGGGAAAAATTTATCAGGAGTTTAGTTGTAGGTACTAAGTTTTACTGTAATTTTATTTCTTATCATTTTTCTGTTACACTAATATTTACAGAAATATTTACAATTAAAGATTGAAATTTAAAATTCTAAATATCTCAGTTCACATTAGAGAAAAATTATCAGGTAATGAATTGTAGCAAACTTGATTTTTTATAACTATACTCCTTATACATTTTTCGATTATTCTAACATTAACAGAGATATTTAATATTTTGTGTTTGTTTGACACGAATACATGAAATTTATTATATTGTAAAAAACTTTAAAAAAAAATTTTACCGACTTCAAAAAACACAAAAAGTCACTAATTAAAAAGCTAAAAATAACAATTTACAGATTTAACCCAAAAGACAATTCTTGCCCAAACCTATTACGTATAATTTAGTATACGTAAAAATAATACATCTTTAAAACCGTAAGAGATTTGTTAACAAAACATCTTTTTAAAATAAACAAATTTTGTTTGTAAAAGATTTTCATCAACTCAATAGTTTTCTCATAATTTGTGATTCTCTTAAATATGTTCCTCTGAAAGAATTGTTATCATTTGAATACGCAGAATTGTTAACAATTTAATCATTGATATACGATTCAGTATATACTGGGTATTCAAACGTTTAAGTCAGTTAGTTGTTACATTACTTAACAGTCGAACATAGAATCTCCTCCTTCTTCTTTTGGAGTTGGATAAAATTTGTATTGATTTTATCATATCCACAGAATCTCTACTTCTATACGATAACTATAAAATTATTTTATTAAAATTTTGTTTTAATTTTGAAATGGCAATTTTGATTGTCATTTCCATAGTAACTATAAAATATAATCGTTATATATCGTTCTATTTTGGCTATTAATAAATTTAATTATTGCAAATACTAAAGTCATATCAGATATTATATTTTATTTTGATCACACTAAAATTATGACCGCTAGAGAGTGATTTGAGGTGTTGTTAGGTTCATCTTTGAGTCCCGTGTGTCCCGTGTGTCATGTGACGTTATATTAAATTCTACTCGGAGGATATGACTTGCATAATACGCTAACTAACAAAAAGCAGTTTCCATATGTATCGAGTTTGGTATCAAATTGGTTTTTTACCGACGAAAAGAAGGATGCACTCAATTCAACCTGTATATTTTTATTTTATTTTTGTTATGTATGATCATGCATAACTTTTTACAGAGTAGTCTGACTTTGATAATTTTTTTTTGTTGGATAGGGAATTCAAAGTTGGTCCCATATAAATTTGAAATTTTAGCTCCAAAAAAAATTTAAAAAATAAGACTTCCCAGCGCTTCCACTAAAGAACAAATATCATAATCGCTGTATATTGTCTGTGTGTAAACACTTTGAAAGCACTCAATATCGTTGCGCAATTTGAATATATATATATATATATATATATATATATATATATATATATATATATATATATATATATATATATTATTGTATGACCACGCATAAATTTTTAAAGAGTAGTCCGATTTCAAGGATATACTTCGAAGGGTATATACTTCGATTACAAGGGTATACTTCGAAGATGGTACCATAGAATTTGACAACAAAAATTTCAACCCTAAGGGTAGAAAAATAGGGAAAATGGATTGTTCACCCACTGAATTGTCATCTGTGAGCCGATTCTGTTGAAACTTGGCACACTTATGTAGTTCTAATGACACTATAACATGTACGAAAAAAGAAAGGCACTGAAAAGCAAAAAATAAAAACTTTTAAACAAAAAATTAAACCTTCGAAAAAACATACGAACTGAAAAGCAAAAAAAAAACTAAGTCAATATAATAAATACCTAAATAATTTTCAGTCAAAAAATCTCCATCGAAATGGGCAAAGAGTGAATCTGATTTTCGGCTAAAAGTAAATATTATAAAATTTTGTAATATTTTGTTTGTTTGGCGCCGACTCAAAATTATTTAGGTATTTACATTGACTTAGATTTTTTTTGCGTTTCAGTTCCTTTGTGTTTTCGTCGGTTCTATTTTTTGTTCAAAAGTTTTTATAATTCACAGATCTTAATATCATACTAAAAAGCATCTCGGTAGCTTAGTTGGTAGACCACTTATCTAGAAACCCAGAGGTCATGGGTTTGATGCCCATCCAAGATGAGTATTGTTATTTATTTTTATATCAAAAATTGATGTCAAAATTATGTTATAAATAGTAAACATTCTTAAAAATTATTATAAAAATATTTTATTTTATTTAAAATACCAAAAAAATTTGTTGAAACCAACATTTTAATCATCCCACTAAACTTAAATATCTATAAATATAAATAAATATCATAAATATAATAAATATAATAATAAATATAAATTTAAGTATTTACACATACATTTTGTCATTCTTAGAATATTTTTTTATTGAATATCAAAAAAGAATTTATGTAGTTTCAACTTGAGTGTTTAACTTCCATAACTAATAAAAATTATGATTATTTCATCAAATTTAAAAATATTTAAGTTATAATCTTGGTAAAACATACATTTAAAAAAATTATTTTTATTTGAAAGAAATTTAAGTTACAATAAATTTACAAGTACAATAATATTTCAAAGTTAGAACAATTAAGTATTTTTGTTATTAAATTATTAAGCTATGACTGTTAGCAAAAAGGACTAAACATAAACACGAACGTATGTCAAAATGAGAGATATTTGTAATTGTGTTGTGAACAGTTTATATACTAATTAAATGATGCCATTATCCGATTATTAAACTGCTCTTTGAGAACCCAGTGAATGTATTTATATTTTATTCTGTTTAAAATATTTAAATTGATCTTTGATGACCTTTGTTATTGTATTTATATAATAATTATGTTATGTTATCTTCTGTGAATGGAATGATTTGTATATTGATAATTGTAGACATTATATTAGGATATCTAATTTATATAATTGTGTTAAAATGGTTTTTTATTGTAAATTATTATGTTTTTTTTGTTTCAGGTACGTTTGAAGATACACAAAAGCTAATTAATAGTAAGTTTACATTACAAGAATAATAATAAAACACACTTTATGAATCCAATTTATTAAATTTGCTGAAGAATATATTAAAAACAAAACTCTAAGTAATGAATTTTATTGCAAGTCTCCGAATATACGATTTTAAGATGGAACGACGAAAAAAACAAGGTGAGAAAAGACTCTACAAGTATAAGGTCCGTATATAATCGGAATTAGACACGACACAAGAAACATATTATCCAATTATGCGTCATTCGTACAGAATTTGTTTGAAAGAGCAAACCATAGTTAAGGTGTATATTTTACAATAATAGTTAGCTAAAAAATCCACTGCTATTCAACTGTTGTTTGTTTTCATATTATGACGTCGAAGCAGTTTGAATATGCGAACCTCGTCTACCTGGGTAAACAGAAAATTTGAATTAGTTACTTCAAATATGACACGCATCACCCGTTTACTTATACCAACGTATATTACTTGTCAACCAAAACTTGTCACTGTAAATTCGTGCTACGTAAATTTAGTTTAGTCATTGAGGTTGTTTTGATGATTTGATGTAATTTACAATAATTTTCTTTGTTCTCCAGTATCAATATGCTGTATATGACATATAAGTCTGTGAAAAACCAAAAATTTATAATATAACTTGTTAGTGGTCACGGATAATAAAATAATTATGTGTTTAGCTATGTTTGTAATATCTGTATTTAATGTCATTCAACATAGTGTTAGTTATCTAAACACTATAACTATATCTCTATAAGCACAGACATTAAACTAAGCAAGTTGGTAGCCATTAGTCTTCCCTAAGATATACGTATCTTTACAAATATTAAATATACACACAGAATATATTTTACCTCTTTCTATAAAGTTTGTGACACAATCACGGCGACAATTAACCCAAGTATCAGTATTAAGGTGTACTATCTAGTTAATAAGCCTTAAACACAACTTAACCCTTTGTAAAACCTGGATAGTTAAAACTTTATAAACTCTCAACGAGGAATTTGTAACAAGATATTCCTAACAAAAATTGACAAAATAAATATTTCATTGAAGATGGATAAAGTATTGGTCTATAGATGCAAAAATGGAATTAGAAGTGAGGGTCAGGGGTCGATAAACTACCATTTTAAGCATAATAGTACAATTACAGGCTCTTTACGCATATTGGCTCGTAATATTTGCGTCACCTTATGGATCATTATCGACTTACCGAATATTCCTTTTAGATCATGGCAACTGGGCAACTGCTTTTTACTGTTATACAGTTTCCTGAAGTATTTAAACAAAACGCGAAATACTGAATTCAATCTTACAGATTAAATTTGAAGTGTTTGTAGTATAGTTATTTGTATCGAAAATTTTTAAGCTTTATTGAATGACAGTGATTTACACTGCGTCACTGAACAACTGTAGTATATTATGCAGTTTTGTAATCAATCGATGCTAATGATTAAACAAATTAAACTACGTAACGAAACCAATGTTCTTATCGATTGAATTTCAAGGATTGGGGCTAATGGATAAAATATGTACCCTACTGGTGAATCTGCATTTGGATGAAATTGCCTTGTTAAATCTTTTAATTTGTTAAAAGCTGTTCCAGCGGCTCCAAATATTTCACCCACCTATCTCATCACTACATCTAAGAAAATAACCCAATAAATTTAAATTCATTTTCTTACACCTAGTAAAGAACTTGGTCCAATCTTTCATATCACTACTTTTTAGAAAATATTATATTAATGATTTTCCGAAAAATTCTTATCCTTTTTTTACATTTATGTTTTTGATCGGATATCACATTAGTTAAATATAACTGTTTTTCTTGAAGTTTTTATGTTTGCAAAAGTTGCAGTTTTTTACTTTACGCTCAGCTTAAAGTAACTTAGTAGAATATTTTATTGATTTTAATGATTATTCGAATTTAATGGCTTTTGTGTGATATTATCAGGCACAATAAACTATTTTCCGTTTATTTTAGGAAATGATCCAGTTTTATAATTATATTGTATATATTTTTTCTTTAGCACCGCAGCCGTAGTTATTCCAAAACTATTGAATGGAATGTTAAACATTTAGTCCTTCCTTCGGTGGTGTGGGGTTGATGATTAAGCAAATTTGCAAGTTGTTTATTTTTAAAAAGGTACATTTTTTGTCATTGGATTTTTATCTTCTACAGCTTTAAAGTTAGATATTTCCGCATGCCGTGGCGCAGTGGAGGGTGTACGGGACAATGAACAACTTTGTTTATTTTAAGAGAAGAACATTTTCTGTCTTTCTCTCAAAGGAATATATATATATATATATATATATATATATATATATATATATATATATATATATATAATATCGTTGAAGAGTATCAAGGGGGCTACAGGAAAGGAAGATCTACGGTTGATCAAACTTTTACCGTGAAAGAGCTATTTAGTAGTAGCTATAATAGTAATCTCGAGCTTCATGTGCTTTTCATTAATTTTAAGATATTATAAAATATTATGATAATTGATATGCCTGTCGGGACTGTCACTTTTATATGTAAACTTATAGCTTAGTAGCAATATGAATTTTTTTAAATACAAAACATGGTACTTCCCAATTCAGCTCCTCAAAGATTCATTATTTAACAACTCACACACAATTTTTATTTATTTACAAAGAGCTCATATAAAACTGTCTACACCTTAAGGGTCGACTTTCTAAAAACGCAAAAAACGTTCTTCTTTATTTATTATTATAATCAATTTTTCTGTCTCGAACTCGAAAGACCCCAAAAAGCGAGATTCTATTATATATAAATCTTACACTTTTTAAGTAGTGATATATATTTGTTACTGTAAATACTATATTTGGCCGATACTACTTCCAGGCAAATGATTAGCATTTAAGCTTCATACCTAACAATTGAAATAATTAAACTATTTTTGTAAAATCAAACCCACTACTCGATCTAGTTGCGATTTCATTGCGATTATTCAATAAACAAATTCAATAAATTTCGATAAAATTCGAAATTGGTTCATAATGCGATACGATACAATGGGTGTGAAACTTCATGAAATATTACGATGATTACTGCAATACGGCAATTTTGTGTTCAAGTGATAAACACTTTCAATCCACAAATTTATAATTTAAAATTTTTTTATACCTTTTTTTCTTTCAACTACGACGCACAGTTCTAGCAAATCCGAAGCGTAGGTGAGGGAACTGGTTCTTTCAGTTCGCCTTACTTATAATAGCCGCGAATTTGAATAAACAACATTTATTTTCAATTTACAGCATTTTTTTACTACCATCCCAAAACACGGAACTAATTTGACCAATTCGTCTTTAATGACTATGTGGAACAATTCTAGGCAAAAAAATTATAGACCTAACAAAGTTAATCCACCCGATTCGGTGTTTTTAATTACTAAATAATAACCAATATCTTTTAAACAAAATAAATTTGTTTAAAATATATCTTGTTCTATTGATAGTGTGTCGGATAATTTATTTATACCTCGAATCATATGCAGAAAGTTACTCTTTCTAATATTCTCTCCTTTGAAAATTTTGTTGAGGGATATTTTTCTGCAATATCTCTCAATAGTTTGTCCGAATAATACACCAATAATAAATGGTGACGTACTGATTTCCTTTACCAATTTTATCCATCGAAGGATTAAGCAAGAAAATATACAACACAAAGCTTTATAATAGTTTTGTTCTTTTTCACAAAGTGGTTTAAAGTAAATGTGTCGTAGTTTTATAGTATATACACACTTTTTTAAGAACCACCCACAAATGAACTAACTGAGTTAATTTTTTAAATACCATGAAATTTTGTACGTGTGTTCTAGAGTTAGAAAATGACATCAAGTTCATAAATGAGCAAAATCGGTTCATGTATTCTTCCACTATTATCCGATAAATTTTATGAAAATTGTATTATTTACCACATTTATTTAATGTAAATTTCAACATCATGCGTATATATTTAACGCGACTTCAAAAAGGAGGATGGTTCTCAATTCGTCTGTGATTTTTTTTTTAATGTGTGCCACATCAGAACTCCGTCATTTATGAACCGATTTTGAAATTTTTTGTTTTAAAGGGTTTGGTTTCCCATTGCTCCCATTGTCACCAAATCGCATTCTGATGAGGGAATCCTCGGGAAATCGAAGAAAATCCCCATTTTATATGTGATAACCGATTTCTGCGAAATTTTTTTTTTTTTTTGAAAGGGTATACTCATTCATAATGGGAAAATAAAAATTTTTTTTTAAAAACCGACTTCAAAAAAATTTTTACAAAAAAAAACCGACCCCAAAAAAAAAATTTTTTACAAAAAAAAACAAAATGCTTGTAAAAATAACTGAAAATCTGTTATGCTAAAAAATGCACAAAAAATAAAAAAAATAAAAAACGGATGAAAAAAAAAGTGTTATAAAAAAAGCACTAAAAATTAGTTGGTCGTTTAGTAGGTTTACCCATGGGTAAAATGGGTTCCAATACTCAGATTTAAAAATAAACTCATATTTTTAACTGAAAACTGGACAATATTTATATCATAAAAAAATTCGTTACGCAGAAGAAGTTACATAAATCACTCTCTAGCGGTCATAATTTTAGTGTGATCAAAATGAAATATAATATCTGATATGACGTTAGTATTTGCAAAAATTAAATTTATTAATAGCCAAAATAGAACGATATATAACGATTATAGTTTATAGTTACTATGAAAACGACAATCAAAATTGACATTTCAAAATCAAAACAAAATTTTAATAAAATAATTTTATAGTTATCTTATAGAATAATTTTATTGTTATTAGAGGTTCAGTAGAGATGACAAAATCAACACAAATTTTAACCAACTCCAAAAAAAGAAGGAGAAGATTCCGTGTTCTAAATAATGTAACAACTAACTGACTTAAATGTTTGAATACCCAGTATATACTGAGTTGTATATCAATGATTAAATTGTTAACAATTCTGCGTATTCGAAATATTAACAATTCTTTCCGATTAACATATTATTACAAATGATTGAGAAAACTATTGAGTTTATGAAAATCCTTTTCAAACAAAACTTGTTTATTCTAAATAGAAGATTTTTTGTTATCAAATTTATTTTCTCTTACGGTTTCAAAGATGTATAAAAATTTTAACGATAGTGATTTTTAACATCTAATAGATAGGATCGATGGACATTTGAAGAAATTTTTACGAAATTCCAAAATTGGTGCAAAACAATAGCTGCATTTCCTTTGGAGATACGCTAAAAAGCTCAATTAAATGTCAAGAAACTTTAAAGATAAAAAATAATCAAAGAGAACTCTAGGTGATGATGACCACTTTGTAGTCGAAATGCGTATTTATAAAATACAAATAATTGTTCTAGGACTTGGGGCAAAATTTAATTTCAATATTAGTTTTTTTGATCCATTTTCGGACCTCAAATGTTGCTAAAAGTAACCTTACAGTTTCTTGAGCCCAAAAGCTACATTTACTGCGAAAATTCAATAATAAAATATCAAGCTTGTATTTATTTAGCCAATCCGTGAATAGATAAAAATATTGTATACAACACACCCAGCCGTATAGAAAAATATATTATGAAATGAAAACATTTTGAAAATAAGTTTATGTTTATATTTTATATTTCAGTCGAGTCATGAAATAACGTCAACAAAACTTTTTACTATAAATAATATTTAAAATTTATTAGAATTCAAAAATTTACATATAAATATTACTAAACTTGTGTATGAAAAAATATATGTTCAGTAAGTCGTCTCAAAAATAATCCAAGAGGGATTAGAAGAGTGTAAGGGGTTTTGGTGGTAGAATCATGGATAGATTTGGTGAAAATCATACTTTTTTGGGAGGTGATTAAAAATGAGATTTGTTATTGTTGATGTAGTTACCGCTGTTTATCACCAGTGTTTATTATTGTGCATAAAGATTTGTTGTTTACTGCGCTTGAAAGTGAACATGAGCTTCATTCGAAAAAAATGTACAACTGTGAGTGGATGTTTCGAATAATTTTCTGACACATTTATAAACGTCTTTCAAATTATCTGTCATTTTCTGACCATGCGGTAGTACAACATGTCAATGCTGAACCTGTTTGCTTGATGCTTCGCTGGCCTGCTATTTATCATAAATTTTTTGATAAAAAAAACTATCATAACAAGTCATCAAACTTTGGCTGACCCCAAAATCACGGAGATATTTTTGGCACACTATATTTTAGCGAATTTCCTCAAAAGGAAATGCAGCTATTGTTTTTGTACCAATTTTGGAATGTCGTAAAAAATTTTTCAAATGTCCATCGATCCTACCTACTAGATGTTAAAAATCACTATCTCTAAAATTTATATATATATCGGATGTTGAATTTGTGCAAAGGACAAATTCACATTTGGAGATTTTAAACACTTACATTTATAAGTACAAAGAAACTATTTTTTTAAGAAAAGGTTTATTTTATTACAGTATGTCTGACATAAAGGATCCTCTAGACATAGAGGTCCGGAAATTAGATATTATCCATACTTATATATTCCTAGAATAAAATAAATTGTCTAAAAGTGCAATAAAGAATAATTGCTTTAAGATTATCAATTAACACAGTAAGTAAGGGTTCGGTCGAAGGGGCACGTGCGGCTCTCTACTTAGACGCAAATTGTACGGTACGGATGTTAATAAACCTATTTTTGTGATATACCAGAGATGGTACATAAATATAATGTAGTAATAGAATGACCCCTTTCCAATATTTTTACAAACATCAAGGAAGGGGGGTGAGTTTCAAAAAAGGAAGCAGGATAGGCAGTCCTGAGAGGACAGCACCCGAGTACAGACCGTATCGTGCAGTTGCGTATTAGTATCAACTGAACTCTGCTGAAAGTTACATGAAAATAGCATCACATGGAAATAGCGTTTGGATTGTTGGTAGCCCTTTTGGACTAGTATAATTAATTATGTTTATTGATGAGATAACCGTGGTATGGCATTTGTTAGTATTATTCGTGTTGTATCTGTATTGTTAACTGGAGCCAACTTACTGTGTCGTAGGTTGAACTATTTGTGATTACTGATTGTGAAAGTTCGGGACACCGGGTATTATTGTAGACTAGTGCGTGTTTGTGAAAATGCAGTTTTCAGTGTGCTATTATAAATTGGTAAGTGTTTGTATTTTATAAAAACAACAATGCCTGACAACATATATACTGGTTCAAACGACCATGCTCCCAATTATAAATTTCCAACATATATATATATATATATATATATATATATAAATATATATATATATATATATGTATATATATATATATATATATATATATATATATATATATATATATACATATGTACTTTTCAAAATGTCTGTGGACACTCTAGCGGTCACAGTTTTATTCCGATTGGAATGAAATTTGGTATTTGTGGCGCTTTTGGTATTCCAAAGGTCAAGTTCCTTAAGGGGAAATGGGGTTTGGAGGAAGGGGGAAACACAAAATTTTCTCTCTTAATCTCCCTTAGTATTTGAAAAATAAAAAAATTTACTGTAATTTTGTTTCTTATCATTTTTCTGTTACACTAATATTTACAGAAATATTTACAATTAAAGACTGAAAGTTAAAATTCTAATTATCTCTGTCCACATTAGAGTTTGAGAAAAATGATGAAGTAAGGAATTGTAGCAAACTTGATTTTCTACAATTTTTTCCTAATACATTTTTCGATTATTCTAATATTAAGAGAGATATTTAATATTTTGTGTTTGTTTGACACGAATACATGAAATATATTTTATTGTAAAAAACATTTTTTTTAATTCAACCGACTTCATAAAACACAAAAAGTCACAATATTAAAAAGCTAAAAATAACAATTTACCGATTTAATCCAAAAGACAATTCTTGCCCAAACCTATTACGTATAATTTAGTATATGTAAATAATAAGGTATATTAAGTTAGATCACGACTGTAACGCTTAAAAATATTGATCGTAGGCATGAATGTTCGGTATATGTGTTCATAAAATTTGGCCATTTCCGCATGTCCGTCTGTCTGTCTGCGGACACGATAACTCAAGAACGAAAAGAGATAACGAGCTGAAATGTGTTCTCGAGCAAAAAAGTAAGGTCATGTTCGTTAATGGGCAAAATCGGAATATATTCGGGCAAAACGTATTGAGTAACAACGTATTGTAACAACGGCTAACGTATTGAGTAACAACGGCTAACGTATTGAGTAGCAACAGCTTCGGGTTAGTTAATATGAAGCGTTACTTAACGCAAAGTTTCTTAATGTGAAGCGTTACTATGAATTTTTTTTCAATTCTTCAGATTCAAAATCGTTAATTGATTTTAATTTATTATTTAACCATGATAAAGAAATGATGATGGTTATGGACAATAGCCAATATTAATGGTAATTCACTTGATATGCAATTGTATATATTTCTAAAAGATTTTTCATAAATGTATTTACACATTTTTTAAAAATATGTAAGTGTGGATACACTTTAAAATCTGCTTTTTCTATCTGATGTTTTATATCTTCAAGTGAATGAATGTTAAGATAGATAAAGCAAGTAGAAATGTATAATGAGAGACTTTAACTGCCTAATAAAGATTATTTTATGAATTATGTAGTAGAGTTATACAAGGCTTTAAAAACTTTCAATAATAAATTTATTATTAATCAATTTTCTTCAGTAAAAAAAAAAAAATTAATATCGTTTTATATTTAACCAAGTTATACCTGCTTTTCATGTAAGTAATCATATTCACCCTCAAATAAGATATTTTACAAATAATAACCATGGGATTAAAGGATCATGTCATATAAAATATAATATCAAATGTTTTAATTGATGCAAAATGCATTTTTGTAAAAGGTTGCGAAAAAGTGTTATTTTATGTTAAGGTTATTTTTTGAAAAGTCTAAAATTTATGTTATAAAATTTTGAACAAATCATTTTTATTTTTTTTATTTTTACGTCCAGTTTGAAACCAGTAATTATAAATGTTGGTTTTTCGAATTGTGTGCTGAGTTTTAATGGCCATACATGATCTTTAGATTTAACTAATTCAAAATTTTCGATCAATGTCCATCCATCGTGAAACTGTTTTTTTTTTTCATTACACCATCCTTTATTTCTTTATATATACTCAATTGAATCGCCTCATTTTGATATATGTGAGGATATAGCAAGTTTACTTTCATTATTTTAATTTGATAATCATGATCATCACAAGCAGTTGTTTTAATAAAAGCATCCAAATCACTTCGTATACGAATAAATAAAAGGTTCATGTTTACCTTTAAGAACAATTTACTAATAATAGATTTTTCAATTGCATACAGAAATTAAAAATACCATTTGTCGCGGTATCTTGGCTTTCTTTAGCCTTCAAAGGAGTGCTATAGAATCTACAACAGATTCCGATACTCGACACACCAAAAAAAACACGAAATATTAGTAAAATTTTACTAAATTTATATCAATTGAACACGCACTCAACGCACTCACAAAATTTAATAAAACGAAAAATTTTTAATGTTATTCAAACCTGAATTTTATTTGATTTGAAAAAAACAATTTGAATTTAATTTTTTTATTTCCACAATTTAATGAGTCTCTTTCTCTTTTTAATACAAATGCAATGTATAACTGTTAATTTATAACTGACGTAACTTGAACAAACGGTTATTTTAAACTGATTTATCTGTACGGCTATTAATCTTAAACTTGATGTTAATCAAACAGATGTTTATTTTATACTCACGTTGAACTGGTGAAATTTTGGCTTTATATAGAGACCATGGATCATTCTAGAAATATGCTTGTTGACACTAACAGAAAATGTTTTTTTTTTATAGATTCTTCTAGAACAAATTAGTTTCTCAACAACCACGGACGCATTCAGAGAGGTCGATAATTGATAAAATTTATTCAAAATTATATTGATTCGAGTTGGACGCGAACCAACGTGTCGTCGTGATACCCCTCTATTAGAATACTTTAGTACGCTCGCTCATTTCCCGTTCAAAGTTTATATACAATATATGCATTACATCTTTTTCTACTGTGTATAAAAAAGTTATTTAACAAAATTAAACTTGTATTTATGTAAACATGTTCAAGTTAATATAAATGAACGTTTATTCATTTGATTTAAAAAAACAACTTTGTTTTAAAGATAAAAAATAAATAAATTAAAACTAGATCTTTATTTTTCTTTTTGTAATTAGGATTATGTGCTGAGGTCTTAAAAATTATTTCGATAATTTTCAACACAACACATTTTCAGATGTTAAATGATTTTCTAGCGACCATCCACTATTTAATTACATTCGATTTTGATTCTGATTTAAAGATAGACAAAGTTTGAATGTAATCGTAATTCCAAGATTCCTATTTCGATCAATTTCAGTTCCATATAATTCATTTCTCATTTCTTCAAACAAATGTTCAACACAGTGGTATATTAATTTTATCGATGGAGATACCGTTCCACAACCTTTTTGCTGTTTATCTTCAATGTATAAATGAATTTCATTAGGTAAAATTAGCAACTCCTAATGTTGAATAGTAATTCTGATTTCATCGTTGTTATTAGATGATGTATATGATATAGTGAAATTAGTTTTTTAACTATTATTAAATTGAAAATTTGACTATCTAAGCATATTTAGATTTTTTATTTTAATATAAAAGCTAAACTTTTTAAATATGCAATATCAGGTGGGGTTAACTTATTCTCTTTAGTCCTTATCATCCTAATAGATTTTAAATTATAACTTGTATTATATATATTTAAATTGCGGCGATGTATTCATACTTCTATTGTTGCCTCATGAAAATTTATTAATTTTCGGTGTCGTCAACACCTTTTATTGTTAAAGACGTAATTCTTTTAACGTTTACAGATAAATAAATAACATTTCTTGATACATCATTTATTTTATAACCTGATGCTACAGATGGATAAAATTAATGTAGTGTAGGTATGTGCTAAAATATTATTCACACAAGCACCTGTTGTTACATTTGATAACATGTATATCATATTAACTTTAATCAATGTTAACTGGTAAATTTGAAAAAAGCCATTCATTAGATTCTAGTTCACGTTTACTGAACCTAACAATAATCCAATTGAATTTAGTTGATAAAATATTATTCATGCGTACTTTTAATTTCACTTTGTAATATATTATATATACTATTAATTAGCTTTGGTATCTATCTCAGGCTTTTTAGTATTAAATCTCTTTAAGCTGATTGATCAGAATACCAAGGGGTGTGAAAGTGTTCTCATCTTCCGAAACCCGCACCAGTCCTAATTATTTCGCTGAAAATATATTTATATGAAATATATATATATATATATATATATATATATATATATATATATATATATATATGAAATATATATATATATATATATATATATATATATATATATATATATATATATATATATATATCTATGAGCTATGATAATAAATACGAATTTTTATACAATAATAATACCCTAACCCAATGAGTAAACCTAAAAATAATTTCTAATGACCATGGGGACTCATTTGTCCCAAATAATTCCAAAAAACCATTACAGTCTTTCGTATTTTGATTTTGAGATATTTTTTTTGACGATAAATAATCACCTATTTCGAAATTTTGTTATATAAAATTTTTTTACAATCTCTGATTGCAACAATTAAGAAAAACTTCAGAAAAGCTTATAAACCTATTTATATTTGAATTAAAGAAAAGAAATAGGGAATAGACACCGTGAACTCAAACACAGAAAGCTATCAAATGGCTATTATCAATAAATTGATTATTAAATTTCACAACTTATTAGTTTCTAACAAAATGATTATAACCTATAATAGAAGTGTATTTAATTATTTCCTATTCATAAAAAATACTATTATAAAATTTAATAATTAAAGAAAGGTTGATTATTAAATTACATAAGTGTACAGCCTTTAACAAAATAATGGTTGCATATAAAACATTTTATATATAAATAAATAAATAAATAAATATATATATATATATATATATATATATATATATATAAATATATATATTTATATATATATATATATATATATATATATATATATACTAGCTGATACCCGCCCGCTTCGCTCGACCGGCCCGGCTATACACACATATATATATATATATATATATATATATATATATATATATATATAAGTTTCACCCTACCATGCATTGCTGTGGCTAAATGGTAAGGAAAAAAAGACGAAACATAATTTTCTAATATGTTTAATTTGACAATAATTTTCATATATATCCCCCTATTCCTCCCCCTAAAAATTTGAATTTTCAAAAATCGTTTCTTAGCTTACGTTAACTATCTATAAACTACCTACCTGCCAAATTTCAGCTTCATGAAGACTATTTCTCCATATTATCTTTACAACCCCATTCCACACCCTTTTATTTGTAATTTAAAAAAAAACAAATATGCCAACTTCAATTATTTATTATAAAAAACATTTCTTCGAATTTTTATGCAAAACGGACGACATAATAACTTTTATACAAAATTGACCCCCCCCCTATTTTTCCCCCTTAAAATGTTAATTTTCAAAAATCATTTCTTAGCTTGCGTTAACTATCTATAAACTACCTACCTGCCAAATTTCAGCTACATGAAGACAACTTCTCCATATTATCTTTACAACACCATTCCACCCCCTTTTATGCGTTGTTTAAAAAAAAAAGTGCAAACTTTAATTATTTGTTATAAACAATATTTCTGCAAAGTTTGAAGCAAATCGGATGACATAATAAGTTTTATACAAAATTCGCGATATGTTAAATATAGGTTATTAGTAACTACCAGTGCTTACGTCCATTTTTGATAGATTTGGTATGATAATAAATTTTCGAACCCCCTAACTTAGTTATTTCCCGGTGTGAAATAATAATATAAACAGTTCGGTAAATATGCAAGCGGGAATTATTTAGTTTCATAATTTTCAACAAATAGTTCTCGAGATATACGGTTCAGAAAAGTTGAACTAAGCTGTTAAACTCAGTTTTAAAAGAGAAATTTGTCTATAAAGTATACGCAAGTCCTCTCGAATTTGTCTTACGTAATCGAACTGGAATTTGACAAATATTATATTATTGACGCCAAAGTATACACAATTTTTCACGTAAAAGCTACGGAAATTACGTAATGAACCCCACACAAATCTTATGGAAATTGGATCCCGGTCAAATTAACTAAAATTTTAATATGATATTCTATAAGTCATTCTGATAAAAATTCCTCATGGGCACAATGCTTAGAAACGCATAGCTTTCGAGTCTTGAGCTGTAATTATATACGGTTTCATCGAATTAATCAAAAAAAGACTTTGAATTTCTGGGTATTGCGCCCATGAGGACTTTTTTATCAGGACGACCTATAGAATATCATATTAAATTTTTAGCTAATTTGACCGAGCTCCAATTTCAAAGATTTTTGCAGTATTCTTTTCTCAGACTTTTGAACTTAATTAATTTTTTGTAACCTTACTTATCGATAAATTGTAATCTTACGGGCCGACATAAACCTGAACAAATTGGGCCACACATTTGTGTCTTTTAAAACTGAGTTTAACAGTTTAATTCAACTTTTCTGAACCGTATATCTCGAGAACTATTTGTTGAAAATTATGAAACTTAATAATTCCCGCTTGCATATTTACTGAACTGTTTATATTATTATTTCACACCGGGAAATAACTAAGTGAGGTGGTTCGAAAACTTATTATCATACAAAATCTATCAAAAATGGACGTAAGCACTGGTAGTTACTAATATCCTATATTTAACATATCACATTCACGATGTAATTTGTAAAAATTTTTATGTGTAGAAATTACAGGCACGTATGTAGACGCTCATCTTTTGAAAATGATGCTGATGATAGATAGATTAGATAGATTATAGCGGCTGCCCTACACTTCGACCATTGTGAGGCCTCAGGATGTGAGTGCAGTGGAAGGAATTTTTGTGTGTAGACTAGGAATTGGTCCGATGCTGCAGCCGACTCTGTTAGGAACTATGCCGATATTCATCTGGAGTTACACAAATATAATAAATATATGAATAATATTGTTGAGATTTGACAGCAGAAGTGATACTGTCGATGATATGACTGTCAAAATGAGGGGTCGAGGTTTGATTCCTGGTAGACGAGTTAATTTTTTCATATCAATATTTAATTTTTTTTTAAACAAAATTAGCTAATGTTTTTTATTGGTCTATCTTATAGCCTAGTAAAATAGTACAAAACTCATGTTTATTATTATTGTTTTGTACTATTTCACTAGGCTATCAAATTGAACAAATTATAAAAAATTTGCTAATATTAAATTTTTGTCACGTAAAGGCTACGAAGATACCATGAGAACATTAAACTCTTAAATTGTTGTTTAATTATTAGCAAAATATGAAACAAAAATGATCGGATGATAAATTGTCGTAAAGTTTATTTTCTGTATTGGTCCATACGGACGAAAAAATTTTTTATTTTAAAAAAAGCATGAAGTATAGGTTCGATAATATTATTATATCTATATAAATATGAAAAACTTTTTATGGATTAAAAAGTTAGTTATTTACATAAGTACTATTTTAACAGGCAGTACATTCCAACAAACTGAACTTTTTCATTATGCACTTTTCGAAATTCTTTCTCATTTCTTCAAGTTTCTCATTATATGACCATGCACGTGTGTATATGTTTGTACATACTCCAGCGGGCACAATTTTAGTCTAATTAGAATAGAATTTAGCATTTTATATGATTTAAACATATGCAAGATCAAGTTCGTTTATGAGCGAAATCGGTTCACCGAAAAGTACACTACAAATATTAAAATTTCTCCTTTAATATTAGTAAAAACCAATTTGAAAGCAATATGTTGCCTCGTTTAAAAAATAAGTTAATCTAAAATAAGTTAATCTTAAAGAACACCAGTTTCGATACAATGCAACAACTCTCTACCACCAATGGGTCAAAAAATGATAGAGTTCATTTTTATTAAAATCTGATATGATTGAATGTTCAATATACCTGCGTGTTCGACATATCTTTCTAAAAAACATATTCAGGCCTTCGAAGTAAACATCAACTCGCATCATTTTCAACTGACTATAGACTACATAAAAACTTTTTAACAAAAAATAGAACCGACGAAAGATGAAAGTAACTGAAAAGCCAAAAATAAAAAGAACCTTTTTAGTCTAAGTCTTACACTAATGTAAATACCTATATAATTTTGAGTCGAATACCTAAATATATATATATATATATATATATATATATATGTATATATATATATACAAACAATGCAATATATACAGACAATATACAGCGATTATGGTATTTGTTCTTTAGCGGAAGCGCTGGGAAGTCTTTTTTTAAAATTTTTTTGTGGCTAAAATTTTAAATTTTTTTTCAATTTTATATCCAGACCAACTTTGAAAAATTCCTAAACTAAAAAAGAATTATCAAAATCGGACTACTCTGTAAAAAGTTATGCGTGATCATACTTAACAAAAAAAAAAATATATATATATATACAGGTTGAATTTTACACAAAATGCAGAGGTACTCAGCATTTTGTGTAAAAGACAAAAAGTGGAAAATTAAAAGTAATTTAAGTGTTCGTTATTTTTTAACCCGACTTCAAAAAAGGAGGATGCTTCTCAATTCGTCTGTATTTTTTTTTTTTTTTGAAAGGGTATACTCTTTCATAATGGGAAAATAAAAAATTTTTTAAAAACCGACTTCAAAAAAATTTTTTACAAAAAAAAAACCGACCCCAAAAAAAAAAATTAAAAAAAAAAAAAAACAAAATGCTTGTAAAAAAAACTGAAAATCTGTTATAAAAAAATGCACTAAAAATTACAAAAAAAAAAAAACGGGTAAAAAAAATGTGTTATAAAAAAATTCACTAAAAATTAGTTGGTCGTTTAGTAGGTCTACCCATATTTAGACAAATAAAATCAGTTATAGAACTTCAAAGTCACTAAAAAGCGAGAATTAAAACCTATTTTGACAAAATGGAAACCCGACTTAACAAAAGATGCACTAAAAAGTAAAAAAATAATTGCATATTCTTATGCCAATTTATTTACCTAAGCAAAAATTTTTAAATATATATGTACAATTATTGTTATTTTTGGAGGCGGTGTCCAAAAGTTATGTGAATTTCTCTATGACACCGCCTCCAAAAATAACAATAATTGTACATATATATTTAAAAAATTTTGCTTAGGTAAATAAATTGGCACAAGAATATGCAATTATTTTTTTACTTTTTACTGCATCTTTTGTAAAGTCGGGTTTCCATTTTGTCAAAATAGGTTTTATTTAACTCTCTATAATATTATATATATTAGTGTTTATATATATATGTGCATTCTACTATTTTCATTCGCCTTTCTCACCTACATCTGTCACGTTTTTCATTCATTTCCTAGACATTAATTGAATTATGATTAAATCAATGGCCCAAGATGTATATTAATTTTTGTAAAATAGTAAATAATTCAATTTCGATGTTTAATTGTATGTCCATGAATGTTCTGTTATTATCGTGCAGTTTTAGTTCCGTTTATATATTTCTATTAGTTCGTACTATCCTATATGAAGGATGTTGTGTAATTACGTAGAATAATAAACTTCAAACATCAAAAAATTTATAAAAGAATTCATTCTGATTCATCATGACGATATAATGCCGATCACGGTTCGTTCTCGGTCCGATCTCGGTCTGAATATTATCTCAGGTCAGTCATTTTCTTCTTATAAATATTATCACTATAAGGAGGTGATTGCAAATTGTATAAATCTGTTTTACTTTTAACCAGTTCAATAAGCAATTTATCTGAAAAAAATTAATAATATTTTCATTTATAAAAAAATTCGTTACGCAGCAGCTGCTTCAACTTAGCGAATTTCCTTAGAATACATAAATCACTCTCTAGCGGTCACAATTTTAGTCTGATCAAAATGAAATGTCGTATCTGATTTTAGTATTTGAAAGGCCAATTTTGTTAATAAATGACATACGTCGAGGGAAATTGAGGGGGCGGGGTATAAAGAAAGAAGAAAACACAAAATATAAAATATCTCTTTTAATATTAGAACAAGCGAAAAATGCGTAAGAAATAAAGTTGTAGAAAATCACATTTGGTACAATTCATCACATTATTATTTTTGCTAAAAATCAAATGTGTGCAGAGATATTAAGGAATTTAAATTTCAATCTTAAACCGGCAATATTTCTGTAAATATTAGTGTAACAGAAAAAATGATAAGAAACAAAATTATAGAAAACTTAGTACCTACAATTTTACTTCTTATAAATTTTTCGATTTTTTGAATATTAAGAGAGATATGTCAAATTTTGTGTTTCCCCCTCCCTTTAAACCCCCTTTCCCCTTATCCGATTTTACCCATTAACAAACTTGACCTTTTGAATACCAAAAGCGCCTCAAATACCAAATTTCATTCCGATAAAATGAAAACTGTGACCACTAGAGTGATTACAGACATACGTATATATATATATATATATATATATATATATATATATATATATATATATATATATATAAATTTTACAGATGGTGATTTTTGACATCTACTAGGTAGGATCGATGGACATTTGAAGAAATTTTTGCAAAATTTTGACTTCGGCACGGGACCTCTATTTCCTTTCAGAAAATTCGCTAATAATAATAATTTAATAAATTTATATCATTCACAACTGTAATAAAATTCTTGTAAGTACTACTATTCTTATGTTATTTCTTCCATAAATCTGTAATTGGATACAGAAATATTATTTTTTTAAATGAATTATTTATGCATAATTACATTTTTCAAAAGTCCACAATTGTTTAAATGTGTTTAAACGATTATCTAAATAATAAAATGTTTTCAATTATTAAATAGGAATTTAATAAAATCTTTCGAATTTACAATATTTGATGCACTTGTCGCTTCAGTGGATACAAGCTGACTGAACCAGGAACAGAGAAGCATTCACACTATCACAGTTAGATCTCACTAAAAAATATTCTTCGCGAATGATCGTGACTGGAGTGTGATTGGACCGGGACTTGACTGTGACCGATAGTATGAATACGCACATTGTTTTTTAACTTGATAATATTTTACCAGACCGATATCGGACCGAGATCGAACCGTGATCGGCACTATAGTGTGGATCGACCCTTAATATTAAGTAAATTTATGTGTGTAAAGCCAGCAGCGCCATATGATGATGATAATGATAAGTTCCGTATCTCCTAGGAGATGTTGGAGACCACTTTACGCCATTTTTGTTTCTCTTTAGACGCATAACTCAATGCAGTGATGTTCATTTTTGTATATGATTTTATGGTATCTAGCCATGTTGTTTTTTTTTCTGCGAGATCTCTTCGAATCAAGCTTTCCCATTAATACCAATTGTTGTATTCTATATTTGCTGCCTCTATTCAAATGTCTAAAATATGCTGCTTGTCGTCGTTCAACGTTATTAACGTTACCAACGTTAACAATCAACGTTACCAATTTGAGTCGCTCATTCATTAGTTTTAGCACCTTATCGTTCGATACATAGTCTTTCCAATGGATATTTAGCATCCGTCTGTAGCACCAAATTTCGAACGCTTGAAGCTTCTTTTGGACATCTGTACTCAAAGTCCATGTCTCGCAACTGTATAAGACAATTGACCACACAAAAAACTTTAGAAACCTCAGTCACACATCTTTTTTTATTTTATTGTTCAATATGAAATGTTTTAACTGAAATAGTACTGTTTTAGCCTGTGCAATTCTTGCTTTTGTTTTTACCGTTTGATTATTCTTTGAGTTAAACAAGACGTCTAAATATTTAAAATTGTCCACTTGCTTTATATTTGTTTTATTACATTTTATATTTATGACACTTTGTACTTGTTTTTTACAAAACTTCATTACTACCGTTTGTTTTAGATTAATGATTAAACAAAATTTTTCACTCATTTTTTGTACGATATGAAGTATTTCTTGTGAATTCTTCTTGTGTATTTGCAAGTAGGACAGCATCGTCTGCATATCTGATATTATTTATTATTTCCCCATTAATTTTAACGCCCACCTTGCAATTTTCTAGTGCCCTTACCATAACCTGTTCGCTATAAAGATTATAAAGAAGTGGCGATATAATGCAGCCTTGTATGACTCCCTTTTTTATCCCAATCCATTTTGTTTTTATTTTTCCATTTTATACTACAGCCTCCTGATTGACATATATATATTTCTAGTTATATTGACCAGTTTCTTATCAATTTTCTCATTTTCCAGTATGTCAAATAACAAATCATGATTCAAACTATCAAAAGCCTTTTGGTAGTCTATGAAACACGCATACACTTCGTGATTATTTTCCAAGTGCCTTTCAACAATTGTTCCTAGCGTAGTACAACAAGAGTTCCTCGGTATTAGCTTCTCTAGTACCGATTCCTTTCTTAAAGCCCATTTGTTGCTCACTTATGTTATTCATAAATTCACTCACTTATGTTATTCACTTCTCTTTCTATTCTGGTCAGTATAATTTTTAACAATATTTTAGCAGTATGGCTGAGTATGCTGATGGTTCGATAATCTTCACATTTTCTAGCATTGATCTTTTTTGGCTACGGATAGTATATAGCACGAACAAAATCTTTAGGTACTTGACCACAGTAATATATATATCGTTGAAAAAATATAACAATGTATTCAGTGTTTCTTCATTTTCTTATATTTTTTAGATATTCGGCAGGTATTTTATCATCTCCCACTGATTTTTCTTTTTCCATATATTTTATTGCTTTTTCCAATTCGGATCTCAATATTGGAAGTTTTTCCTCTGCTTGATTACATTCTCCAGTACTATTTCGAGTTAATTTTCTCTCATCATAGAACAACTCTGTGATGTAATCTTCCCATCTTTGCTTTTCTTGTTCCGCATCCCGAATTATTTTCTTCTTTTTATCCACGATAAACTTAATTTGGTTTTTTTTTTTAATTTTCCAAGCAAATCTTTCACTTCTCTGTACAATCTTTGACTGTTTTTCGGTGCAACTAAGGCCTCAATACTTTCAAACTTTTCGGTCATCCATTTTTCTTTTGCTTTTTTTATTTCGTTATCAACCTCTTTCTGAATCGCTCTATATTGGGTATCATTTCTGTCTTTATACAATTTTCTTTCTGCCATCAGTTTTAGAATGTCTTCTGTCATCCATTCTTGTTTTTTGCCCTTAGTATTTAATGTTAATACTTTTTCTGCTGCTGTTTCTAATGCTAGAGGTTGAGGTAGATTGTAAAGGCTGCCCTGGACGGGCTACGCTTCGACCATAAGGTCCATTGTGATGCCTTAGGATGTGAGGATGTGAGTGGAGTGGAAGGAATTTGTGAGTAGACTAGGAATTGGTAGGATATGCGGCTGCAGCTGACTATGATAGGAACTATGCCGATATTCATCTGGAGTTCGTGAAGGAAACTGCAGAAAACTTTCTGAAGCATAGCCGGTTACTTCGTTCTTGTCCATACGCCGACAGTTTAGTCAATTAACCGCCCCTTTTTTTTTATTTTATAATTGACAAACTGTCGATATTGGGATTCGAACCCATAATCTCCCAGTTTCCAAGTCTCTCAGTTTCTAATGCTAACTTTATACTTTTCCATTTTTCTTCTATGTTGCCTTTGTCATTATATTCTACTTTTAGAATATTTTGTATAATGCTATTAAATTGTTCATCTTCAAATTGTTTTAGTGATACTGATGCCCCTTTATTTTTTTAAATTAACTTTTTACTTTTAATCCTCATTGTTGCCACTAAAATATTATGATCTGATCCTGCGTCCGCACTACCAGTCCAAGAAGCCGAGCGGTCTAAGGCGTTATGCCTGCGCAGTATGCAGTACTTGGAAACTGGGAGGTTATGGGTTTGAATCCCGATATCGACAGTTTGTCAATTATAAAAAAAAAGGGCGGTTAATTGACTAAACTGTCGGCGTATGGACAAGAACGAAGTAACCAGCTATGTTTCAGAAAGTTTTCTGCAGTTTTCTTCACGAACTACAGATGAATATCGGCATAGTTCCTATCATAGTCGGCTGCAGCCGTATATCCTACCAATTCCTAGTCTACTCACAAATTCCTTCCACTCCACTCACATCCTCACATTCTAAGGCATCACAATGGACCTAATGGTCGAATTGTAGCCTGTCCAGGGCAGCCTTTACAATCTACCTCTACCTCTACGTCCGCACTTGGTTTAGTTTTTACACTTACAATATTGTTCTTAAACCTGCGCTTTATCAGGATGTATATGCAGCGCCATATAGCGATCTTCAATTCATAATTTTGGTTGATAAAAATTATGTTCTTTGGATTATATATTTTTTTCTTTAATTAAATTTTCCTGGCCTGCTAGTAGCGTCATGTGAAATTATTAATATCGTACCTTGAACAGAAGTAAATTAATATTGCTATATTATACATATATATACCTGCATATGCATAATATGGTCAAAATGATCTCATCAATTTACTGAGAAATAATACTACAGAGTTTTGAGTTCTATCCTGTCTCCGTGAAAACTACCCCATTATGTAGACATAAATTATTTCTATACCATTATTATTATATACCATTATTATTGCCTTCCATTATAACATATTTAGAAGAGCATTGTATAAGGAAAAATACCGCTTATTCGAGGATGGGGTGTTTTACCCCAGTAACAAAAAGGGATTATTAAAAAAAACATATAAAGAACGAAACCATTTTTGTGGTACGAAATTTACAGAAAAATAGCTCAATATTATAACATTTTGAAAATTAATTTCAAGAACTCAGAGTTCTGTTGTTCCACTTTGCCGCGGAATATGTAAAACAAAATAGTTAATAATTAAAAATTTTTAACAAGTTTAAATGTTTCACAAATCTTGTTCTGCAAAAAATGAGCTTTTCTTTAAAAACTTTAATCATTTCAATTAAGTATCCAAATAACAGCTTACATAAAAATTTTAATGATCTTCATTATTCAACAGTTTTATCTGAACAATGTCATTTAATTTCAAACATATAAAACTAACTGTACATATAAAAACATTTATTTTGCATGTATATCCAACCTCAAGGCTTATTTGGAGCATGATGTAACTTAATTTAATTTAAACATTTTTTTTATTAAATAAAAATTAATTTTAAATATAAATTGGTAATATGATATGAAATTGAAAAAAATTAGATGTGAATGTTGTAACGTTCTGCACCACGAATGCTTTCACACTGAGTATAGAGTGAACACCAATTTGTTGCACAATTCTTTACATCACGTTCAGGAATCAGAGAAACATATTCGCTGTTAGCTTTAGAATGCATCTATTTCAAGTAATCAGTTTTCAAGTTTAATAAAACCTATTTTGATAAAATGGAAACCTGACTTCAAAAATCAAATATTCTATAACAAAAAATGCACTAAAAAGTAAAAAAATAATTGCATATTCTTGTGCCAATTTTAGTTCACCTAAGCAAAAAATTTTTAAAATATATGTACAATTATTGTTATTTTTGGAGGCGGTGTCAGCATAGAGAAATTCACATAACTTTTGGACACCACCTCCAAAAATAACAATAATTGTACATATATATTTAAAAATTTTTGCTTAGGTGAACTAAAATTGGCACAAGAATATGCAATTATTTTTTTACTTTTTAGTGCATTTTTTGTTATAGAATATTTGATTTTTGAAGTCGGGTTTCCATTTTGTCAAAATAGGTTTTATTTCTCGCTTTTTAGTGACTTTAACACTTTTTTTTAATCTGTTTTTGTTTTTTTTTTTTAATTTTTAGTATAACAGATTTTCAGTTTTTTTGTACAAGCATTTTGTTCTTTTTTTGTAAAAAATTTTTTTTTGGGGTCGGTTTTTAAAAAAAATTTTCTTATTTTCCCATTATAAATGAGTATACCCTTTCAAAAAAAATAAAATTTCGCAGAAATCGGTTATCACATATAAAATGAGGATTTTCCTCGATTTCCCGGGCATCCCCTCATCAGAATGCGATTTGGTGACAATGGGACCAATGGGAAACCAAACCCTTTAAAACAAAAAAAATTCACACTGGAAAATGGGGCAAAAATTTTAAATTTAATAACATCTCGTCTTTCAATAAATTGTCGTAGAAAAATAAATTTTTTCTTTAAAAGAAGTAGGATATTTTATCTCTCATACATGAAAAACATGAAAAAAAAATTTTTTTGGAGATTTAGCCTCCTAAACATACAATGTGATTATATTTCAAATTTTGCCCCTATTCCTAGAACATTTGTTTGTATCTTATAAATACGTATTTCGACTACAATGTAGTCATCATCAGTATGAGTGCCTGTGCAGGCACCAAATTAGCAACAAGCAACATATCTCTGAATCCATATCCCAGAGATAGTTACGATTAGCTAATTCATACTGATGATGACTACATTGTCGTTGAAATACGTATTTATAAAATACAAACAAATGTTCTAGGAATAGGGGCAAAATTTGAAATATAATTTCAAAAAAACCTAGAGTTCTCTTTGATTATTTTAATAATCTTTATACTATGTGATGTCAGAATGCATACCTATATAATTATATTTTTATCGAAACAGATTTTCGAATATATCTATTAACTTGAGATCAAAGATATAATTGCTTTCGAAGAAGAAATTTTGCAAAAATTTTAGTTTTTGCGAGTTAATGGTAATTAATGGTAATGTGTTCAGATTATTACACTTTTAAACTAGAAAATGGATTACTTGAAATGGATGATTTCTAAAGTTTACAGCGTACGGAATATGTTTCTCTGATTCCTGGATGTGATGTAAAGAAGTGTGCAATAAATTCGTGTTCACTCTGTAATGCTATATAAAGCTTTCGTGGTGGATGAACGTTACAAAATCTGCCTGTAATATATATGACAATTGAAAAACCAACTTTTTATATGCATGTAAGTGTACAAGCCCCACAATTTAAACGAATAATAGGCATTGCGTACATCTGAATAATAGTTCAAGAGAAATCATTACGCGGTAAAAGCCCCGCCACTCACCCCCATCGCTGAAGTGACCGTAAAAGTTTAGAACCCTTCTGTTGAGCCACCAAACACTCGTTTGTAAGAGCTTTAACATCGGTTCCAAAAGGCACAGAAAACAACCCATAATGCCCTATTTTGCAAGACGTTTGCAAAATAACAAGACGTTACTTGAATAAATCAAATTCTCGACATACTCTGTCCTACCACTAAGTCTGCTGAGATAGCTGAGGAAAAGACACGCAAACGCATAGAGCAACTTGACTTCAAGTTGATACCTCTCCGACAGATGGTATCACGTATCGAGTATGTGTTAGAATTCCAGAAGACTGGTAGACCGTTCACCCCAAACGTGCGTAGCTTCAATCGTGAAGTCAGACACGTGAAGCTCGCACGAAAAAAGCAAGTTAAACAGTAAAAGTGTTTTCGAGACCTTTCTCTCGAATCCTTCTCGTTTATTCGCGATAACCCCATCTCTCGGAGAGAAAACACCAGTTGAGCAAATCGACATTGGCGTGATTTATTTGAAAAGTCAACCAATGTAGATAGCAGTATAACACCAATCAAACTGTTCTAAAGATTCTGCAACACTCATTTAGCAGAACAAGTGGTAATAACATCTGTTACCGCTGATGAAGTGTCTCTTGCCTTCAAAGGCAAGAGTAATCAGTCGGCGCCTGGCATGGATGCTGTGTCGACTTTTTGGTGGAAACGTTTACCGTCCTCACATATACATCTTGCTAGGCACTTCACTTCATATATCATCGAATATGGAACTTATCCATCTTGGCTCACAGAAAGACGAACATTTCCGATTTCCAAAACAGGAAATCTTTCAGTTCCAAGCAAGTACTGATCGATTACATGCTTAAATACCGTGTACAAAGCATTCATCTCCATTCTTAAGAACGCATATCTACAACCATAGTTTGAGTAGTAATAAATGAGAAACGCGGCTCCAAATGTGGCATTTAAGCTTGCAAAGGTAATATTCTTGTTGACAGATGTATCTGCCAAGACAGTTGTTAATATCAACGCGACTTAATTATGGTCTGGGTGGATTTTTTTTTTACGAGGATGAAAAATCTTCAAAAGATACCAACGATGATAGTATGTTAGTAGTGTGATTTTTTAGAACTTTGTTGCTCCACTTCCAGAAATGCTAGAAGAATGCGGTTTGCAATCGACGCGATAATTCTGAATCTTAAAATAAGAATCTTTGGGAAAATTTAATTTTCCCAACGGAACATATGGAAAACCAACAATTAAATTTTTGTGTTTAAATATATGCCATTTTCTGACATTTAATAAGGATGCGAATTTTTACATTCGACTCGGGATATCTCAAAACCTATTTCTCGATCGAAAAAATTCAATTTTTCCAACGCAACATCCGAAAAAATGGGAAAGCACAAAAATTTGTTAGTTTGATCAGATAAAGCCAGTCAATTTTGAATGTAGAATATGTTATTATGTTCATTGAACAGTTCAAATAAAAATATCTATCCATTGTTAAGTTTGTCTCAATATGAAACTTACATTTATAGCATTTTATTAGCATTTATTATAAGCTTTTATTAGCGAATTTCCTCCAACTATCGCTGAAATTTATATATATATATACATATATATATATATATATATATATATATATATATATATATATATATATATATATGTATATATATATATATATATATTTATATATATATATATATATATATATATATGTATATACCTTTAAAAAAGTGGTGATATCCAAAGACATAAATGTTGAAAAAAAAATTTTGACAAAATGGAAACCCGACTTCAAAAATCATATATTCTAAAACAAAAAATGCACTAAAAAGTAAAAAAATAATTTCATATTCTTGTGTCAATTTTAGTTCACCTAAGCAAAAATTTTTAAATATATACAATTATTGTTCAATAATTATTGTTATTGTACAATTATTGTTATTTTTGGAGGCGGTGTCAGCATAGAGAAATTCACATAAAATTTGGACACCGCCTCAAAAATAACAATAATTGCACATATATATTTAAAAATTTTTGCTTAGGTGAACTAAAATTGGCACAAAAATATGCAATTATTTTTTTACTTTTTAGTGCATTTTTTGTTTAGAATATTTGATTTTTGAAGACGGGTTTCCATTTTGTCAAAATTTTTTTTATTTCTCGCTTTTTATTGACTTTGAAGTTCTATAACTGATTTTATTTATGTCCAAATATGGGTAGACCTACTAAACGACTTACTAATTTTTAGTGCATTTTTTTATAACTCATTTTTTTTATCCGTTTTTTTTTGTTTAATTTTTAGTGCTTTTTTTAATAACAGATTTAATTTTTTTTTTACATGCATTTTGGTTTTTTTTTGTCAAAAAATTTTTTTTTAAACCCTATTAAACAAAAAACAAAAATTCAAAATCGGTTCATAAATGACGGAGTCTGAGGTAACACTCATTAAAAAAAATAATACAGACGAATGAGATCCATCCTCCTTTTTGAAGTCGTGTTAAAAAGGGCCGAGTTTTCGGGGAGATACTTTATATATGATGATATCCCAATTAAAGAGCCGAGCTATTTATAAAGTAAATAGCGAAAACTGAGATGTAAGTGCAAAGTAAAATGAAAAAAAAATTTGGTTGAAAAAATTTATTTCGTAAGTTTTCTCTAAGTATGTTTTTAAAAATTTTTGTCGCTGCAAGTTATTTGTTTTCTTTTGATTCAAATATTTGAAATTAAAACTTGCCGCGTTATCAAATTTTAAAATCATACTAAGAGAAAACATACGAAATAAATTTTTTCGACCAAATTTTTTTATTTATTTTACTTTGCACTTACATTCTTACATTTTATTTACTTTATTCTTACATCGCTCTTTACTTTATAAATAACTCCGCTCTTAAATTGGGATATCATCACTATTTAAGAAGTGCCAGGTGATGAAGTATAATTATATCCAAGATGTCAGAGCCAAAATCCTATATCATTGAAACGCCCAACGGTGTTACATACAGGTGTAACTCTTGGTTTATGAGAAGAAACAAAGAGACTCCTGAACAAAATATAGAGTCTCCTGAAAATAAATCTTCTGATTTATCTCCAGATGGTTTGTTGCAAAATTCACCTACACAAGAAATAATAACATACAAACCCACAGATGGAATCTCATCGAGCCCTCGAACATCGAAGGAAATCAATCCGTTTGCACAACAAGAAGCGGACGAAACATAACACGTCTGAAGGGATTGAACTTAAAAAGGTAAGGGGGATGTCAGTGCATCATATGAATCAGAATGCTGCTATATTAGATGTAGTGACTATCCCTTCATATCATATACAATATAAAATAATTAATACGCAATGAAAATATACAATGTATTACAATGTAATTAATACGTTTATTTCAATAAATAATTAATATAAGATTTAGAAAGTGTATCTATTATAAACCACTTACAATAAGTATACTTTACTGTACAATGAAGAAGTATTGAAATTGTTCCACATTTTAACTATCTCGGAATAAGATTGACATCTTCAGGTGCATGAACACATACGGCTCAAGATATGGTAAGTAAAACAGACCGCGCATTAACAATGGTGCGAGAAATCATTGCCAAATCAAAGCTAGAATCGCGGGAAAGTAAATTAGAGTTTTACCAGTCTTTGGTGACATCGGTTTTATTATATGGAAATGAAATCTGGGTTCTTCAATTTATAGATATTATCGAGAAGGCGCAGGTAATTATAACATAGAAACAAGTATCATTAGTCTTGAATTAAGGATGTTTTAGAGGGCCTATAACTACTAGATTAAAATATTACAACTAGGGGATCGTAGAATTCCAAAAATATGCTACAAGAGGATACTAACTTGATAAAAAACCCAAATGCTACAAAAGTAAGAATAAAGTACAATTGGGGAATAGAAATCAAAAAAATTTGTTAATTGTATGGGACGTGTGAACGAACAAAATATTGGATTTAGAAAATATTTTTATACAAAAATTAATACTTTTGGACTGAAGAGGGCATTAAACTCTAGCTATTGTACTTTGTATAAAGAAGTTAAAACAAATACTGTTGATTACTTACTTTCCAAAACAAATATGGTTAAAAATCAGAGTAATTAGCCAAATTCGGACATTAAATGAGATCCAAAATAAGATATTATCTCAAAGCTTTCAAATTTGCCTAAAAAGTGATGCTACATGCTACTCATGCCATTTGGAAAAAATAAATACTCTTTTCCAACTCCTCGTTGAATGTCTCGCATTCGACCAAATAAGAGAAAAATATCTCTCAAAAAATAATATTCAACTAATTATCCACGACATACTATGTGTAAGCAACGCTACTAAAGTCGAGCATATTTATTTCTTCCTGTATGTCTGCTACCTCGTCAGTAACAGGTAAAAATGAAAATTGTCAAACCTCGAACTTTACGTATTCAGCCGCTGGTAAAGTTCAAAAAAACTTCAAAAAAAACTTTTGTTTCTTATTTTCCTTTATTATTTATGTAACTATCATTGCCTCTATTTTATTTTATACTATTTTCTTTAAAATTTTTCATGTTTATTTGTTTTTAAATCTATCTGTGTGTTTCTTTTTCAATTTTTTTTACCAATCGTTGCAAAAACTGCATGAGTTTCAATTCAGTACAATAAAATACTACTACTACTATGAATAAATTCTTTACTAGCTCTTGCAACACAGTGAAATAACTTTTCACATACTGCACCAAGTGCCTAAATACGTATTTCGCCTATGTCGCGGTCTCTTGGCTCTCTTTATATCTCAAAGGAGCGCTGCCCGAACCTGCAAATGATTCCGATACTCGACAAAAACAAAAAAAAATATATTAGTAAAAGGTTTTACTAAATATTTTAAGATTGAAATGACACGCAGATTTTTTTGTTTAAAGAAAAGAAAAAAAAATTAAATTAAACACAAGTATTTATGAAACAAAAAAAAGACCTGATTTTATTGCTTTAAAAAAAATGATAATCCAATTTCTTTTTCAACAACTATTTTAATTTTTCAACACAATGTCAAACTTTGAATTACTTGTACAAATTCCAACTTTAACTTGATCTGAATCGAACAATAATTATATACTTTGAAACTAATCGGACAATGGTCGATTTTAAACTAATCAGACAATAGTAGATTTTAAACTTTGAAACTAATCAGACAATAGTCGATATTAAACTGATTTGAATCAACACTGGTCACCGGTTTATATCTTTCGAGAACATGATTGTTTTTTTGAATAAATTTTTTTTTTTTACAATATATTTTCGCATGGAGGCTTCTAGAATATTTTAGTTGATCAACAACCATGGACGAAATCGGAGTGTTCAGATTATTTATAAAATTAATTAAAAATTATACCTCTCCTTAGGTTTGACCCATAATCACACCCCGCTTGGTTGATATTTAATGAACGTGACTACCAACTTAATGAACACGGCCAGTGTGAATTCAAAATCTATACACAATTTTACAATACATAAGCTTGCTTATTCTGTGTACTTAATCTTCTTTTTACAAGATTATTTATTTGTGTATCAATTTATGTTATTTATCAAAAACATTCAATTTGTATGACTTTTGATTTTTTTAAATTAAATTATATCTGATAATTTTTTTTCAATTTTTTTTTTTTTTAAAAGAAAAACATTAAATGAAAAGCAGTTATTATTTACTTTTCAATTTTCTGTACTTAGAAAACTACTTAGAAAACTACTTTTTTGTACTTAAAAAAAAAAACTTCTTTTTCCAAGGAGAAAAATATTGTTTTCTTAAATATTTTTCGCAACATCTTACTTAATATTCTTCTATTTCATAATTAAAATGAGTGTTGGATCGAAAAAATTATTTTCAATAATTTTCATTACAGCAACTACAACGAATGAATTAGCTAATTGTAACTATCTTGGAGATACGTGATCGAAAATATCTTATTCGTTGCCAATTTGATGCGTTTCTCACAATAATTTTAAATTTATTTTGTCTTTTATATTCTGAGATACGCACTTAATTAGCAACGAGTAAAAAAATTATATTCCATATCCTGGAGATACTAATTGGGATGATATTGACAGTACATCCAACAAGTCTATGATCTCATTCAAAACAATTCAAAAGTTCTAAAGGTCTAAATTATATGGACGTTATTGATGAGAATGGAATGAAATGTCATTTTCGTTTGATCACATGGAGATATCCAAATTCAGTCTCAGCTTTTTTAATTTGGTTGTTGGTCTCCCACTTTTGCATTGAAATCGTCTTTCAAAAAAACTTAGTCCGGCTGGTTGTTTCACAATAGGAAATCTTTGAACATTCATAACTTCTTTTAAACGTTTTTTAGATGTTACCCAAATTCGAGTATTGCGTGTCAGCGTGTATATTACCTACCACCTTAAAAAGTAAATTAAGAATGACAGGGGATGGTTTTAAAGAAGATATGAATTCATGAACTGTGACATCGACCGACACATTAAAGAGGTATATAAGTGTGTACGTTTTGTTGACAAGCAAAGTGAAGGATAACATTGAACTCAAACTGCCAAGCTAGTTTATATATATAGAGTACCGACTAACATTCATTCTCACACACTCCCAGGCGGCAAAAATGTGATATTTGTGATGATGAAAGTCCATCCGTTTTCTCTTCACCTTACATAACCATCATTAAGGTAAACTACTTCTTATATGGGTGTTGTATTACCTATTAATCAACATGAAGACATGAATGAATTCTATTCACAAAGCACTTCGGGTTGTCTGAACTAACTAAATATATATTTATATACAAAGCAATATACAAGTATTGTTGTTGTAAACTAATAATGTTTGAAAGAAGCTTTTTATTGTAGGTGTATAAATATATGATCTTTCAGTAAAGAAGTTATTGACTGGTGTTTGTTATATTGTAGCACTCACTGCTCGCTTCATTTTTATTGTATTAGGCTCATAGACATAATGTGAAAATGTGATTCTACTTATTTTCTAAAAATCTTTATTTTATAATCAGAATCTTATATCACGAAAACCTTCATAAACTCGATACACTTTCTTTGGACATTGGTACCCTAAAACCAACCGAGAAACACATATTCAACCATAGGCTCGTTGACATGTTTTGTTTTCTTTGATGTTTTTCACATTTATAATAACACAATTTTATTTATATAACCCTGTCGCGGTATCTTGGCTCTCTTTATACACCAAAGGAGCGCTGCCCGAACCTGCAAATGATTCCGTTACTCGACAAAAACAAAAAAAAACATATTAGTAAAAGGTTTTACTAAATATTTTATGATTGAAATGACACGCACGTTTTTTTGTTAAAGAAAAGAATAAATTAAATTAAACACAAGTTTTTACGAAAGAAAAAAAACCTGATTTTATTGCTTTAAAAAAAAAAGAGAATCCAATTACTTTTTCAACAATTATTTTAATTTTTCAACACAATATTAAGCTTTGAATTACTTGTACAAATTCCAACTTTAACTTGATCTGGATTGAACAACAATTATATACTTTGAACTAATCAGACAATGGTCGATTTTAAACTTTGAACTAATTAGTTAAATAGCCGATATAAACTGCTTTGAATCAACACTGGTCACCGGTTTATATACCCATCAAAGATCTTTCGAGAACATGATTGTTTTTTTGAATAAATATTTGTTTTTTGACAATATATTTTCGCATGGAGGCTTCTAGAATATTTTAGTTTATCAACAACCATGGACGAAATCGGAGTGTTCAAATTATTTATAAAATTAATTAAAAATTATACCTCTCCTTAGGTTTGACCCATAATCACACCCCGCTTGGTTGACATTTAACTACCGACTTAATGAACACGGCCAGTGTGAATTCTAAATCTATACACAAATTTTATAATACATTCATAACAAGCTTGTTTATTCTGGTTACTTGTTTTTACAAAATTATTTATTTGTGATCTATTTATGTTATTTATCAAAAACATTCAATTTGTATGACTTTTGATTTTTATACCCAGTATATTTGTAAATATACAAGGTATATTAAGATTAGTCCCGACTTTGTAACGCTTGAAAATATTAATCCTTGACAAAAATGCTTCACCAAGGTATTCATAAAATGGCCTAATTCGGCCTTTTTCACATGTCCGTCCGTCTGTCCGTCTGTCCGTCTGTGAAGCGGATAACTCAAAAACGAAAAGAGATAACGAGCTGAAAATTTTTGTGTGTGTTCTAGACCAAAAAAGTAAGGTCAAGTTCGTTAATGGGCAAAATCGGAACGTGTTCCTCCCTCTAGGGGGGAAAAATTATATCTTTGAAACCATAGGAGATAGAAAAAAAATTTTTTGTAAAAAATTCTTCTTCTCTTTAAAATAAACAACTTTTGTTTTAAAACTTTTTTCATAAAGTCAACCGTTTTTTCATAATTTGTGTTTAAAGATGAAAATGAGTCGATCGAAGACGGGCACATGTACAAACATAATATACATCAAATAGTATTGTTATACCCAGTATATTTGTAAATATACAAGGTATATTAAGTTTAGTCCCGACTTTGTAACGCTTGAAAATATTAATCCTTGACAAAAATGCTTCACCAAGGTATTCATAAAATGGCCTAATTCGGCCTTTTTCACATGTCCGTCCGTCTGTCCGTCTGTCCGTCTGTCCGTCTGTCCGTCTGTCCGTCTGTCCGTCTGTCCGTCTGTCCGTCTGTCCGTCTGTCCGTCTGTCCGTCTGTCCGTCTGTCCGTCTATCCGTCTGTCCGTCTGTCCGCCTGTGAAACGGAAAACTCAAAAACGAAAAGAGATAACGAGCTGAAAATTTTTGTGTGTGTTCTAGACCAAAAAAGTAAGGTCAAGTTCGTTAATGGGCAAAATCGGAACGTGTTTCCCCCCTCTAGGGGTGAAATATTATATCTTTGAAACCATAGGAGATAGAAAAAAAATTTGTAAACAAAAAATCTTCTTCTCTTTAAAATAAAAAACTTTTGTTTGAAAACTTTTTTCATAAACTCAACAGCTTTCTGAAAATTTGTCCTCAAAAATGAAAAAAATGAGAAATACAATTGACAGGCGAATGAAGGCATGGTCTCCATGGACCCGTAGGTATACATAACAACTATACATACTATTTTCATACCCTGTATATGTAAATATAGAAGGTATATTATGTTTAGTCCCGTCTTTGTAATGCTTGAAAATATTAATCCTTGACGAAAATGCTTCACAAAGGTATTCATAAAATGGCCCAATTCGGCCTTATTCGTCTGTCCGTCCGACTGTGAACACGATAGCTGAAGAACGAAAAGAGACAACGAGCTGAAAATTTGTGTGTGTGTTCTAGACCAAAAAAGTAAGGTTAAGTTCGTTAATGGGCAAAATCGGAACGTGTTTCCCCCGGCCAGGGGGGAAAAATTATGTTTTTGAAACCGTAGGAGATAGAAAAAAAAATTGTTAACAAAAACTCTTCTTCTCTTTAAAATAAACAACTTTTGTTCGAAAACTTTTTTCATAAAGTCAACCGTTTTCTCAAAATTTGTGCAAACATAACATACATCAAATAGTATTGTTATACCCAGTATATTTGTAAATATACAAGGTATATTAAGTTTAGTCCCGACTTTGTAACGCTTGAAAATATTAATGCTTGACAAAAATGCTTCAAAAAGGTATTAATAAAATGGCCTAATTCGGCCATTTTCACATGTCCGTCCGTCCGTCCGTCTGTGAAGCCGATAACTCAAGAACGAAAAGAGATAACGAGCTGAAAATTTGTGTGTGTGTTCTAGAGCAAACAAGTAAGTTCGTTAATGAGCAAAATCGGAACATGTTTCCCCCCGCTATGATGGGGGTGGAGAATTTTCGTCTTTGAAACTGTAAGAGATAGAAAAAAAATTTTGAGACAAAAAATCTTCTTTTTAAAATAATCATCTTTTGTTTGAAAAATTTTTCCATAAACTCAATAGTTTTCTCATAATTTGTGCAGAAAGAGCAAATAAAAGGGGGGAATTACACATCTTTGAAACCGTTAGAGTCAGAAAAAAAATTTTTAAAAAAAAATCTTCTTCTCTTTATAATAAACAACTTTTGTTTGAAACACTTTTTCATAAACTCAATAGTTTTCTCAAAATCTGTCCTCAAAGTTGAAAAAAATGATAAATACAATTGATAAGCGAATGAAGGCATGGTCTCCATGTACAAACGGGCACATGACAAACATAACATACATCAAATAGTATTGTTTTTATGTTTATTTCAGTTTTTTAAACCATAAGGTCAAGGATTAAGTGATTTTCCTTTTCAAAGAAGTAGTTGGTCTCGTACAGATGTCAAAATTTTATTCAAAGGTCCATCGATTCTATCAAAAATCATCAAAAAAATTTATATTGATATACATATATATATATATATATATATCTATATCTATATATATATACATATATATATATATATATATATATATATATATATATATATATATATATATATATATATATATATATATATATATATATATATATATATGTATATTTATATATATATACATATATTTATATATATATACATTTATATATATGTATATTTATATATATATATACATATATTTATATATATATATATATATATATAAATATATATATATATATATATATATATATATATATATATATATATATATATATATTAGCGTTGAATAACTTAACAACTCGCTAAGCTTAACAACGCTTAGCGTTGAGTTGCCTACGCTTCCCGTTAACTTTCTCTTCGCGTTAACTAGTGCTTCGTGTTGATTGACGCTACACGTGAAATCACGCTTCGCGTTGAATCACTGACGCTTCGCGTTCATTAACTAACGCTTCGTGTTGACCTAACGCTTCCTATTGACCAACGCTTCGCGTTGGGTGCCCGACGGTTCGCTTTAGCTTGCGTGATGCGACGGTTAACGCTTTGCGTTTACCAAGGCAATGGGTTGATTTACTAACGCTTTGCGTTGGCTGACTTATAGTTCGCTTTAGCTTACGTTTCGAGTTGGTTCACGCTTTTCGTTGGTTACCGATTCGAGTTAAATCACGCTTCGCGATATCACTGGCACTTCGCTTTGCATAACTAACGCTTTTCATTGGCCAACGTTTCGTGTTGGCTGACTATCTGTTCGCTTTTGCTTACGTTTCGCGTTAGTAAACGCTAAGCGTTTACCACCACTTTGCGTTTAATTACTAACGCTTCCCGTTGACAAAACGCTTCCAATTGAAAACCTTTTCTCATAGACCAACGCTTCACATTGGCTGACTAACGGTTCGCTTTAGCTTGCGTTTCGCGTGGGTTTACGCCTTACGTTTACTAACGCTTCGCGTTGACCTTACACTTCCTATTGACTAACGCTTCTCATTGACCAACGCTTCGCGTTAGCTGACATACGGCTCGCTTTAGCTTACAGTTCGCGTTGGTTTACGCTTTGCGTTGTTTAACGATTCGCGTGAAATCACGCTTCGCGAATCACCGACGCTTCGCTTTGAATAACTAACGCTTCTCATTAACCAACGCTTCGCGTTGGCTGACTTGCGGTTCGCTTTAGCTTTCGTTTCGCGTTGTTAAACGCTTTGTCTTTAACAAGCTCACGGTTCCCGTTGATTAACGCATTGCGTTGTTTAACGATTCGCGTGAAATGACGCTAATCACCGATACTTCGCTTTGATTAACTAACGCTTCGCATTAACCAACGCTTCGCGTTGGCTGACTTACGGTTTGTTTTAGCTTACATCTCGTGTTTGTAAACGCTTTGCGTTTACCAACGCTTTGCGTTGATTAGCTGGTGCTTTGCGTTGACATAACGCTTCCTATTGACTAGCGCTTCTCATTGACCAACGCTTCGCGTTGGCTGACTTACGTTTCGCTTAATCTTACGGGTCACATTGGTAAACGCCTTGCGTTAACCAACGCTATGCTAACGCTTCGCATTGGCTATTTACTAACGCTTCGCGTTGGCTAACTTTTGGCTAGCTTAAGATTACGTTTTGCGTTGGTTCAAGCTTTTCGTTGATTAACGATTCCGAACACTGATGCTTAGCTTTGGATAACTAACGCTTCTCATTGGCCAACGCTTCACGTTGGCTGACTTGCGGTTCACTTAACTTACGTTTCGTGTTAACCTAACACTTCCTATAGACTAACGCTTTTCATTGACCAACGCTTCGCGTTGGCTGACTTACGGTTCGCTTTAGCTTTCGTTTCGCGTCGGTAAACGCATTGCGTTGATTACCATAGCCGCTTCGCTTTGACAACTAACGCTTCAAATTAACCAACGCTTCGCGTTGGCTGACTTACAGTTCACTTTAGCTTACGTTTCATGTTGGTTAGCTCTTTGCGTTTAACAACGCTTCGCGTTTACCTTACACTTCCTATTGGCTAACGCTCCTAATTGACCAACGCTTCGCGTTGGCTAACTTAAGGCACGCTTAAGATTACGCTTTGCGTTTGTAAACGCTTTGCGTTGGTAAACGCTTTGCGTTGGTAAACGCTTTGCGTTGTTTAATGATTCGCGTGAAATCACGCTTCGCGAATCATTGACGCTTCGGATTTGAATAACCAACGCTCCTCATTAACCAACGCTTCGCGTTGGCTGACTAACGGTTTATTTTAGCTAACGTTTCGCGTCGGCTAACTCTTCACGTTGTATAACTCACGCGTGCGTTTGCGTTAACTATCGTTAAGATTTGACTAACTTTTCACGCTTACTTTAATCATTAACGATTCGCGTGAAATCACGCTTCGCGTTGAATCAGCGACGATTCGTTGTCACGTAGTTCACGGCTTTGTGTTGAACTAACGCTTCCTATTGACAAGCGCTACTCATTGACCAGCACTTCGCGTTGGCTGACTTACGGCTCGCTTAATCTTACGGTTCGCGTTGGTTAACGCTTTGCGTTGATTAACGATTCGCGTGAAATCACGCTTCGCGGATCACCGATGCTTCGCTTTGAATAACTAACGCTTTGCATTGACCAACGCTTCGCGTTATCTGACAAACGGCTGGCTTAAGCTTACGGTTCGCGCTGGTAAACGCTTTGCGTTGTTTAACGATTTGAATGAATTCACGCTTCGCGAATCACCAACGCTTCGCTTTGAATAACTGACGCTTCTCATTAACCAACGCTTCGCGTTGGCTGACACACGGTTCGCTTTAGCTTTCGTTTCGCGTTGACCTAACGCTTCATATTGACTAACGCTTTCCATTGGCTAATTTACGGGTCGCTTAATCTTACGGTTCGCCTTGGTTAACGCTTTGCGTTGTTTAATGATTCGCGTGAAATCACGCGTCGCAAATCACGGACGCTTCGCTTTGAATAACTAATGCTTCTCATTAACCAACGCTTCGCGTTGGCAGATTTACAGTTTGTTTTACGTTTGTCGTTTGTAAACCTAACGTTTGTAATCCTAACGTTTGTGTTGACCTAACGCTTCCTATTGACTAGCGCTTCTCATTGACCAACGCTTCGCGTTGGCTGATTTACGGCTCGCTTAATCTGACGGGTCACTTTGGTAAACGCCTTGCGTTAACCAACGCTATGCTAACGCTTCGCGTTGGCTAACTTTTGGCTAGCTTAAGATTACGTTTTGCGTTGGTTCAAGCTTTTCGTTGATTAACGATTCCGAACACTGACGCTTCGCTTTGGATAACTAACGCTTCTCATTGGCCAACGCTTCGCGTTGGCTGACTTACGGTTCACTTTAGCTTACGTTTCGAGTTAAACTAACACTTCCTATAGACTAACGCTTCCCATTGCGCCAACGCGTCGCATTGGCTGATTTACGGGTCGCTTAAGCTTACGGTTCGCCTTGGTTAACGCTTTGCGTTGTTTAATGATTCGCGTGAAATCACGCTTCGCAAATCACGGACGCTTCGCTTCGAATAACTAATGCTTCTCATTAACCAACGCTTCGCGTTGGCAGATTTACAGTTTGTTTAAGCTTACGTTTGGCATTTGTAAACGCTTTGCGTTGATTAACTAACACTTTGCGTTGACCTAACGCTTCCTATTGACTAGCGCTTCTCATTGACCAACGCTTCGCGTTGGCTGATTTACGGCTCGCTTAATCTGACGGTCTGCGTTGGTTAACGCTTTGCGTTGATTAACGTTTCGCGTGACGTCAAGCTTCGCGAATCACCGATACTTCGCTTTGAATAACTAACGCTTCTCATTAACCAACGCTTCGCATTGACTGACTTACGGATCGCTTTAGCTTACGTTTCGCGGTTAGCGCTTTGCGTTTACCAACGCTTTACGTTTACCAACGCTTTCCGTTGATTTACTAAAGCTTCGCGTTGACTAACTTTTCGCGTCGCCTAACGGCTCGTTTTAAACAACGCTTTGCGTTAACAACCGCTTCGCGTTGATTTACTCAATTATATAACTCAATATTTAAATATATATAAATCGCAAGAACATTAATATAAATTTTTTTAAATGCAAGAACATTTTTACTATCTCAAGAAAAATTATTAACACAAAACAAACATTTACAAATAATTCATATTTTATAAACATTGAATAGGCAGAAATATTCACAATTCAAACATTGATATACATCTCAGTATATACTGGGTATTCAAACAATTAACTCAGTTAGTTGTTACATTACTTGTTTTAAATTAAATTATATGTATTAATTTTTTTCAATTTTTTTTTAAATACAAAAACTTTAAATCAAATGCATCTATTAATCTTTTTTTCAATTTTCGACTTAAAAAAAACTTAGTTTAAGAAAAAAAATTAATCGAGCTATATTATTTTCTTTTTGTACTTCTTTCAAAAAAAAAACTCCTTCTTTTTCCAAGGAGAAAAATATTGTTTTGTTAAATATTTTTCGTAATATTTTACTTAATATTTTTCTATTTCATAATTAAAATGTGTGTTGGATAAAAAAAATTATTCTCAATAATTTTCATTACAACAACCCTTCACATTAGATGGTATTTATATTGCAAACCTAATCAGAGAAGTGTAAGAAAATAACATTTGCGTCTACATCAAAAGGTTACCAAGCTGATTGGAAAAAGCAGGCAAAACAGTAATCTGATTATTGGAAATCCTTTGAACACAAGACAAGATTTAACGAACATTTCTCTTGACAATAGCGAAACAGTCTAACCCACACGAAATTATTAAACTATCTAAAACTGAACACACTTGAGCTTCGACACATTCGGTGGGAAAAGGCGGTCGCGAACTCTGGGTGGATTATTTAATGAGTAGCATTTAAATCTTCAATGAAAAAAACAGGTAAAGGTGGTGGTTAGAGAACCTTACTTATGGTTATCGTTTACTTATGGTAATCGTTCGCATTGTTTATATTTTTAATTTATTGTCGTCGGAAATGACCCAGAAGTCTACCTGAAATAGAGTTTTTTTTTTAAGTATAAAGCATTAATTTTATGACTCTCTATGTTAAAGAAATCGCCAAAAGTTGTGTTTTTCTTTAAAAAACACATTCGTGGAAGAAAGAAATAACAAACAAATTATGTATAATATTTCGTTCGTAGTGGCTATAAAACAATTATAGCAGGTTGAATTTTAAGAAACGAATACGCATGCTTCAATTTAAATAATAATTGAAGCCAACAGCCTATGGATCAGCGTAGTGAAAATAGCATCAAGTGGTTTCTACTAAAGACTCTATACCAGTATCGTACACATTAGTGATGTAACGAATGTTGGATTTTTCACATTCGCGAATACGAATGCGAATGCAAATGTTTACTTTCAAAAGGATGTTTCGGCATACCACCACTTTTTGACAGATTTTGCTCATAATTTTTTTCACAGGTTATAAATAATGTTTTCTAATAAATCCCGAAGTTTCAGAATTTTTGACCGTTTAGAACACGATATAATTAATATCAAAATTATCATTCTCTCTCACTCTCTCTCATTAGAAGCATGTAAAACTTCATTCCCGCCCAACTATTATCTGTTGTATTAGAAAAAATACCCGACATAATTTTAAAAAAATACTAGGAGAGTAAAGCTAAATATTTATTATATAAATTTTTTTTTTAAATCGTGTGTTACCGTTTTGTTTTCGAAATATAATAAATATAAATATAAGTTTAAATTTATTTATTTTCTTTACAATAACATTATTTTGTATATGTGAACCGTTTTTTTGTCTATGTGTTGTATATGTGTGTTTATGTATTTCTGCTATAATAAAATCAAACCGATTTGTTGTCGAGATTGCATAACACAGTGCTGGAACGGCCTTAGTATTATTGCATTTGTCAAATTTAACTGTTATTCAAAAGTGACAAAGTGATATAAAAACATAAATAAAGCACATTTTAGCGAAATTTGGACTTATTTCACAATTTATGACGCTGAATATGTGGAATGCAAGTTGTGAGATAAAAAATACTCTCACAAAGTAAGCGCCACTAGTGCTATGCGAAATCGCCTAAAAGCTAAACATAAAAATGAATATGACGAAATAAAAAGATGAGAAAATGAAAAGCTAGGTGCTGCTAAAATAAATTATTTGCCAAATGTACCAAAACCGACCTAAAGCAAATATATTCAAGTGACTAACAAAAACAAACGAGAAAGTATTTCTAATTTAGTTGCCTACCTCAAAACTGTTCCATAACCATTTTTTTATTCAAATATAAGTAAATAAAAAATAAATAAATCTTATCAGGCATAATTATCAGTTTTATAATTCCATGTCCATCCATATATAATTTCCTATTTGTTTGTAAAATACATTCGCCAAACAATCGCATCGTTTCTTGCGAATGCGAATGCGAATGTCAAAAAATATGCGAATTTTTGCGAATGCGAATATTCGTTACATCACTAGTACACATGCAGGCCGTTAAAGCTTATATAGGAAGATACTTTAGGTTTACGTACACTAATGAATTGATGGGCCTGTATAAATATATTTTTATACGACCATTAATGATCAAATATACAATCATTACCTACAGTTTTTCAACATAATAAATTAGTATACGAAAATTTTATTTTTCACATTGTTTGTCCTACTTAAAATTCTAAATACATTGACGAAGGGCTCCATTGCTTTAATAACTATGTTTTGAGTTAGGTTCAAAATGATGCAGTAATTAACAGATGTAATGATAGTCCAAATAATATATAATCAGCAACCCTTAAACTCCTTCCCAAAAATATAAAATACTATCATGGTGAAAAAAAAATTCTAACAAAAATTTCTGTGCTCGATCCGAAATGGAAACCTAAAAAATTCGCGGCTAAAACGTTTAAAACCTAAAACCTAAATAAAGTCCGAAAAAACAGTTTTTTGTAAATAAAAAAAAACTACAACTCCAATGAAAAAAAAGTAAAAGAGAAAGTTGTAGGTAATAAAAAAGAGCTTTCGAATAAAATTTGTTGAGTTCGAATCGACACATAATTTTTCGAGATATCTCGAAAAAACTGTCGAAAAATACCATTTCTTGTTTTTACCATAATTTTTTCAAATTTGAGTATTATTTGAAATTTACCACAAAAGTAGATCACTAGAAACAGAATAAGTACGTTTTTGCAGAATTAAAAAATATTTTTTCGTTTTTGAGATATATCAAATATATAAAAAAGGCGTCTTTGAAAATTGGCCATTGTTGCCCAACCGGAGGTCGTAGAAAAACGTTCTGGGGCTAATTTTTTTCTGGAAGAGTTGTACTTTCATGCTATTAAACATAGTTTGAGACGATTTCATAATTTTTTAGCCCCGAAAAAACAATTTGAAAAATTGTTTTTTTTTGTGAAAATAAAAAAAAAATTTGGCAAAAAACGTCGCCCCACAAAAAAATTTTCAAATTGATTTTTCTGGGCTACAAAAATATGAAATCATATCAAACTTTTAATAATTGCTTTTGTTGTGGGGGGGACATTTTTTGCTATATTTTTTTTATTTTCACAAAAAAAAGAATTTTTCAAATTTATTTAAGTTTGAAGGTTGATTAAAATCTACATTTATGTTTTACATCCTGTAGTGTAGCATTGTTCGTAAAAAGGGTAAAAAAAATGTTGAATGTATATCGTGACAGATAGTCGAAGTACACATGTGGTAGTTTATATAAGTTTGATCTTAAAACACAATAGAACAAACACATAGTTAACGCTTACACAGACCACATACACATATGGTATTACTGCTGGTTAATATATAATATGACCATACAAGTTGACACAACAGGCACCGATTCTGTTACTCATACGTTACACTTCAGACACAAAACTTGTCATTGCAATTTACTCTTAAGCTTTTCAATTACATACCCCATATATCCACTGTATTTTTATTATTTTACACAAACATTGTGTTCAGGTTCTTGTATTATACACTATTTTCTATAGCCTGTTTATACGTAATAAATACAGTGTTTGATCGAAAGTATCTCTAAGGCCCAAACTAGACGGAGAATATGGTTGCAGCAACATTGAACAGCAACTAGCTTGTTGCACTGTGTGTGGAGTGGTTGCTGCAACAAAAAACAAACTTTATGTTGCTGCAACCACTCCACACACGGAGAAACAAGCTAGTTGCTGTTCAATGTTGCTGCAACCATGTTCTCCATCTAGTTTGGCCATAAGAGGCACTACAGACGTGCAACATTGAAGAGCAACTAGCATGTTGCTCTGTGTGTATAGTGGTTGCAGCAACAAAAAACATGACCTTGAACGGTTGCTGCAAAAATAAAAATTATTTGATATTTTGTAGGAGGAGTTAAATGTTCATATACAAATTGCCATATTATCTGAAATGTTATGCTTATTAGGATTTTGGACATTTGGGTGATCTTTGTTGAGAAATAATAATACTTATATGTTGATTGTTATATATTTATTTATTGTTTAAAAACGCAGTCTTAATCTTAAAGCATGTCCTTCGTATGTGATGTATCCTGTCCAACTATTTTAAAAAGATTTTAATTCCAACTAGGTGGTATGAATAACATATTTTAACCCCCTTTTACTTTTGTGAAAACATTTGTGTTTTATGATCCTCAAGTTTGGACTTGAAATATTAATGTATAATGTATATTCTTATTATCGTAAAAATAGGATATTAGTTGATATTATTTTTACCCTTTGTATAGTGCCGAAATTTATATATAAGAAGGAGATTTGTTTTTGTTAGTTGGTTGTTAAAATCTAACAGACCCCCTCAAAAATGAATCTCCTATTTTTCTAAACAGAATACTTGTGAATACATATTTCTCTCATCCTTTCTTATCATAAATCGAATATCAATAACTATTTCATTACGAAAGACATACTTCAATTTTCTGCTTTTAATTTCATGGGTAGTGACATATTGATCCAACATTCGTTGCAACGGGTTAAGGGAAAACCCAGCAAAAACCTTACCGATCATGTCTTAAAACTTCGATAATTAATTACAATATAAATTAACATATTATCTTAATATTTTACTTATTAATATTAATTATCTGAAATAAATTTAAATTATTATTTATTTTCTACTTTTCCAATCTCAATGAAACAAATATTTTCGTTGTAGTGACATTGTCAGTAATATTATTATTTGTTTATCCATTGGAATATATATTTTAAAATTATTGTCATTTTCTTACACTGTTCGCAGAAGAAAAGATTTAGAATGTGAAAATGTTTGAATCTTTTGATATATATTTATGGCTACACTAATAAATCCATTATTATTTTCATTAATATTTGATTCTTTTCATTTCTTCTCCAACCAGAATTAACATAGTTTTACAAAAATTTACAAAAACTTTTCGTACATAATTTAAGTTAATTATACCCTTTTAAATATCTAAAAACTTATTTAAAAGTTTGTCATAATTTTTAATAACCTAGGTTAAATAAAAGCTTTTATTTATGTATTTATTAAATATATTTCTAATTTTATTCTTTATCGGGTCTGATATAAAATTATATCAACCCATTTAAACCCATAAAATTTAATTTATTTTCTAAGTGTCATATGTATTGAATACAATCATATGCGTATTGAATCAATTTAGTTCTGTTCTATTATGTATTCTGATCTAATGTTATTTTATTAAGTTTTCTTAAGACAAGTTTAATTTCATTTAAATTGACAATTGAAATTTGTTTATCAAATATTGTTTAAAAAAATTATTTATTTTATTAATATATAAATTGCAAATCAGTAGATCATATAATACTTAATACAGAACATCACTATTTTCAGACACATGGTGTCTATCTAATATGTACACTCTTCTTCATAAAAACCGAACCAACAAATAACATTTTAAGCGTACATATTACTAAATATTTGTATAATATTACATACAGTAATACTTATAATAATTCAACTGTTTAAACCCCAATGAACAGGAGTGTATACTACTGTATACATAAAATTTTGTCCTAAAGGAATTTGTAAAGCCTTGTTCTTTGAGGGTATTTTCAAATATTTCAAATCAGTAACTAGATGTTTGTTTCAAGTTATATTTCAACTATACAAGTTTTATATGTTTAATGGATTTCTAAATTCATTAGTTTAATCGTAAATATCCATTTCATATTAAACTATTATACTTGAATCATTTGGCTTTTTACACTCACTCAAGGTACATATATGTTTCCTTTTTTGAATAATCATTTAAAATTCAATTTTTACGTCAATGTAAATTTATTAAATTAAATTGATCCGATGAAGCTAACAAGAATTTAAAACTTTAAATTTTCATCGTAGGAGAAAATTTTTCACTATAATCTATAAAATATTTTTGACTAAAACCTTTGACAACTAGACAAGTTTTATACTTTTAATGGATTTCCAAATTCGTTATTTTTTTATTGTAAATATATATTATTTGTATTCTACTATCTAGAGCACGGTAATGCGTAAGGTCGAGTTTAAGGGAGACAATCGGTTATTTACTAATAAAGAAATTAATTTCTATTTAATTACTTGTTGCCATTGTTTAGTGTCATTTCTATTCTTATTTTTCTGATACGAATCAGGGATATAATATATATAACGAATTGAGCACTCGTTAAATAATCATTAGGTGAATAATCCGCTAAAGTTTTCCGCTATTTTATTTAATTGTGTTTTCAAGTCGTGGTAATCTTATTTGATATAATATTATGTTAGAATTTTACTGAGTTTAACGATCCATTAGTGACTCGTTAAGAAAGTCAGTTTAAACTGTTTGTTTGTCATGAGATGAAAACTTTTCTATGCTTTTCTATCTTATTTAATTTGTGTTTTTAAGTCGTAGTATTTTATTTGATATATTATTGGGTGAGGATTCTACTGAGTTTAATAATCCGTTAGTGACTCGTTAAGAAAGTCAGTTTGAAATAAGTTTTCGTTAGGAGTCAGTTTAAAGATACGTCAGAAACTTTAGTTTCTCTTACTGACTTTAACCGTTAATTAGGAATTGAGTTTAATGATTCGTTAGAGATATTAGATTCTCTTACATACATTAACCATTAACTTGGAACTGAGTTTAATGATTCAATAATTTACTTTACACTGTTCACATTTTACACCTTGTATCCATTTAGTTTGCAACTGATCAGTATTCCCCTTGAGGATTTTCATCAAATTTTCATATTTGATTTTCATATGCAAATAAACTTTTGCATCATAACCTTTGGACACTTAACCTGTGGATTTACGTTATCCCACAATATATTACATGGTGTTTTGTTTACACCTTGTATCCATTTGGTTTACAACTGATCAGTATTCCCCTTGAGGATTTTCATCAAATTCTTATATTTGACCTTCATATGCAAATAAATTTTTGCATCAAATACATTAAGGTACTTTATCTGTGGCGTTTTATTATGCCACAACTCATATGGTGTTTTGGTTACTTTCAATGATTTAGTAGGTGTTATGTTAATTAGATATGTTGCAGTTAAAACTACATCCCCCAGAATATTTTATCCGTAATCGTCCTAACCATCCTTTCGGATACACCATTTAGTTGTGTAGTTCGTTGAACAGTGAGATGGTAGCTTATACCTTTTTCCACACAACAAGTTTTCATTTCATTTGATATGTACTCTCTACCGTTTTCGAAAAATTAATTAATTAATAAAAATTAAATCGAACTTCGCTTGCTATTTAACATCATGAATAATTCGACTTATTTAATTAAATTTGTAACACTTTAAATGTGTTAGTTCATCCACAAATAATACGAATTAATTTTTATCATTTATTGAGGGCGACGGACCATATACATTAGAATGTATATTAAATTATGGTCGTCTTATACAATTTTTATTTTTAATTTTGTTAAACTATTATCCAGTTTATTTTGAAAACTATGGGCTGCAAATATGATGATTAGATGTGACTTTTAATTAGTCAAATAATAAAAACGTTGTTTGGAGAAAAACACATTCTGACGAATGCTTAATAAATAAAATATTGAAATCGTGAGAGACTTCATTTGATATTAAATTAAGTTTGTTCTAATTACTATGTATGTTTTATAACTCCAATGAATTCAACACCCTTCATATCATGGATAATTGAATTCATTTACATAAATATTACTCAAATTACAAATCGCCGATGAACTCAATTCTACATCCAAGACCGGAGTGCTGATGTCATTGATTTATAATTAAATTTTAACGTATCATTTGTGGGATTACGAAATTATTCATTGCAGAAAAACTTTTAGAATTAAAATTAATAAAATTTTTCTCAATTCTCAACTAATAAATTTAATTATACTCATATGGTTTTAATTTTGATTCCATATGTTTAAATCAAATTTCAACGTACTTATAAAATATTTATAAAGTATTTATAAAATTAATGAAATTTTTCGTTTTAGAAAAACTTATATAATTATCAATTAGTAAATTTCATATTTCTTATTTTACTGTTGATCCCATATAATAAAATTTTGATAAAATAAAATTTCAAATAAAAATAAAAATAAAACTTTAAATAAAATTTCAAATTCAATATTAGTACCATTTGTAAAGTTAAATATTTACTTATTAAAACATTTACTTTACATTCAAAAATTGTTACATTTGGAGAAATCCAAAAATAATTTTAATTGACTTACTAATTACGTCAACCTTGCCTTGATGATACTTCTGACGCCTGTCTTGCAGATTGAATATTATACGGTACAAAATATTTTCTATTCTTCCTTGTGTTAAATCCGAATCCAAATTACTCATTACCTAGATGTTTCAAATTTCCGTTGTGACCAAACGTTTAATTTAGTCGGCAGTTTTATTCAATCCTGATTTCCATTTCTTGCCAGTTTTCTTCGTTTCGTGCAATTTGAATTGACTTTTACGTAAAATATTTTGCTATGCTAAAAATTAACAAAACTAATTAGAACCAATTTAATGACTATTATTTATTTATTGATTCTTTAGTGTTTCAGCTGTTAAGGCTTTTCACTTTTAAAATAATTTTAATATTTAAAATGCATAACTAACAAATAATTTAGGGAATATCGTTAATATGATATTTTTAATAAATGAAATCGATTAATGTTACTGATATTTTTATATCATAATGCTGTTAATATTATATCTACTATAATATAATATCTACCAAGATTCACCATTAGTTTATAGAATGACTTGATCAAAAATTTAATGAATCTATAGTGATTTATTTGTAGTGAATTAATTAACAAACAAAAATTTTATATTTGAAATACTTATCTTTCTAAATGAAGATTTTATTACAATTAGCTGCTTGGCTGTATTCATTTTTGTTTAAAATCTTATCCAATTTATCAATAATATCTTTGGTCGAAAATTCACGTTTCGCATATATTCGTTATCTAATATTTCTGGTATCGCCATATTAATCACATTAATTCATCCAATAACGTTGAATTCCAAATTTCTAACAATATATTTTTCACCATTGCATTCTTGAATTTATCTCTTCTATTTTAAACTTTCCATATTGATTTATTTATTTATAGTAGTAATAATTTAACTCGCACTTTAATAAATACACTTTTTCCTTTTTTCAATAATTTTAATTTACGCTGAATTTAAATTTATTTCGCAACAATTAGTTGATCACTTTTAATTACGTCTGGGCCCATAACCTATTAGGATTTTGGACATTTGGGTGATCTTTGTTGAGAAATAATAATACTTATATGTTGATTGTTATATATTTATTTATTGTTTAAAAACGCAGTCTTAATCTTAAAGCATGTCCTTCGTATGTGATGTATCCTGTCCAACTATTTTAAAAAGATTTTAATTCCAACTAGGTGGTATGAATAACATATTTTAACCCCCTTTTACTTTTGTGAAAACATTTGTGTTTTATGATCCTCAAGTTTGGACTTGAAATATTAATGTATAATGTATATTCTTATTATCGTAAAAATAGGATATTAGTTGATATTATTTTTACCCTTTGTATAGTGCCGAAATTTATATATAAGAAGGAGATTTGTTTTTGTTAGTTGGTTGTTAAAATCTAACAATGCTTTCCTGATATTTTTCTATGTTTTATTACCTATATTGGTTACAATTTACATTATATATAATATATAAAGTGTGTCTACATAAGTTGGCTCCATATGAAAAACTTTTTTATTATAAGGTTTACGAAAAAAAGCTATCCTTTATAAAAATTTCTGCTTTCGAAAATATTAACATGCCGCTATTTACTTTTGACATCGAATGTACAGGATGTGCAGAAATTGAAAAAAGTTCGATAGAAATTTTTTTTCTACTTCAATTTTAAATTAAATTTTGCAAATCCTACTTATAAAACACGTTATCTGTTATTCTAATTAACCAGTCATCGTACTTCAAATGTTTATTTGCTGATTTGAAACATTTAATGAATGATATGTAACAAAATAATGAATATAGAACATTTATTTTTCATACATTACATTACAAATACAATTATTATTGTGGACGTAAGTAACAACAGTTATTTTTAGTTCGTTTTTGCCTCAACGTATCTACCTTCGCGTTCCATACATATAATTGTTCTTTCACAAAATTCTTTAAATCCACTCCTACATATCTCGGGAGTGTTTTCTTGAACCGTTTCCCGTATAATCTGTTCTATATGGTCTACATTTAGAACAAAAATATACAAAATTTAATTTAAAATTGAAGTGGTCAACACATTCCTATCGAACTTTTTCAATTTTTAGACACTCTATACATTTGATGTCAAAAGTGAATAGCTGAATATTAATATTTTCGAATGCAGAGATTTTTATAAAGAATAACTTTTTTTCGTAAACCTTATAATAAAAAAGTTTTCCATATGGAGCCAACTTAAGTAGATACACTGTATATATATATTTTTTTTTTTTGTATAGATTTATTAGTATAGTTTTTACTAGAGATACATACATATTAATAAACTATACAAATTAAATGAGATAGAAACAAGATGAGAAATGATTGAATTTTTATGACTAGAGTTATAAAATAATAAAAATTAAATTTTATGATCCCAAACTTTGGTTGCAGCGTCTGTACTGAAAATATTTTATAGGCGGAGTTCAATGTTGCTGCAACCAAGTTCTGTGTCTAGTCTGTACTTTAAGAAACTGATATGAGACATCGACAACCATCATTTGAATGTTGAACGCAATATGCTGATATACTTCTATCGTTTTAAGTCTTAAAATGCATGCCTTCAAATAATCCATTAAACGTTGTAATGGATAATAAGTGTTGTACAAATTTATACAGTCGATTTGTGTCGAATCCATTTGGTTTTCGAATAAAAGTTGCTCATTATAAAGTGCGAAAATGTAAATAAATTCGGTAGAATCATATGTAAAATTTTGAAAGATATGCTCTGCATATCCAATTATGTCAATTAAAACACGTTAATGTAATTGTCAATGTGATTTACAAACAACAGTTAACATGATCGATCCACTTTAAATTCTTATGAAAGATGATTTTTATGGGTGGTATTCCGAGAGTACAAACACTTTAAATTAAGATTAAAAAAATTTTGACAAAATGGAAACCCAACTTCAAAAATCAAATATGCTAAAACCAAAAATGTACTAAAAAATAAAAAAATAATTACGTATTCTTGTGTCAATTTTAGTTCACCTAAGCAAAAATTTTTAAATATATATGTACAATTATTGTTATTCTTGATGCCGGTGTCAGCATAGAGAAATTGAAAGAATATTATTAGTTTTTATTTCGAAAAAATATTATATTTATTTAAATTTTAATGTTTCACATAAAATTTATCCTTCACATAAAATTTGAACACCGCCTCCAAAAATAACAATAATTGTACATATATATTTAAAAATTTTTACTTAGGTGAACTAAAATTGACACAACAATACGCAAATATTTTTTTACTTATTAGTGCATTTTAAGTTTTAGCATATTTGATTTTTGAAGTCGGGTTTCCATTTTGTCAAAAATTTTTTTATTTCTCGCTTTTTAGTGACTTTGAAGTTCTATAACTGATTTTATTTGTCTGAATATGGGTAGACCTACTAAACGACCTACTAATTTTTAGTGCATTTTTTTATTACACATTTTTTTTTATCCGTTTTTTATTTTTTTTTTTTATTTTTAATGCATTTTTTTATAACAGATTTTCAGTTTTTTTTACATGCATTTTGTTTTTTTTTTTTGTAAAAATTTTTTTTTTTTGGGGTCGGTTTTTTTTTCTAAAAAATTTTTTTGAAGCTTTGAAAAGTTTTTTATTTTTTCATTATGAATGAGTATACCCTTTCAAACAAAGAAAAAATTTTTGCAGAAATCGGTGATCACATATAAAATGAGGATTATCCTCGATTTCCAGGGGATCCCTTCATCAGAATCTGGTGACAATGGGACCAATCGGAAATCAAACCCTTTAAAACAAAAAAAAAAAGGTCTGTTTATAAATGACGGAGTTCTGAGGTAACAAACATAAAAAAAAAACATACAGAAGAATTGAGAACCATTCTCCTTTTTGAAGTCGGTTTAAAAACTGACAATAGTAGTACGTAATAGTATTTATTTCTTTTTACAATGTAACAATAGCATCTTCAAACATATAAATAATCTTAAAGAGAACTCTAGGATTTTTCGAAATAAATTTCGATTTTTTGCCCCAATTTCCTAGATAAAAATTTTTGTATTTTATAAATACGTATTTCGACTACAAAGTAGTCATCATCAGTATGTATTAGCTAATTGTAATTATTATCCGAGGAGATGTTACTTGTTCCTAATTTGGTGACGGTCTGCACCTTGCTAATTTGTTAATTTGGTGCAGACCGTCACCAAATTAGCAACAAGTAACATCTCCTCGAAGAATAATTACAATTAGCTAATTCATACTGATGATGACTACTTAGTCTACCTAGTCGAAATAATTGCTAGATAGAAATAAAATAACAAAACATAAGCTATATAATAAAATACATAAATAACAACAGAAAATAGAATACATAAATAAATACATAAATAAATAGAATACATAAATAAAACAGCGTTGCAATGAAGGTGTAAAAGGCCTTCACTGAAACAGATAAAAACTTAAAAACTAGATAACAATAAAAAATTTTAAATCTTAAAAACTACATAAAAAGTTTAAAAACAAAAAGAAAACATCGTGTAATAGTGTGGGTGTAAAGAGCCCACACTATTACGGGAAAAACGACAAAACTTAAAACTCCCTAAGTAATAATATGTGATATTGTGGGTGTTAAGGGCTCACAATATCACAGCTTAAATCAATAAATAGGTATAAAAATACAATACATTTCAATAATAATAATATTCTGTATTTGTAATTAAGCTTACAGGTGGTTGATTCATTTTAGATTTATAGTAATATATGACAAAATAACAAATATGATTACAGAAAAGTAATAATACTAAATAGATAATATAAATAAACAATAATGTTGAAAGCGAGTAATAATAAATTAGCATTTGACGATCTATAAACAGACTTATTCAACAATTCACAATAATATTGAGGAGCCAAAATACGGCATAACAATAATACATTCCCACATACATGTGCAGTATAAATTTTAAAGAAAATTTAGTGCGAATAGATTGTATGCATCCAAAATGAAATTTCTAGTTTTCATTGCTTCACTTACATAATAATATGTGTGGTTGATTTTTTCCACTGAAAGGCTGCTTAGGCATTCTATCATAGTGTGCTCGGGGTTGCGTTGTGTTATTATTTACTTAAATATTGCTTCCGAATCGAATCAAATATTGGGCAGATGACTAGAAAATGCATTAACCTTTCCGGCTCTCGCCTGTTACATAAACAAATATTATAAAAATTTTGAAAATTAAAATGTTCACCTCGGAAATCGTCTCTTGAGGGTTTTCGGGGTCGCTGATTACGAATCCGAGGTTCAAACGCAAGACCATCCTCACTTCCTTTTGGTCTCGGATTCGTAATCAGCGACCCCGGAAACTCCGGAGAAACGATTTCCGAGGTGAAATTTTTAATTTACAAATTTTTTCTGAAATTTTTATTACCCTAATTTCCTCAGAGTTTGAGGTAATGCAGGGGTTAGTGCTGATGAATGTTTCTTAAGGTCTAAGGAATCCAGGAAAAAAAGAATTTTTAAAATCAGTGCTGTTCCACCACTTTTCCGGCTTATTAAGTGGACTAGTACATGAAAACACATAAACGAGGCGACTTTTTAAAATGTTACCCCTAGAGTCTCTGTAGAAGTTGAAGCTCATTTAAAAATGGATGGATAAATCATCACGGATCAGCAGTTTGTATGATTTTCGATTTTTATATCTAACGCCCGCCGTATCCTACGTATAGTCAGTACCCATAAGTGGTGTTCGCTATAGCATACAATTCTTTACTAGATTCTGCGTTATAAATACACAGCGTATGTACAATCATAAAACAAAAATATTCCTTGCTCAACCAAAATAAATATTACACAGAAATATACTTTATTGCGATCGTCAACTTCTTTTATATTGTCGTAACCAATAGGCGGTACGGCAAACCAGTACGGTTATTTAGGGAAGGGGACCCGTCACCAGAGCATTTGTTCAAGGTACAATTTCGTAAACCTTTTTTCCAGTTTTGAAACCAATGTACTTATTGAATAATTGGCATTGCGTCCATAAAATACCACTGTCCCAAATTGAAGATGAATTCTCCGTCCAGTGAATACTATGTCCAATTGCAATTTTAATAATCTGTCCGATGGCTTGTTTGGCTTCAATTATAAGATGACTCAATTTTTTATCAAGATTAATGAGGAATGTTCACTTTTTAAAATTATAACAATTGACTTTGTTACTTTTATTTCAAATACCTATATTAAAAATTATTACTATTAATTACAATAAGTTTTACAAAACTAAGTATATTCCCGTAATTAAGACTTTAATTAGGTATTATTGACTATTTACGTCAGTCATCAAGGTGGACAATGCAGATGTTCATGATGCTACAATATACACACCATTTTGTTACCATGAAAAGTATAGTACAAGAATACGTAAACAACAAAAGGGGTTTCAAGCAATAGGGAATATGCATGCAAATTTTTTTTCACTTGAATTGAAGCATGTTTACTTGACAAATATCAAGGTAAAATTACTTTTTAAATAACTTTAAAAATAAGCGAGATATGAATGATTGAAATTCCCGATTAGACAAAGAGGGTGATAGCCCTCTTGATATGTTATGTGACGTCATATTACACTTTCACCATTTAAAATACACATAAAACTCCGTTTTTAGTATTTTTGCAAGAAAGAGACAGATAATAATCTTTAAAAGCTTATAGCTTCCTTGATATTTGTCGGATTTTAATTTCGTTTTTAAATATTATTACAGTATTAACAGTATTTTCATATTCTGAAAATAAATGTGAAAAAAAATTATCATGCATATTCCCTATTAGATATGCAAGTTTTCTACTATTTGAACATCTGCATATTCCAGATGCAACTCATTGTCTCATTGTGTGTGTGGGTTATATAATTTTTTGCAGTCCAAGTAAAATTTTTGATTAAAAGATACGGAATCTTTGAGTTAAAAAAATGTGCTGAAAAACAAAAAAACAAGAAGTTATTGAGGGTTTTAGTTTTTCGTATCATGTTAAAGCATGTAGTAAAAACCATTTGTGTGTACCCTGTAAATGAATCAAAGGAGTTATTTTGTATACATGAAAATAACCCCCGAAATCAACTATCTTTAGCCTTTTTAACTCGACTTCAAAAAGGAGGATGGTTCTCAGTTCGTCTGTATTTTTTTTTTGCTTTTTTTTTTTATGTGTGTTACCTCAGAACTCCGTCATTTATGAACCGATTTTGAATTTTGTTTTTTTGTTTTAAAGTGTTTGGTTTCCCATTGGTTCCAATGGCACCAAATCGCATTCTGATGAGGGAATCCCCGGGAAATCGAGGAAAATCCTCATTTTATATGTGATAGCCGATTTCTGCGAAATTTTTTTTTTTGAAAGGGTATACTCACTCATATAGGAAAAATAAGAAAAATTTTTTTAAAACCGACTTAAAACAAATTTTGTACAAAAAAAAATTTTTACAAAAAAAAAAACAAAATGCATGTAAAAAAAAACTGAAAATCTGTTATAAAAAAATGCACTAAAAATTTAAAAAAAAAAAAAAAAACGGGTAAAAAAAATGTGTTAAAATGCACTAAAAATTAGTAGGTCGTTTAATAGGTCTATCCATATTTAGACAAATAAAATCAGTTATAGAACTTCAAAGTAACTAAAAAGCGAGAAATAAACCATATTTTGACAAAATGGAAACCCGACTTCAAAAATCAAATATTCTATAACAAAAAATGCACTAAAAAGTAAAAAAATAAGTGCATATTCTTGTGCCATTTTTAGTTCACCTAAGCAAAAATTTTTAAATATATATGTACAATTATTGTTATTTTTGGAGGCGATGTCCAAAAGTTATGTGAATTTCTCTTTGCTGACACCGCCTCCAAAAATAACAATAATTGTACATATATATTTAAAAATTTTTGCTTAGGTGAACTAAAATTGGCACAAGAATATGCAATTATTTTTTTACTTTTTAGTGCATTTTTTGTTATAGAATATTTGATTTTTGAAGTCGGGTTTCCATTTTGTCAAAATATGGTTTATAGCATAACGCATTGGGTACAACTTTATCAATATGTAGATGGGATATATAAAATCGAAAGTTTTATCAATATAATATCGACTTTAGAAACAATAAATTGCAACTAATGAACATGGATATTACACCATGTAAATTATGTTTATAAATAAAATGTCAGTTGTATGGGTGTTTTAGAAATTTTGTTCTCTAAGGAGGTAATATAGTGGATGAAAAGGGACGTTCGTCATTTTTCAAATTCAAAATATGGAAATTGATATTTAGGCTTCTGTTTATAAATAAAACTGAACTATATCAGCGTTTTTGGAAATTCATGCTCATAGAGGGTAAAATAATGGATGACAGTTTGCATAGGAAGTGCGACATTTTTACAGTAAGAAATTATTTGTGATCAATATTCTATCCAGATAGAAATTATATTTCAAATTTTATTCCTAAAACATTTGTTCGTATTTTATAAATACGTATTTCGACTACAATGTAGTCATCATCAGTATGAATTAGCTAATCGTAACTATCTCTGGGATAAAATTCGTCCCCTTTGCCTAGATCAGTTTTTTGTATTATAAATACGTATTTCGACTACAATGTAGTCATCATCAGTATAAATTAGCTAGTCGTACTTTACTCTTTGACAATTAGAGATAGTTATAAAGTCGCGATCAACAGACAAAAAATAAATAGAAAATTAACTAGATTAAAATATATACTAGATTTAAAATATAATAAATTTTAAATTATATTGAAATTGCTCTTGTTAAAATTTCTGCATTCACATTTGTTCCTGTTAATTTCACTCTTATTAAAATTGACGTATTTATAATACAAAAAACTGATCTAGGCAAAGGGGACGAATTTGAAATTTTATTTCAAAAACCTAGAGTTCTCACTAATTATCATTCGATAATATAACGTTTATCTCTGGGATATGTAGCTTGTTGCTAATTTGGTGCCTGTGTCACAATGATATTAAAAAATTCTTTCCTTTTATACGATTTGGCTGAGGGTATAATCTGACTTGAGGATTATTTAAGTTGCCTGACTACTGGATTAGGTGTGTGAAAAGCCCCACCTATTTATTGGCGGTATTCTTTGGTGACTATGCGGCGTTTGTTTTGTCACTAAAGTGAGTGTATCTACGTTAACCTTGACATTCAGGTATTGGATTTTTATTTTTATTTTTGAAAATGGTTTAATTTTATTAAATCAGAATTTGGAATTGGGCCATTGTCTAAATTCATTATCTGTTTTCTCAATTTGTATATGTAGATGCTTTCGTATGCATCTAATTCTGTGGGGTTTGTACCGATTTAAGTAGTTTTAGATTCAATTTATCAATTTTATGGTTGTTCTCAATAATGTGTGCCGCTATACATGATTTTTCGGTTCTCCCAAATTTCACATTTGAAATATAATTTCAAAAAAACCTAGAGTTCTCTTTGATTATTTTAATAATCTTTATCCAGATAGAGTTTCTCTTTGGATGAGTTGAACACCCTCATCGACTTTAGTTAGTTATATAGATCAGAATGCCTTTGCGTGACCAAAAGCTTTGGGAGATTTGTTGTAAATTTTTACGGCAATAACGAAGGCACTATGATAACATAGCAAACTATATTGCGCAGGCACACTAAAACGCAGTTTAGTATTCTGTCTAAAGAAAATTGCCTGGACTGAACTATAAATACTTTTTTATGAATATTACCTATAGTCAACTACATTATGTTATTTATAATATCAGAACCAAGCTTCATAATATAACATCGAATTTTACAAAATGGCTCTGTTTGATAACTTCTTTCGATAATAGAATTGACCAGATCAATCAAATCATAATATAATAAATAAATAATTTATTTATCGAATGCAAAACATTTATATTTTTTACCTATCTATTGTGAATGAATAAGTAATTTTAATAAAAGCACTTTGAAAAATAAACCATTGGATATAAATTGAACATTTCATAATTTACTGCAGTTACAGAACGGAATATTTTTTTATAATACCAAATTCATTATTTTCAACATATTAATTTTGTTAATTGAAATAGCGCTTCAGGATTTCTTCTTTTAGAAAACTTATCAAACCATTCCATTGTGGAATTATAATGTGTTTAAATCAGAAAGTAATTATTTTAATGTAGGTAGTAACTTAAATTAAAGCTTGTATTATCTTCTGATTTGACGTTTGCACGACCATTTAATCATCAGTGGAGATTTTTTTTCCAGTCTTTTAAAATCTGAGGTCAAAAATAGGGCTCTTATTTGAAAAATATAATTTCACCCTCGAATAACCTTCCAAGTCAAAGTCAATGTCACCATAAGATTCTCATCCTTCTTTTAAGTAAATATTTTTTAAAGAAAAGTTATTGGAACAAATGACTTGCTGTTTTCGTAGAGAAAAAAGGTCCAGGTGAAAGTTAAAATGCAGGCACCAAAATGTTCCCGCCGAACACAACACTTTTATCCGAGTAATTTATTCCAAAAACGCTTCTTGAAGAAATATTTAACTGAAGGTGGACTAGTTTTTGTTACCCAAAGTCGAAGCTTGAATGCAAGCGATGCTGTTCGTTACTCCAAAAAGTTTTTTTTTTTTTAAGAATATTTTTTTATTTGTTTGAATATTCAATCTGGCGATTTGGACATTTTAAGTCAGTTTGATTACGATTTATGTTAGTTTGATTAAATATCGATATATATATATATATATTGTCGCGGTATCTTGGCTCTCTTTAGTCTTCAAAAGAAGCGCTGTAGAATCTACAACAGATTCCAATAGTAGACACGAAAAAAAAACACAAAATATTAGTAAACGGTTACTAAATATATGTCAATTGGACAACACACACCTAAAAAAAAATTTTTAATGAAACAAAACTCTATGATATCCGAATCTGAATTAATTTGATTTGAACAAAAAATAAAAATAAAAAACAATTTGAATTTTAATAATTTTTCTTTTATTAATTGGAGTCTCTTTCTCGTTTTAATAAAACAATATACAATTGACTTTTCTTGGACAATTTTCACTTTTAAACCGATTATTATTTCAACAAATAGTAATTTTAAACTGTGATCTTAATCGAATAAATGTCAAATTAAAACTCTGATCTTAATCGAACAATAGCTTATTTTAAATTGATATCCAAACTAGCGATTGCCGCTGCTTTAATTCCTATCATGGATCTTTCTAGAAACATGGTTGAAACTTTAGAAATATTATTTTTGAAAGCATATTTTTGTATAGATTTCTCTAGAACAAATTAGTTTCTCAACAACCATGGAAGCATTCAGAGAGACGGATAATTAATAAAACTTATTAAAAATTATATTGATTCGCCTGCGATATGAACTGACACCGCACTCCTCTTGTGAAGACTTAGTCCGCGCGGCCAATTGCTAATTCAGAATCTGTATACAAGTGATAGTACAACATAGTAACTGTTTGTTTGTGTAGGCCTGCTGTAACTTGTTTATGTATTTGTTTTTTTGACAAAATTATGCTTGTATTTATTAATACTTTTTTTTGTAAATAAATTATATCTGATTTTATAACTTTGATTCATTTGATAAAAAAAAAACTCTCTTGAAAGAAAAAAAAAGTTAAATTAAGATTTGATTGTTTTTTTCTCATTCGAATTAATTTTCTTTTTGTAATGTTACCTCAACACATAATTAAAAGAAAACTTAGCTGGAAAATATTTAAGATGAAATATATTTCTACTTAAAAAAAGGACTTTTTAATTTTAAAGAATTGCAAAAAGAAAATAATATCAATTTTTGATTTTTTTTTTCTTTAAACAAAAGTTTTTTTTTTTAAATAAAAAGTCAAATAATTTAGCTTATGAAAAAAATTATAAAATCAGGTATAATTTATTTACAAATTGTTTTGCATACATAGATTCAATTTTGTTTAATGATTTTATAAAAACATTATCAGTAAATAATAGAATTCTTCTGGTCGATTTCTTACCAAGAACGTATAGTCCTTCTCCTAACAAATATAAGGTTGGAACCATTTTTGTATATGACGGGAATTTAAAATTTGTTATCCAACCAATCATCTTCATAACAGCCGTCCCTGAAGTGAATTTCTGCCACAAAAATATATAAATGTGAAATACAAGTTTTAAGTGACATATAACTAAATATATTTATGACTACAAAATGTTCATGGTAAGTCCAGTGGCTTCTCCCTAAAAAAAAATATCGTTGGAAAATTGATAATATTGTTTGAATGTGTCTGGTATTTTTTCTTTGAATGATATTTGCAAATTTTTATTTTACAAACAGACATTGTTTCGTTCTTACACATAACGAACATAACGTTTTGTGAGCGAAACATTAAATTAATTCAAAAACTTGTAAGAACTATCAATAGTCAATATTTTGTTTACTCAATTATTATACTTAATAATTAATATAGCTTAATTGTATATTGTTTTATGAAATATACATAACCAATAAAATATACAAAAATAAGCAAAATATAATTTCAGAGGCTTAAATCTGATAATGACAGAATAATAGTACTAAATTTTCCTTATTTACTGTATTCTAAGAAATGCGTAATGCGTAAGTTTTTGTAATCTGTAAATTTTGCTTGTAATAAAGGAAATCTTGGTGCTTTTATCTTTAGACTTTAATATGAATACCAAAGGAAGATAATTTCGTGCTTATATTATAGTTTCAATATTATGTCAATGACTACATAAATGCTCTTTGAGTATTTTTAACCCGACTTCAAAAACGAGGATGGTTCTCAATTCGTCTGTATTTTTATTTTATTTTTTTTATGTGTGTTACCTCAGAACTCCGTCATTTATGAACCGATTTTGAATTTTTTTGTTTGTTTTAAAGGGTTTGGTTTCCCATTGGGAATGGGAATGAGTATGACAAAGGGTATACTCATTCATAATGGGAAAATAAGAAAAATGTTTTTAAAACCGACTTCAAAAAAATTTTTTACAAAAAAAACCGACCCCAAAAAAAAAATTTTACAAAAAAAAAACAAAATGCATGTAAAAAGAACTGAAAATCTGTTATAAAAAAATGCACTTAAAATAAAATAAAAATAAAAAAACGGGTAAAAAAAAATGTGTTAAAAAAAAATGCACTAAAAATTAGTAGGCTGTTTAGTAGGTCTACCCATATTTAGACAAATAAAATCAGTTATAGAACCTCAAAGCCACTAAAAAGCGAGAAATAAACCATATTTTGACAAAATGGAAACCCGACTTCAAAAATCAACTATTCTATAACAAAAAATGCACTAAAAAGTAAAAAAATAATTGCATTCTTGTGCCAATTTTAGTTCACCTAAGCAAAAATTTTTAAATATATATGTACAATTTCTCTATGCTGACACCGCCTCCAAAAATAACAATAATTGTACATATATATTTAAAAATTTTTGCTAAAATTGGCACAAAAATATGCAATTATTTTTTTACTTTTTAGTGCATTTTTTGTTATAGAATATTTGATTTTTGAAGTCGGGTTTCCTTTTTGTCAAAATATGGTTTATATAGATAATATCTTACATAAAATGCGCTTTGTAATTTAATTCATGTAATTTTATAAGTTATATAATGATGGTATATGCATGTATAAAGCTTAGTTGTATATCTTCTAGAAAATTGTTCTTCGTTCTAAGTTATTATTAAATTTATTGAGGATATATATTGAGCATCAAAAGAGTTTTGCAATACATGATAATGTTAATAATAAATGGTTTATATAGAACTATTTACTACATTAGAAAACATTTTCATTGTTGTGAATGATAATGTTGGGGTAGTGGATCGCAGTTTAGAAAGGGAAGATGCAACATCGCTTCCTGTACACAAAGATGTAGAGGTTAATTTTTCATTATTTAAAGGCATAATATTTCAGTTCTACCGGCAGATGTTTCGTAGAAGGGGCTCCAAGGTTAAGGAGGTGCGTCCTTTTATACATACGACGGACCATATAGGTCGGTTTTTAACGTGCAATTAAATAAATTTCTTTAATATACGAAATACGCGTGTTGGTGTTGATGTGTTTTGGTTTGCGACACTCGTACTCTGAAACTATTCATTTTCGAGAAAAAAAGATTACTTCATAAAATATATGAAATTTTATCTAGTTTAATTTATTACATAATTAAATTCATTGTAAACTGAATCGGAAAGGAGACATTGTAAAAAAACTATTTTTTGTCGCCATTTTTTCAATATGGCGGCGTGAGGTGGCAAAGTGAAAATTCGAAAAAAACACGTCGATATCTATAAAAATACTAATTTTCAAAACTTTCCAGGTAAAACTACATAATGATCGTACTATATACATCTTCCGCACATGTTGAATATTTTTTATTATTGAATTATCTCATTATCATCTTCTACTTTAAGCCCCTCCTTATTGGAATTTTACACCTCCGAAATATTAAATGATAATTCTCTTTGAGTTAGTTCGATTATTTCATATTAAACTGACTGATAGAACTGTTACAGATCATATATATGAAACATTCACAAACACGCTCACGAATTTTCCTTATTTGTCATTATTTCTTTCGTTGCGTTGATACCTTCCAGATAGTCTATTACCGTTCATTGATTTTTTTGCCACACTAACGATTTTATATTTTGTTACTAGTCAGATTATATATGTAGTGTAAAAAATACAATAAATATAAAACAACGATAAAACATTCATGTTGAATTATTAACAACGGAGAAAAATGATTTGACACAGAATTTATGGCTCTTCACAAGGGAAAATATTTAACAGGAAATGGCTCTATTCGTTTAGGACGTTAATGTAAACGTGCAATATGGGAGACATGGGAGAAGCGAATCCCGCTGGACTGAAGTCGAAGGGAAAGCACAATGGGCCATAAGGTCGAAGTGCAATAGTTTTTTATACCTCAAGATGTATCTATCCATCTATTTATTTATCTAAGCTAGTGATTCTCAATCTTTTTTTTTGTCGCGGCACACTTTTAACGATTTCAAAATTTGACGGCACACTAAGAAAAAGATGAGTTTAAAATTTGTTTACTTACCTATAATACACTGTGTAAGACAGTTTATGATAATTATTTTGAGTGTAAAATCAAATAATATGTACTACAAAAACAGCAGTACGTTTATTAAAGGATTAATTACAAGTTCAAATAAGAATACTTTTAATGTGAAATTTGAGCTTGATGTTTTTTGATAATTTCATTTATATTTGGTCGTAAAAATGACAATGCTACTCTCTTTGACACAAGATGGCAATCTCCTTGGCAAACGTAATTTTCTAAGTTCTTTAGACATTCGTGATTAGACAGAGAATAAATAGAAAGCATTACAAATATGCCAAAATATTAAAATTAGGACCTTTGTCATAGCTTGTACACCTTTTACTATTATCACAAGTATCAACATGTGTTTGATACGAAAATATTCGAAAAGATGGCACTACTATGTGGTAATATAAAAATAATGTTACGCGTTATCTTCTGAAAAAAGAATGGCGTTCATTAATATGATATTGAAAGATAAAAGAACGATATGTGTGATAATTATTAACTAATCATCTATAAAATCTACTAGACAGCAAAAGATCAATGAGTCAATGAGCTGCAAGCAGCTAGAAATGAAAGAGGTATAATTGTTTTACTTTGGTTGTTGTTTTATAATTAACTAGCTGACCCGACAGACGTTGTCCTGTCTTAACTATTAATATTCAATTCGAATTGGTATAATTAATAAATAATAATAATTATTCCAAAAACATATTGTTTATTATTCTAATGCTTTATGATACACAACATTCTTATTTTTATTTTCTAGCGACTTCATCAGTTGTTTGCGCATTAAAACGTCTTGCGTGTTGTCCTGCAGGCGTCTTATCGGCTTTGATGAAATGCAATCTAATGCGGTCGTGAATAATGCAACCAATTCGTTGTGCTGATGGAAAAACATTAGGAGTTGTTCCACAATTGGTCTTTTCACCCAAGTGTTGTGTGCACAACGCTGATCGACTTGTTGTGCTGAATCACTTATCCGATTATCCAATTATTTATTTCTTGTCACTATCCCGCGTTCGCAATAAGGAACCTGTTAGATGATATACTTGACCCTGAATCTGCAAAGGTAAACAGATAATAAATAGATGCAATATAGGATATTGTATAGCGAATTGTTTGTTCCACCAAGTGGCTCTCCCATGTTGCTCTCAAAATACTTTCTCAGCACTCCCATTCCACCATCAACTTTTTTAAACACACTCACTTCTTTCTGCTTTTGACAATTTACCGAGCTACAAATGTACTTTAAGCCATTGCAATTGATACACCATTTCAGTTGAAAGCTACCAATGTATTTTGCATCAGGCACGTGGTTGTAAAAGTTTATTGTTTTTCAATATACTTACCTTGAAACTTGACTTAAATTTTTCTCGAATAAGTTTTGTTGCGCCAAATGACGTCTTTTGAAACCAATTTGATTGCTCGATATGAGTCAAAAAATGTTTAAAATCTGACCCATTTCCCAAAACCAATGAATGTAGTGGCTCTTCTAACGGTACCAATCGCGCAAATTTTACTTGACCGCTCGCGCAACACAATCCAGGGGATTCATTTTTAAACTTAAATTCCTTTCAATATTGACACACAACGTTCATTGATCCAATAGCAACGATTTGCTGTGAGCTGTAATCGATTTCCACATTATAATTAAATGCAGCTCGATATTGGTTAAACACAACATTTCTATGTTGTTGATTTCGATTCCATCGATTCCGTTAAACTTCATTCCGAGTTTCGCGGTATATCTTTCACTTCTAGCTTTTCGAGTTCTGTGACTTAAGTTTGTACGTCTAATTGCTGACATTTTTTAAAACAAAAACTCATTTGAAAAAAAAAATTCGTTACGCAGGAGCTGCTTTATATTAGCGGACTTCCTAAGAATACATAAATCACTCTCTATAATATCTGATATGATTTTAGTATTTGCAAAAATTAAATTTATTAATAGCCAAAATAGAACGATATATTACTATGGAAACGACAATCAAAATTGACATTTCAAAAATAAAACAAAATTTTAATAAAATAATTTTATAGAATTTCATCCAAATCGGTCCAGCTGTCAATTTTCCAATGTTTTTAATAGTTACTCTGCTATACGGGACGGACAACAAATTAAAAAATCATGAAAATCGGTCCAGCCGTTCTCGAGTTTTAAGTGTTCGGACAAACCCGACTTTGTTTTATCTATTAAGATATCTACATTTAGAATAACTGCTCTTGACATAAATATTAAAATACATTCTAACGTTCAATATCAAAATGGTTAATAATTTAAAATTGTTGTTGACTTCAAAGTGAATTATCATTACCATTGGGTAAGTGAACGTGTAATATGAGTGTCGTACCTTTTAATTATGTTTGCAATTTTTAAATTTGTTAAAACTTCTTTTAATAAACAGTTTGCATAAATAATAGTTTAAAAAAACTAAAAAAAACACGCTTTTATAGAAAATCCAACTAAAAAATAGAAAATAAAATTTAATAAATTTGGATTAAGAAAAGTGTAAATAAGAAACAAATGTATGTTAATGGAAAAAAACGTGGGGTGCATAGTGTCAATAGTTATTCCATTAATATACATTTGTTTCTTATTTACACTTTTCTTAATCCAAATTTATTAAATTTTATTTTCTATTTTTTATAAAAGCGTGTTTTTTTAGTTTTTTTTAAATATTATTTATTTTTCATTTTTTAGTTGAAGTTTTCGCACTAGCTCTATCTCTCTTACTCTCATGCAAAGGATGCGGAAAGAAATTGATGAATCCTGGCGAATCTAATCAGGATAATCGGATATTTTAATCGAATTATTGCATTGTCATCGGTCTTTGATAGATGTGAAAAATTTGAATTAAATCTGATCGTTCAAAGTAGGAGAAAATCGAGCCCAAAAGGGTCGGTTACATACATACATACATACATACATACAGGTGAAACTAATAAAAAGCGTATAAAAATGCATGAAAAATGTGAAAGCCAGTATTATCAAAAGTTGAATCTATAGACAAATGATGCGTTTTTCTGTTCTGTTTTACTTCTGTTTTGACTGATCCATTGGTGGGAAGATCTATGAAAATTATATAATGAGTGTTAAGTGTCGAATGATAAAGCAAGAACTTTGTTCAACTCTGATCCTTGATAATAACGTTCCAATTCTCTCGTGCACTTATTTATTTTAAATTAAAAACAAAAAGAAAGTAAGTAAAAGATTACTTTCTACTACGGTTTACGAAAATACTTTAATTGGTAAGAGAGATTTAGTTTTTCTTTACTGATGTTGTGAGTATACAATTTATAGCATAGACGATAACTTTTATATAGTTTGTCTGCAGTACCACTCAGATATAATGATAAGCTGATAAAGGCAATTTTGCTGGGGTGAAACATTGGCGACCGACTTATCCACTACAAATATTCGTATATATAATCATAGCGTACGATGCATGGCTAGATCATAAATATAGTGAGTATATCTTTTAGGTTTATCTTCGTCGTATCATCACAAAGAGTAATAACATAACGTTTTTAGGATTAAATGAAAATATCATATTTATGTTGTGTATATTACTTATATTATTTATTGGAAAAGACCGAAGAATGTTAAATTTTTATCTTTTAGCAAGTACTCGTATGTACTATTTGATTTTGAAAAATTCGTTATACAGGAGCTGCGTCAACTTAGCGATTTTCCTAAGAATGCATAAACTACTATCTAGCGGTCACAATTTTATACTTCCCCCTTGACATAGGTCAAGGGGGAAGCGAGTCATAGAGAAAGAAGAAAACACAAAATATAAAAAATATCTCCTAATATTAAAAAAATCGAGTAATGTATAAGCAGTAAAGTTGTTGAAAATCATGTTTGCTACAATTCATTTCCTGATCATTTTTTCTCAAACTCTAATGTGTACAAAGATATTTAGAATATTTAGGAATAACTTTCAATTTTAATTCGTAAATATTTCTGTCATTATTAGGGTAACAGAAAAAATTATATGATGAAGAACCAAAATTATAGTAAAATTAATTATCTACATATACCAAATTTTGTGTTATCTCCTCCCTCTAAACCCCCCTTTTTCATTGTCCAATTTTGCTCATTAACGAACTCGTTCAAATACCAAAAGCACCTCACATACTTAATTTTATTCTAATCGGATTAAAACGACGGCCGCTAGAGCGATTACGGACATATATACCTACATACATACACTCATATATATATATATAGATGAACGGATTATAATGCACGTATTGCATTGAAATTTGGCACACAGATAGTTATTATGACGTAGGAATCCGCTAAGAACGGATCGTTGAAAATTCAACCCCTAAAGCGGTGTATGGGGGAGTTAAAAATTTGGATGGAGAAATCATATAAGATAGAAGTATCAGTTCAAAAATTTGCAGGATTACTCCTGTCAACAAATAAATAAACACGTGTTTCGTGCTTTTTCAAAAACAACCTCTTCAATGGGTGAAAAGAGTTTAATAGTCTAAAAATCATGGGCGTAATTTTCAACGTTTGTCGGGACGTTGATCACGTAAATGTCATCAATTTTGAAATTTATTACAGTTTAACAACAAAAATTTCTAAAAAGTCCTAATTTACTGTTATTTTATATTGATCGAAATAAAAAATTTTTTTTTAAATTTGAGTTTGAAACAATGAATAATTGTCCCTTGAGTATTATAGGTAGAAGTTAGATCCTGAATATATTTGGAAATAATAACCTTTTGAAAATATATCAATCTATATCAATGCATGTGAGAGAAGTTAATTATGACAATAGACATATGTCCTTCGATGAGCAAGTGTATATGAATAAAAAAAAACATGCAAGCAATGACAAATATGGCAAATACGTTTAAAGTTATATCATATAAGAGATTTACTTTATGGCCTAAAGTTAACATCCTTAAGCTCTCGAAAAATATGAGGGTAGACTTGAAAGAGGATGAATCTGCTGGTAGATTTATAAATTTCCTACTTGAAATCGGCAACGGTGACTACCCGACAATTGACGGAATGATAATCATCCCTAGAAAATTTGTGCAGAGTTATAACTACTGTTCAGGAGTTAATATCAAAAACTTATTCAGATATTGCTCATATTCACGATAAGTCTATGGAATGGTGCGTGAACGTGCCATACTTCGAACGGGTAAGAAATGGTATACACTTCGATAGACATGGTGGTCAACAGAGATGACGCTCATAATTATCCTTTCTAATTTCTAAATTCATTGAAACCATAAAATAGGCTTATTCTGCGCGTGGGCACTCTTGTTATGTTGTAGCGAAATTTGAAGCCCCCTAAACTGTGCAACGAGGCCAGACTGAAAGTTAAAGCGTTACGTCGCCATATAGTGAAAGCCACAATTTTAACTGGGTGTGCGCAAGGGGAAATTGTATATGTACCACGAATTTCTTTCATTCCGAATGATTATCTGTTCGAATTCAAACGATTACAGTTTCCCCTCAAAGTCTGCTTTGTAAGTCTCAATGATAGGCACTAAAATTTGAGGGAAAAGACTTGAGAGAAAACTGTTTCTCACTCGGGCAATTTTACGTAGCTTGCTCACGCGTTATCTTGCCCAGTAGTTTGGTGGATTTGGTACCAACTAATAGATTAGTGAAGAATATTGTCTATAAAGAAGTTTTGTAGATAATATTTTTTCTATTAGCATCACTATATTATTTGAACCTAAAATTAAAACGTTAAAACTAAAAGGCTAAAACTAAAACTTATTAACCAAAATCAATCTTTGCTCGGCGAAGCCGCGAGCAAAAGCTAGTACATATATATCTATACTACTATATAAATGTAAAAGTATATCTGTTTGCTACTTCATCACGACCAAAGGGATGAACGCATCGTAATGAAATATGACAAGGAGATAGATTATATATATATATATATATATATATATATATATATATATATATATATAAATATATATATACATATATTTATATATATATATTAAAAATAATAATAATAATCTTATAGTGTGCTATTATAGTTTATAGTTACTGTGGAAATATCAGTCAAGTAGCCGAGCGGTCTAAGGCGTCATGTCTGCGCAGTATGCAGTACTTGGAAACTGGGAGGTTATGTGTTCGAATCCCGACATCGGCAGTTTGTCAATTATAAAAAAAAAGGGGCGGTTGATTGACTAAACTGTCGGCGTATGGACAAGAACGAAGTAACCGGCTATGCTTGAGATGGTTTTCTGCAGTTTCCTTCACGAACTCCAGATGAATATCGGCATAGTTCCTATCATAGTCGGCTGCAGCCGCATATCCTACCAATTCCTAGTCTACTCATAAATTCCTTCCACTCCACTCACATTCTCACATCCTAAGGCATCACAATGGACCTTATGGTCGAAGTGTAGCCCGTCCAGGGTAGCCTTTACAATCTACCTCTACCTCTACTGTGGAAATGATAAAATCAACAAAAATTTTAACCGACTCCAAAAAAAGGAGGAGATTCTATGTTCGACTGTATGCATATATATATATATATATATATATATATATTTATATATATATATATATATATATATATATAACTTTTTAACAAATGAGCTACAGTGCTGAGTATAGTGCTCAAATATGGAAAGATAACGTCATTTTCACATCGTTACTTGACTTTGTTTCGAAGTCAAGTGCGTACGACCGTCACTAAATTAGTTACAATTAGCTAATTCATACTGATGATGACTACTTTGTAGTCGAAATACGTATTTATAAAATACCAAAAAATTTTTATCTAGGAAGTTGGGGCAAAAAATCGAAATTTATTTGGTTAAATAAGCAAAATTCAACATTCTCAGCTAGACATTTCATGAAATTACCATTTAATGAACTGTTAGATGTGAATATTAGTAATATTTACAGTTCGAGTGAATGTCTGTTCTATCTATATTTTAATGCATAAAAATTATCTTGAATAGTTATTTTTTTTACTATCTCTATTTCTTGAATCTACTTGTAAGCAGTTTGTACATAGAATGATCTTTTAACACTACCGGTCAACAATAATGACAAGGATAATCTGTGTGGTGAATTTTTATATATTATTAACAACCGAACCTATCATGATTTTGTATAATGCAGTCTATTTTTAAAGAATCGTTGTTCTTTATCTTTATTGTACATGAAATATTGAAAAAACCAAATTTTCATGGAAAATAATTTTTAGAAAACAAACATTTGTCGATTTTCAAAAATATGTGTTTCGATTAAACTAGTATGCTCTTAATAAAAAGAATCGTTTTGGAAATTTATGTAAATTTTTATCATACGCATTAGGTTTTACTGTTTTTAATAATCTTGGAAACTAAAATATCCGGTTACCAAATTACCGACTCCATGCATGTGTATCTCTAAAAAGTACCTTAGATAAGCCTTTTGTTTTAATATTATTATTTATTATTATTTATTATTTGTGTTTGACCAATACCAGCTATACAAAACGTCTTAAAAGAAAAATTATTATATATATATATAATATATATATATATATATATATATATATATATATATATATATATATATATATATATATATATATATATATATCTTAATATATATAATTCTTCTGTCCTTGTGGCTGGGCTAAACTGCTGGACCGATTTTGATGAAATTTTTTATGTGGATTCCAATGGATTCGAGAATGGTTTAGATTCACAATTCAGTACAAACTGCTATTAAAATTTAAGACGTATGTACAGGACAACGTCTGTCGGGACCGCTAGTATATATATATATATATATATATATATATATATATATATATATATATATATATATATATATATGTATATATATATATATATATATATATATATATATATATATATATATATATATATATATATATATGTATATATATATATATATATACTAGCGGTCCCGACAGACGTTGTCCTGTACATACGTCTTAAATTTTAAAATTTTAAACTGTTATATCCTGCGACAATACAAGGGTAATTTTAATAAGAGTAAAATTAACAGGAATAAATGTGAATGAAGGAAATTTTAACAAGAGCAATTTCAATATAATTTAAAATTTATTATATTTTAAATCTAGTATATTTTAATCTAGTTAATTTTCTATTTATTTTTATTTTTGTATGTTGATCTCGACTTTATATCTATTTCTAATTGTCAAAGAGTAAAGTACGATTAGCTAATTTATACTGATGCTGACTACATTGTAGTCGAAATACGTATATATAATACAAAAAACTGATCTAGGTAAAGGGAGCGAATTTGAAATTTTATACTAATAAACTTGGTTTTGTATAATTGTACCATAAACACCTCGGCATGCAAAGAGCGGCAGACGTGCAAAGAGCAGCAAACACGATATTTAGCAGAAAATTTCAAACTGTCGCAACTTTTGATTTCTGAAGATAAATAAATAATAATACTTTTGAAGAAAATAAAATTTTCTACAATTTTCCTATAGTTGATTCAACAATTTGCCTGTAAAACGAAAGGCAGCGGCGTTAAAAAGACAAGTTTGAAAAAAACGTGGGGCGAAATTCAATTTCCGGAAATGGGTGATTTTCGATAGCGAATATTTCGATAACCATCATAGAATCGAAAAATAATAGGAAATATTACCAGCTTTAATTTTTAAATAGAATTTTTTTGATACGTCGCACCATTTTCAGATATAAGTGAAACCCCGAAAAAAGGGGCTTTTTTACTTCACTTCCATCATCAAGCGGCAAGGGTACAGGTGGAGATATATAGTATGTTTAATTCTTCCTTGCCCTTAACAAATTCCCAAGTTCAAATGATTCTACCCGTCCATGTTATCTACCTCCTCCATAGGGCCATTCATTGACTATACTCTACAGTTAACATCACTAGATATGATATATTAAGCGAAAAATTGGAAAAAATTTTAAAAATTCATATAGCTCGTCAACTACTTCGAACACAAACTTGAAACCCTGAAGAATATTTCCTGAAAATTTTAGTAATTTAAAATTGAAAACAGCAATTTTTCAAAAATTTATTGACTGCGAAGCCAATATCAAAAGGAAAGAGACCAAAAGTAAAACGGAAGGTAGATTACGGTATGTACCCTAGATCAATGCAATGTTCGATGAATTATATTTTTAATTAACATCAAATTCAGACCGCACCTTTTATTTTCTCTACAGAATAGACAACTCAACTCTAGCTCTTCCTAAAGTACGGAATAGACGAAGAACATTGTTGCAGCAACATTGAACTCCGCCTATAAAATATTTTCAGTACAGACGCTGCAACCAAAGTTTGGGATCATAAAATTAAATTTAATTATTTTATGACTCTAATCATAAAAATTCAATCATTTCTCATCATGTCTCTATCTATCTCATTTAATTTGTATAGTTTATTTATGATATACTAGAAATTCAATCATTTGTCATCTTGTCTCTATCTGTCTCATTTAATTTGTATCTAATTTATTTATCTTAGTTTATGTATCTACAGTGACATACCTATAAAACTATAAAAATAATAAAGTATTTAGTTATTAGTATATGCTTATATATATATATATATATATATATATATATATATATAAAGTTAAATCTATGTAATAAAACATAAAAAAATATTAGGCAAACATGACATTTTAGAGATAATATGCTGCAATTTCGCTACAGACGACGAATTTATACAGGAACATTAAACATTAAACTCCTCCTACAAAATATCAAATAATTTTGATTTCACAGCAACCGTTCAAGGGCATGGTTTTTGTTGCTGCAACCACTATACACACACAGCAACATGCTAGGTTGCTGTAAAATATTGCTGTTCAATGTTGCACGTTTGTAGTGCCTATAATGTATCTCTAATACATATATATTTATAAGTAGATAGATATATTACATTATTTATAATTTATTAAACATCAAAGTGTATATAATTTTGTGATTAATCTTTTAATCTTATTATTAGATATAACACCATTTTTGCGTTCCTATAAAATTGATTTAATAAATAATGTAAACATTACTATGTGATAATAATTAAAAGTTGGCCTCGACGCACACCCCTGCAATAGACCTAACAAATTAATACTAATTTCATATAGAACAGTAAAATGAAGTGTTTATCTAATATTTCACTAATATTTATCACCGTTTACATAAGTTACACAGTTTCTCGAGTCAGATTTTTTATTCCGAGAGGTCGAGACTGGGATTGATATAATTTTTTTCATGCACATCGGAAACTTAAGGCCTATCACCTTTTTTAGAAGGGGTTAATTTATTTTAAATTTTATATTGAATTTCAAATTTTTAGGCATTTTGATCTAGTTGGATAATGAATTTATTTGTTTCAACTCCACCTTTAAATTTTGCTTCAAATAGAGTAAAGGGAGAACACAAATACAAATTGCCATTACTGTACAAATTTGAAATGCATGAGCGTATCTAATCAACAGTTAAAAAATCGAAAGCCATAAAAACTTGTAATAGTAAGTATAACAACCAACTAAAAAAAAACATTCAAATTGCATGACTCTGTATAGAGAAGTATTCAAAAATTTACGTGCAAATTCTGCATAATTCATTAGGTTTATAATAAAATTTCTCTAATAATTTAAAAGTTTGCTCTGTCTCTGAAAGTTTTCGTAATGATATTTAGAAGCCGAATTCAACATAGTTTGTTGCAAAATTATTGAAATATTCTTAGGACCTCAACACATAATTCAAAAAGTACAAAAAGTTGTAAAGGATAAATATTTAAGACAAAATAATTTTCTTCGTGGAGAAAGGAATTTTTTAATAAATTCAAATATAATTCAAATTCGAAAAACAGAACATCTTGATTTCAATTTTTTTTTCTTTCAAAAATATTGTTTTTCGAATAAAATCAAATATAATTTATTTTATAAAAGAAGAGTAATTCGAACATGTTAAAAGTTGAAGTAGACCTTCTAACAAACAACAAGTATATTATGTAAATTTTAGCTAGGCGGTTATTCAGAGGAGTATCACATATATATTACACTTGGTTCGTATCGCAATCGAACCAATATAATTATTAATAAATTTTTTCTATTATCGACCCTTCTGAATGCGACCGTGGCTGACGGAGAGACTATTTGTTTGTTCAAAAATCTTCTACAAGTTTTTTTTTATTGTTCGAACACGGTTTTTCTGGCAGTATAAACTAGAGCGATTCATCGATTCTAGAGAGAAGTTAAGGATGTACCAGCAAAGTGTACACATACATACACATATTATCGGCACACAAATACTTACACATACTATCAAATATTACCGGTACGGTGATCAAGCAACGTTGCTCTGTCTATATATCTATTTATTATTATTGCATATGTCAACAGCATATATTCCCACTCTTTACTTGATGCAACTTGAGAGAGATTGGCGCACAACGTTGTCAGAACACTATTTACTATAAACGGAATGTGTTATAATTGGGCAAAAATAATATTTTAAATTATTATATTTCGAAAACAAAACGGTAACACCCGATTTTTTTTAAATTTATATATTGAATATTACGAAATACTCATCTAGTTTTTTTTAAATTCTGTCGATTATTTTTTCTAATACAACAGATTGTTGTATTAGAAAAAAGTTGGGCGGACAAGAAGTTTTAGATGCTTCTAATGAGAGAGAGTGAGAGACAATGATAACTTTGATACTAATTATCTCGCGTTCTAAACGGTCAAAAACGGTCAAAACTTCGGGATCTATTAGAAAACGTTATTTTTAGCCTGTAAAAAAATTAGAAAAATCTGCCGAAAACAGATAGTATGCTGGTACATCCTTAAATTTACCATTGACGAGTAAATATCCATTCTAAAAAAAAATTCGTTACGCAGTAGCTGCGTCAACTTAGCGAATTTCCTTAGAATACATAAATCACTCTCCAGCGGTCATAATTTTAGTGTGATCAAAATGAAATATTATATCTGATATGACTTTAGTATTTGCAAAAATTAAATTTATTAATAGCCAAAATAGAACGATCTATAACGATTATAGTTTATAGTTACTATGGAAACGACAATCAAAATTGACATTTCAAAATTAAAACAAAATTTAAATAAAATAATTTTATAGTTTATTTTAACCAACTCCAAAAACAGAAGGAGGAGATTCTTTGTTCGACTGTTACATCTAACTGGCTTACATGGTTGAATACCCAGTATATACTGAGTTGTATATCAATGATTAAATTGTTCACAATTCTGCGTATTCGAAATGTTAACAATTCTTTCTGAGGAACATATAATCACAGATTATGAGAAAACTATTGAGCTTATGAAAAGTTGAGCTTTTTCAAACAAAACTTGTTTATTTTAAAAAGAAGATTTTTTGTTAACAAATTTTTTTTCTATCACTTACGGTTTCAAAGATGTATATATACCTCCCTCCCCAGGAGCGAAGAGAAACACGTTCCAATGGTTTCAAAGATAAGCGGTTTTACACAAACATAGTCCGGTTTTGCCCATTAACGAACTTTATCCTACTTTTTTGCTCTAGAACACATTTCAGCTCGTTATCTCTTCTCGTTCTTGAGTTATCGTGTCCACATATAGACTGACGGACATGCGGATATGGCCAAATTTTATGAGCACATATACCAAATATTCCACCCTGCGATCAATATTTTTAAGCGTTACAGTCGTAATCAAACTTAATATACCTTGTATATTTACTAAAATATACGTCATAGGTTTGGGCAAGAATCAATAAAATCTGTAAAGTGTTATTTTTAGCTTTTTGTGTTTTATGAAGTCGGTGGAATTTTTTTTTTTGTTTTTTACAAAAAAATATATTTCATGTATTTGTGCCAAACAAACACTAAATATTAAATATCTCTCTTAATATTAGAATAATCGAAAAATGAATAAGGAGTAAAGTTGTAGAAAATCAAGTTTGCTACAGTTCATTACTTGATCATTTTTCTCAAACTCTAATGTGAACAGAGATATTTAGAATTCTAACTTTCAATCTTTAATTGTAAATATTTCAGTAAATATTAATGTAACAGAAAAATGATAAGAAACAAACTTACAGTAAACTTACAACTTAACTCGATAAATTTTTCGATTTTTCAAATATTAAGGGAGATAGTCACATTTTGTGCTTCCCCCTCTCTCTAACCCTCTTTCCCCTCGTCCGATTTTACCCAATAACGAACTTGACCTTTAGAATAGCAAAATCGCCTCAAATACCAAATTTCATTCCAATCGAAATAAAACTGTGACCGCTAGAGAGTTCACAGACATTTTAAAAAGTACACACACACATATATATATATATATATATATATATATATATATATATATACAAATTTTAGCGATATTGATTTTTAACATCTAATAGGTAGGATCGATGGATATTTGAAGAAATTTTTACGAAATTCCAACATTGGTGCAAAAACAATAGCTGCATTTCCTTTGGAGGAAATTCACTTAAAAAGTAACCGGCAAACACAATATTAAACCTAAAAGGCTAAACAAATTTTCAATCTCTAATTATTTAGCAACCCCACCTCAAGAATCTATCAATCGCTTCCTCTTGGTTTGCTATCCCTTGGCATTCAATAAATCATATAATTCCAGACAATTAAGCATAGCGGTCTGATTCGAAAATGCTTAAAATTTTAGAAGAAGAAATAATAGAAGCAATCCAAACACAGACCATATGGACACTTTTTTCTCAATAATAATTTTAGCTCTTTTTCAAACGTGTCATATGTATTGAAAGTTTTGATCCAACTCAATAATTTATAATAAAACAGAGTTGTATTTCTGTTCACGTTTACATTTACTTCTAGTTTTGTGTGGGAGATGATCATAATTAAGATTTAGGTTCTGTTGATTCTGTCACTAAATTAGTCGAAGCATCTTATTACATTTATCATACAAATAATTGATTTAAGAACTACAGTACTATAGTTCTCACTATCGTAAAACTTTGTACAAAACTGATGTAATAAAGAAATGAAATATCGGACGTATTGTTGAAATTTTTTTGAGTATTGTTGAGCTTTAATCAGCTCAAAGTTTTTTAATAAAACAATTTATATGTATCCCAACACCCACCCATAAAAACCATTTACGAAATTTCTTGTTTCTACATTCAATGATTTCAGGTGTTGCTTGACAATTAACCAAAAATAATTTTCTATTTAAATAGAAACTATATATACAGGGTAATCCAATTAATTAAATTAAATACTGATATGAAAAAATTAACTCCAGTCAACCAGGAATCGAACCTCGGGCCTCTGGATAACTAGTCCAGTATGCTTTCCTCTACACCAAAGACGATTGTGATGCAACAGCCAACTTTTTCATATTATTCTAATTTTTTATTTATTAGACAGTATTTACTTCTGCTGAAGTGATATTTATTTAATACTAGTTTATTTGTGTATACTTTCGTGTCAACATACGACCAGAGGCCCGAGGTTCGATTCCTGGTTGACGAGTTAATTTTTTCATATCAGTATTTAATTTAATTAATAAATTCAATGACAATGAAATTTGTCGGAGTATACGCTATAGTCTTCTACAGCAGAGGTGGGCAGGAGATGACTCGGCCAAGCTCTGAGTGAGAGGTAGGGAAGAGAGATAGAGTTAATACAGGGTAACCTACCAATTATTAATATTTTCTTTTTTTAATTAAAACATTTTCTGAAAAAAATATAATAATACCAAATCTTTTATATGGTCACTATTATACAAAGTAAATAATACAAGCAATCATTCAATAAATACTCTGGAATTTTGGGCTGGTAATTAGGGTCATAAAATGTACCTTTTTAGTATATATCATATTTGTGTATGAATAAATTAAAAATATATAAAAAATATATATAAATCTTTTGAACCTTTAAGTTTACCGCTGGACCATTGTAATAAAAGAGGGAAATTTTTGCAAAGGATAATTTAAATAGAATTAAAGTTTTGGAAATTCCAAATGATTTGTCTAAATATTTTACTATTCATATCTGAGAACTAATAAAGAGTTATTTACCTGATTTAATTATTTTTTCTTCGTATGGAGTATGCTCAGTATAGTGTCATGGGAATTTGATGAATTAAGTTAAATTTTACATAAAGTGGGAATTTGAGTTCTTCGAGTTAGTCTACTTTGAATTGAAAAAGTGAAAAGTACTATTTGTAGTAGTGGAAATTATTTTTCGCATAATTTGTTTTTCAAAAAAAATAAAAGTAGTGAATTTAATAATGGAGAAGACATCGCAAGCAGTCTTGGATAAGTTCAGATTATTATTATTATTATTGTTATTATTATCATTATTGTTATTATTATTATAACAATAATAATATAAGTTAAATTATTGGGCAATAATCGGTAGGACAACCTGTATTGAAACATCGTTCCGTCTTGCTTCAAAACATACCTTCTTTACTTACTCTCACCCAGCTTATGGAGAGCTCGTAAGGCTCAGACGAGCTGTCTGTGCCCACCTCTGTTCTACAGTTTGTCATACGTAACCGAAAGGAATTTGAACAAACATCGTATGTTGATACGAAAGTATACACAAATAAACAAGTATTAAAGGGTAATCCAAGTTAAATGCTCTACTCACGTTTTTCTTAAACGACGGAAAATTTCGGAAAAAAACACATGTTTAATTGCTTTTAGTCTAGGTTATTTTCAGCGGTTTACCAATTTTTACGAGGTGAAGCATCCAACTTTGGTTTTAAGATGGAACATTATAATTTTTTAGCTTCTGAAAAAAAACATGTTTTTAGTGCTATGTTTTTCAAAACCTAGGATCAAAATCAATATAAAATTACTTCATCTTAAATAGTTTATAAATTATTGAAAGAAAAAACTAGGCTAATATAAATTAAACACTTTCTAAAATTTTCCGTTGTTTATGAAAACATTTGGGTCACTCTGTAGCAAGGTAAAACATTTTTTTTCTTAAATTCTAAAATTTTTAGAAACATAAATGGGTAATTGTGAAATTTTTGCAAACTAAATAATTTGTATATGGTAAATACTGTATATTTGTGCCTTTGTATGCAGTGCGGGATTTTGTGGAAATTCAAGATGTAGGTGGCAAAATTAAGTGCTTTCAATAATAGACAAACCACTGACGAATAATATAAATAGAATATTAATTCGCAACTAAACTCGACCCTTATGAAGCATTCATGACGTAAAGATCTTAAAAATTATATATCAAGAAACTAATATTTTCAAAATACTACATTATTTAAAACGGATTAAAATCTATAATTTTTTTCTAAACTAAGTTTACTGAGTGCTTTCAGGTCATTGATTTCCCATTGTTATTCGACTACATACATAATTAATACACAATGCAAATAAATAATAGTATTGTTGAAATCTAAACTAGGTATTCTTTTAGTAGGTTATAAACATATATAAATTTCCGCCAATACCAATTAGTTAAATTCAATGACTCAGCTACAACACTATAGCTGCTAACAATCCCTCATCGGTAACCTCACTTTAATACTGCTTTACTCTCAAAACGTACTACTTATATTATACTATCATATATAATATATGAATACTATAATAAATAAATAAAATGATCAATTAAACCCAAAAGTTTGTTTATTTCACGACTCATGTAATTGAATAAAACCTATTTGACAAAAAATGCACTAAAAAGTAAAAAAATAATTGCATATTCTTGTGCCAATTTTAGTTCACCTAAGCAAAAATTTTTAAATAAATATGTACAATTATTGTTATTTTTGGAGGCGGTGTCAGCATAGAGAAATTCACATAACTTTTGGACACCGCCTCCAAAAATAACAATAATTGTACATATATATTTAAAAAGTTTTGCTTAGGTGAACTAAAATTGGCACAAGAATATGCAATTTTTTTTTTACTTTTTAGTGCATTTTTTGCTATAGAATATTTGATTTTTGAAGTCGGGTTTCCATTTTGTCAAAATAGGTTTTATTTCTCGCTTTTTAGTGGCTTTGAAGTTCTATAACTGATTTTATTTGTCTAAATATGGGTAGACCTACTAAACGACCAACTAATTTTTAGTGCATATTTTTATCAGTTTTTTTTTTTTAATTTTTTGTGCATTTTTTTAACAGGTTTTCAGTTTTTTTTACAAGCATTTTGTTTTTTTTTGTAAAAATTTTTTTTTTTTGGGTCGGTTTTTTTTTGTAAAAAATTTTTTTGAAGTCGGTTTTTAAAAAAATTTTCTTATTTTCCCATTATGAATGAGTATACCCTTAAAAAAAATATATATTTCGCAGAAATCGGTTATGACATATAAAATGAGGGTTTTCCTCGATTTCCCGGGGATCCCCTCATCAGAATGCGATTTGGTGACAATGGGACCAACGGGAAACCAAACCCTTTTAAACAAAAAAAAAAAAAAATTCAAAATCGGTTCATAAATGACGGAGTTCTGAGGGGACACACACTAAAAAAAAATAAATAAATAAAAAAATACTGACGAATTGAGAACCATCCTCCTTTTTGAAGTCGGGTTAATAAATAACATTAATTCAATGGGCAAAATTGAGCCATGTGTAGGCAAGATGGGCCAAACTGTTTATCTTTGAAACCGTAAGAGATAGAACAACATTGTTCCTTTTTAAAAATTAAACAACTTTTGTTTGAATCTTTTTTTCATAAATTTAGTATACGCCGGATATTCAAGCAATTAACGCAGTAAGTTGTAATTTTCACTTGTTTTATTTATTTTAAACAGTATAAAGTTTGTAATATTAGAAGTTGGAAACTTAAAGGTTTTTTGCTAAATCCTTTCTTTGACATCACTAAAGATTCATACCAACTGGTTTTGACTTAAATACTAAGCATATTCACGATTTTATATTTATTAATTGCACTGAATAGATAATCGCTATAAAAATGAAGCCATAAACCACAGATGTTGGTCAAAATGTTATTGTGAATGAATGAACATCAGAATAAAATTTATACATCTTGCACATAGTGTTTTATTATTACTTGTTATCTTTTTTCTAAAATAGTTCGTTTATTAATACATTTGACAGATTGCTATGTATAATTTGTTTTACCTGAAAGAAATCTGACTACAACAATTTTCCGACTGGTTATATCATACGCAGTAACAAGTAACAAGCAACACCAACAAGTTTTTACTAATTTCACATAAAACAGTTCACATGGCTAACGAATTTTAACGCTGAGAAGGTTATTTCCATCAACTAGTAATTACACCATAGCATAAAGGAATAAATTCGATTTAAGTATTGCTATTATGTCATTGGAGATAGTGGTCTGTCTCAATACAAGAAACATGCAACGAAGTATTAGATTGTTAAATTCGTGTATCAATAAAAAATTCTTTACTTAGTAAAAGTTTACTAAATATATGTCAATTGGACAACACGCACAAAATTAGGTGAAACAACAACTTTATGAAATTCAATCTTGAAGTTTATTTGATTTCAAAACAAACGAATTTTAATCAAATTATTTTTTAGTTGAACAATTTTTTGACTTTAGTTGAACAATTTTGAATTTTAAACCGATTGTTAATTCAGCAATGTTTAATTTATACTCGTATCTGGGAAATTAAGCGAACAATAGTAATTTATAATATTTAAACTTACGGTTTTAGTCCAACAATACTTTTAACTGATTAACTGTTCATTTAGAACTGATGATATCAAACAATACAGATTTTTAAACTCACTTGAATTGGTGAAACTATGGCTTTATACACCCATCATAGACCTTTCTAAAAACATGATTGTTGACGCTTTAGAAAATATTGTTTTTGAAAATATATTTATGTATAGATTTCTCTAGAACAGTTTAGTTTCTCAACAACCATGGACGGACATTTCATTCAGAGGTACTGATTATTAATAAAACTTATTAAAAATTATAAGGCTCCGCCTGGGATCGAACCGGGACAACATCCTCTGGTAATGCTTTTGTCCTCGCGGCCACTGATAGATATTTCTCCAGTTCAAATCTGTACTTCTTTCTAATAATTGATTCATAATAGCATACTTGCAAGCTTGCTTTGTTTTGAATAGAAGTCATTTACCAAATTATACTTGCCTATATATTTGTTTTTGTACAAAGTCATACTTGTTTTTAAATAAAACTTGTTCTAAATAAATTATATCTTTTTGATTTTACAATAACTTTCTTCAATTTAGATTGATTCTTTCGAAAGAAAAAAAATTTTTTTTAATCAATATGTAATTTTTTTGCAATTATTTGATTTAAAAAAAACTTTGTTTTTAAGGTTAAAAAATAAATCGAACTAGATCTATTTTTTTTTTGCGGCAGGGAGGTGAGAAATGCGTTGACGCACAGAGTGTGGGACTACTGGCCGGCCAGACTACCCACTAAAACCTACCCCCCTTTAGGGGCTTCGAGAACTTGCTCATTAGCCCCCGCAGGTTAATAAATAACAAAAACAAAACATAACAAATCACAAATTATCACAACACTACCTAGTCAAATGAATTGACTAGATAAGAAAAAAAATAACCAAAAATAAAATATATATAAAAAATAACCACAAAATATAAACAACAACAACAACAACAAAATAACAACGTTGCAGTAAAGGTGTAAAAGGCCTTCACTGCAGCAAAGAACAATACTTAAAAACTAGATAACAATATAAAAAATTAAAACTTAAAAATTAGATAACAATAAAAAGTTTTAAAAACAAAATATACAACAACGTGTAATAGCGTGGGTGTAAAGAGCCCAGACTATTACAATAAAAACAATAAAACTTAAACTATGAGAAATAAAATGTGATATTGTGGGTGTAAAGGGCCCACAATATCACAGATAAAATCAATAAATAATTCAAAAACATGACACATTTAAAAAGGAAGAAAAAATCGTTCGAGGCTATAAATGAAAACAAATAAAACAGACGACTTTTTAAAAAAAGAAATGTTTCCCCTAGAGTCTCCGTAGAAGGTGAGATTCATTTAAAAATATAATCATCCTCTTTACGGAGCTCGCATTATATGATAATACTCGTGCTACATTTTTTCGAAGCAGTAGTCTTTGCCGTAAAGGTTCAAAGACTACACATTCCTCAACAATATGCCTTACTGTTTGCACTGTCCTGCAAACAGTGCACCTTGGCTTATCCTCACTGCAGAGAAGATATGCATGCGAGATTTGAGTGTGGCCTATTCGCAAACGTGTAAGGGCCACACTCTCTCTATGGCTCAGAGTTACAGGTGCCGGCATCTTATTGATGCTTGGCTTGACCTGTTTGAGCTTTTCCGTGAGGTTGTTCCACTCACGCTGTCATTTTTCATTAATTTTGAAACGTATGCACACTTCCAGGTCCTCTGCACGTATTGAAATTAGATCCAGGTGGTCTGAATCAGCCGCGACCCGCGCAGCTTCACAGCCACCTCATTTTCATGTATACCCACGTGCCCAGGCGTCCATACAAAAACGATGGACATGTACTGGAACACGTGGAGTATCGCTTGGATGTTTTGCACCAGAGGGTCGCTTGAAAACGTGCACATTAGTGCTTGCAGGCCGCTCAACGAGTCGGAACAAATGAGGAATGTATTGTGAAGGTTCGAAAACTCTTCACAATATCGCAGGGTTTGCAAAATTGCATATTATTGTGAGCTATTGCCAATGGCAATAGCGCTCCCCACACCAGAAACGGTTTTAGATCCATCCGTATACACGCACAGAGACTCATTGTATACGCTAATAATTTGTTGGAAGCAGGTCCAATATTACTGGGAACTGGTCTCATCTTTACGGAGAGCAGCCAGGTCAAAGCGGCACCTTACCTTTGGGATCAACCAAGGAGGTACTTCATGAAAACTGTAGGGAAGTACCTGAGCGAATTTGAAATTAAGACTCTCTAAAAGCTCCTGCGTTCGAACGGCCAAAGGTCTGGTGACCGTGGCACGTCTCTCATAGAGTCTCCTCAGAAATCTGGATTTTCTGAAGAGAGCCGGGAAGTTGACATGATTGGGCTTAGCTCAATGGGGACATTCCCGACTCTACACATAGACTCATAGAAGGACTCGTTCGAAAGGCTCCTGTAACAAGTATAATGCCTGCGTGGTGAATAGGATCTAGGATTTTGAGCGCTGACATCCGGGCAGAGGAGAATACTACACATCCATAATCCATCTTGGGCAGAACCAGCGATGAATAGAACCGCAGTAGCATCTCCCGGTCCGCACCCCACGATGTACCAGCCAATTAAGCACATTCATTGCCTTGCGACAACTCGCTGCCTGCAACCAGGGATTGGAGGTGTGGACGCCACGTTAATTTCTTGTCAAAGACAAGTCCCAGAAACCTGATGGAGTCGACACATCCAAGGTTGGGATCCCTTTAAGTAAAGGATCGGATCAGGATGTACCTTGCGTTTTCTACAGAAATGGACCACTTTAGTTTTAATTGTGGAGAACCGAAAACCAACACTTTCTGCAGAATGCACCACTTCGTTGATGTCCTGCTGGAGTCTCGTTTCAATTGTATTAATTGATGAAGCTACATAGAAAATTGCAAGGTCATCAACATACAGACATTGACGAATCGGGGCTGAAGCTGCGATGTGATTGACCGCTATAACAAAAACGGTGACACTAAGCGTCGAGCCCTGGGGAGCACCATTCTCTTGGGAATGGATCCCAGAGTCAGTACCACCCACCTGGACACGAAATTTGCGGTCACACATAAAAATTTGAATGAACTGAGGCAGAGATCCTCTTAGACCCCAGTCATGTAGCTTCCTGAGAATTCCATACCTCCAAGTCATATCATATGCTATCTCCAGGTCAAAGAACACTCCCACAAAGTGATAGCCCCGGAGAAAGTTGTCGTGAATGGCATTCTCAAGGCGAACAAGTTGATCTGTCGTCGAATGGTATTGGTGGAAACCTGTCTGATATTTACTTATCGGATGATTAGTTTCCAGCCACCAGACGAGACGTCTGTTCTCCATTTTTTCCAATATCTTGCTGTTGCAGCAAGTCAAAGATATTGGACGGTAGCTTGATGGTTGCGATGAATCATTACCCTCTTTGAGCAGCGGGATAATAATGGCTTCCCACCATTTCTGAGGGTAAACGCTCTGCCGAAAAATATTGTTGTATAAATCCAGTAATCCGCACTTACCAGGATAAGGCAGATTCTCGATCATGGCATAATGTATTGTATCGGGGCCAGGTGATGTATCTTTTGACCCCTTTAGCGCCTCCAATAGTTCTTGCATTGTAAAATCGTTGTTATACTGGAGGGATTTATCTGAGAAAAAATCAAGATCATCATTTTGTTTGTGATGCATCTTGATCCGCAGGAAATCCGGGTCATAATTTTGGGAGCTGCAGACGCGCTCGAAATGCTCCGCTAAACACTCAGTGATTTCGGCACGCTGCGATATGACTCGGCCATCCAAATTGAGGAGAGCAGGCGCCGGTGATGAAAAATTTTCCGAAATTGCCTTCAGCCTCCTCCCTACCTCCGAATATGGTGTGGAGGTATTGATGGCCGAAACGTATTGCCCCCAAGATAGCCTTTTCTGATCTCAAATAATTCTTATTGCTATTGACCTTATTCTTTTAAAGGCTATCAAATTTTCCTGCGTGGGGCGTCTTTTCAGTTTGTTAAACACCCTCTTTTTCTCTGCAACCGCTACTCTCACGATATCATTCCACCAGGGAACTTTTCTTTTAGGTGGAATCCTGGAAGACTTACTTATAGCATTTGTAGCTGCTACAATGACTTTGGAGGTTATTTTGCACACATCCTCTTCTACGACTCCCCCCAACATGGGAACTTGAAAACTTTCCATGAAAGTGTCCCAGTTGGCTCGACGAAGACGCCATCTCGGCGAAGTAGGATGTGGACACATCGGTGAGTTATGAGAGATTTTGTTGGGTAGATAGTCACTCCCACAAGGATCAGGGAGTACCATCCATTAGAAAATCGAAATCAATAGACAAAAATAAAAAGTGAAAAAAATGTGAATCAATAGACAAAAATGAACCGATTTTAAATTTTTTTTTGTTTTAAAGGGTTTGGTTTCCCATTAGTCCCATTGGCACCAAATCGCATTCTGATGAGGGGATCCCCGGGAAATCGAGGAAAATTCTCATTTTATATGTGATAATCGATTTCTGCGAAAATGTTTGTTTTTTTTGAAAGGGTATACTCATTCATAATGGGAAAATAAGAAAATTTTTTTTAAAACCGACTTAAAACAAATTTTGTACAAAAAAAAAATTTTTACAAAAAAAAACAAAATGCATGTAAAAAAAAACTAAAAATCTGTTATGAAAAAATACACTAAAAATTAAAAAAAAAAAAAAACAACGGATAAAAAGAAATGTGTTATAAAGAAATGCACTAAAAGTTATTCAAGTAGGCCGTTTAGTTGGTCTACCCATATTTAGACAAATAAAATAAGTTATAGAACTTCAAAGTCACTAAAAAGCGAGAAATAAAACCTATTTTGACAAAATGGTAACCCGACTTCAGAAATCAAATAGTCTATAACAAAAAATGCACTAAAAAGTAAAAAAATAATTGCATATTCTTGTGCCAATTTTAGTTCACCTAAGCAAAAGTTTTTAAATAGATATGTACAATTATTGTTATTTTTGGAGGCGGTGTCCAAAAGTTATGTGAATTTCTCTATGCTGACACCGACTCCAAAAATAACAATAATTGTACATATATATTTAAAAACTTTTGCTTAGGTGAACTAAAATTGGCACAAGAATATGCAATTATTTTTATACTTTTTAGTGCATTTTTTGCTATAGACTATTTGATTTTTGAAGTCGGGTTACCATTTTGTCAAAATAGGTTTTATATTTTTTACCTATTGATTTCGATTTTTTATCTATTTCTAATTGTCAAAGATTAAATTACGACTAACTAATTTATACTGATGATGACTATTTGTAGTCGAAATACGTATTTATTATACAAAAACTGGTCTAGATATTGGGGCGAATTTGAAATTTTGTTTTAAAAACCTTGAGTTCTCATTAATTATCATTTGATAATCTAATTTTTAAAATTTTATAGTTGATTTGTGTCTTGTTCATTTGGTTTTCGAAAAATATTTTCTAAAAAGAATAAGTTACTCAAAAGAATTAATAAGACACAAATCATTTATAAAATTTAAAAAAAAGACATGAACTGGTGTGGTCCATATACACAACGACCGAATAGCTAGTAGATAGTATAAGTTGTATAATTGCTGTTAAAGGTTTACCTACAGGAATTCTGTCGTTTTTTTCTCTACTATAATTATATAAATTCAATAATTTATGAAAACTAACACTATGTAATATTTAAATTAAAATAGTTTTTCTCAAAGAAATTACATGAACTGCATTTTATTTTCTTAAACAAACTGTTATATAATTTTCTTTTTACAAATTGACTGTGTAATTAACTTTCCAGTGTAGATAATTAATCGGTTCAAAAATCAATATTTCACCATATCTTTACGTTTTTTTGGTCACCAAAATCTATTAACACCATTTTTGAGAGGATAAACGTGTTTGTGAGATTGTAAGTTCGTAAACCGCAGATATTTTTTCAAGCATGAAATTTTGTGAATCAAAATAGATATTGACTTCGTTGCGATGTTAACCGTAGCGTATTATCGTAAATATAATCTGGAAAAAATTTTATCTAATTAAGTTAAGGAAGTACTAATATTTCCAATTTTATCCGACTACAGATTATTTAAATAGTTACATTCAGTTGGCCCAATTACCGTAACAATAATACAATCAATTTGTAAAGAATAGTTGTTTCATTAATTTTTTATTTAAAATGTACCTAAAATATTTACCAAGGTACCGGCCTAGACCTCTCCCAGATAAAATGGGTACATTTCAAATGGTATTACAAAACATAATTAGCATCATATCTGAAATGAATCAGTCTCAAAGACGCGCAGGCATTGGGAATAATACAACATTATAAATTTTATGTTTTCATGGAATGTACTTTGATATACTTGCTACTTACTAGTAATTATTCTAATCCTGTTAAAAGGTTTTTTCCTCAGGAAAAAATGATATGTTAATTTCGCTTCAGTTTGGGACTTTTGAGAAAATATTATTGACAAAAACTTGACATTAGCACTGGATTAAGGAGTAAAAAGACACTTCTTGAAATATCTAAGTTGATAAAATGGCGATTACATCGTCTTAAACTAGTGTTTCAGGACGAGGCGAGTCGAGGTTTTGGTATCACCTCGCCTCGCCTCGCTTTTTTAAATATCAACCTCGCCTCTCCTCGGTCTCGGCCGAGGCAGAGTGTTGACTAGCCTCGCCTGGCCTCGGTCACGGTCGAGACAGAATGTTGACTAGCCTCGCCTCGCCTCGGCTGAGTTAGCTATCATCCTCGCCTCGGCCGAGGCGAGGTGAAGCGAGGGAAAATTATTATTAACTTTGACTTATTTTGCATGAATGTACATAATATGGTAAAAAAAACTTATATATATATATATAAATTTTAGACATCTACTAGGTAGGATCGATGGACATTTGAAAAAATATTTGCAAAATTTAGACTTTGATACGAGACCAATAGCTCTATTTCCTTTCCGGAAATTCAAAATACATGTTACTATATTAAAAATAAAAATACATGTTACTATATTATTTTTTTTTTAATTTTCCTTTTTATAAATTTGCCTCGGCCAAGGCGAGGTTTTTGGGACAAAATACCTCGCCTCGCCTCGGTTTGTAACGAGGATTAAAATTTTGAACCTCGCCTCGCCTCGCCTCGGTCCTTGGTTACGAGGCACGAGGCGAGGCGAGGTTACCTCGTAGCCTCGGTGAAACACTATCTTAAACTCTTTAATCGAGTTCCTAATGTTATGTATGCATCCATTTGTTAGAGGTATTTTAATGCAAAAATTTGATATCTGAAAAATTATATGAACGTCCCTCTCGGTAAGATAAAATTGTAATTAACTAATTACACATAAACAAAATATTATATTTATAATATATTATTTAAACAAACAAAATAACTCTCACCCATTTAAACAACGGTATATGCACACCATTATGATATACTCACTCTCTTATACTGCATACTAATTAAAGCCGTAAGCACATTTCTTAACATTATGTGCAAACAATTTCTTTAGACTAGTTTAATAAATTACATTTTAATTAATTAATTACAGCTTAATAAAATTTATTTACCAACCAAAGTTATCACTGCAATTAACAATATTACAATTATTTCATTTATATAAAAGAAACGAAAACATAAACCAAATATTTTTCAAAGAATAAATGTATAAATATAATTTTATTATAAACCTTCATTTTTGTTTTTACCTCTATATTCAGACTACAATCACCATGTACACAACAAAGAGGTTGTGTTTTCGAAATCCAAAATCAACTTCGATTTCGGATTTCAAAGTGAAATAGTTAGATAGATAGATAGATTGTGAGGATGTGAGTGGAGTGGAAGGTATTTTTGAATATAGACTAGGAATTGGTAGGATATACGGCTGCAGCCGACTATGATAGGAACTATGCCGATATTCATCTGAAGTTCGGGAAAGAAACTGGAGAAAACCTTCTCAAGCATAGCCGGTAACTTCGTTCGTTAGTCAATTAACCGCCCCTTTTTTTTTCTTAATAATTTTCAAACTGCCGATGTCGGGATTCGAACCCATAACCTCCCAGTTTCCAAGTAGGCATACTGCGCAGGCATAACGCCTTAGACCGCTCGGCCACTTGAACTGGTAGGTGAAATAGTTCGATTGTTCTTGTTTTTTTTTTTTTTTTTTTTAAATATACATTTGAGGAAAAGAATGTAAACAAGTTATGCTTAGAAAATTATGCTTTTCAAATGTTGAGCAATTTAGATATTTCATTATTAATGATCATCGTTATATATGCGATTGGCGTGTACCGTATCGCAAAACTTGTACCTGGAAATATGCAGCGTTATGCAACGAAACGTTAAGTGATACAGATTGTTTCTCTATGCGTAACACGTGGTGTTACTTCTTGCAAATATGTATATCGTAGATTAAGGATTAGAAACCTTGCTGATATCTAATATATAAAATTCTCGTGTCGCGATGTTTGTAGTTAAACTCCTCCGAAACGGCTTGATCAACGTTTATGAAATTTTATATGTATATTCAGTAGGTCTGAGAATAGGTCGTAATCTATTTTTCATACCCCTAAATGATAAGGGTGGTCCACCCCAAACATTTTTTTTTATTTTTTGTTACGTGTATATAATTTTATATCCTCTCACAAGTGGTGTGTTGAAGTCGTTTGTATAAGAAGTAAATTAAACTGAAATATAATTAAGATAGGTAAAAGTTAAGCAAATAATTTAGTTCGAAGGCAGTTTAAATTTTTTAAATCATTTTAAAATGCCCAAAAGATCAAGATCGCAACTTTCTAGAAATAGTTCCCAGGCGAGGGCATCAAAAATACGTCGTAATGAAGAATATTTATCAGAAACTGAAAATAATAATAAAAAAAAATTTCGTTAACATAATAATATCCAAACTTTCTTTATAATTTTATTCTTTTTTAACCCGACACAAAAAGAAGGGTGTATGTGTGTGTTAATTATTTATAATTTTTGAAGTTTTTGTTAAATACTCCGAAACGGCTTGATCTATGTTTATGAAATTTTATATGTATATTCGGTAGGTCTGAGAATCGGTTGTAATCTATTTTACATACCCCTAAGTGATAAGGGTGGTCCACCACAAACTATTTTTTGGGATGGACCAATTTTTTCGAAATTTTTTTTATTTTTTTTTTTAAATATGTGGCATTAAAAAATACATATAACCCTAAATTTTCACCCATCTATCACCAACCCCTATTTTTTTATAGCTAGATATCTATTTTTTTAAAGATAGATAAATAGATAAATAGCGAGATAGATAGATAGATAAATAGTGAGATAAATAGATAGATAGATAAATAGATAAATAGCGAGATAGATAGATAGATAGATACATACATACATTTTATATACTGTGTTTCGTTCAAGCCCTTTTATTTAATACCCATATCATAGGAGTTAATGTGGAAATTAAAAATCGCTATTTGCGGCGGCCGCCATATTGGATTTAAAATGACGTCATCAAGCCCTTTTATTTGATACCCATATCATAGGGGTGAATTTGAAAGCTTGGCAGCAGCCGTATTCGATTTAAGATGACATCCTACAGTAATGTAGATACCTAAATAATTTTGAGTCGGCGCCAAAAAATCACCATCGAAATGGAAGAAGGGTGGATCTGATTTTCGGTTGAATGAATTCATATATATATATATAAATTAAATCTGTAACACTTGTATGTTTATTGTACAGAATCTCGTACAACAATGTTAAAATGTTAATATTATTCAATTAATTTATAATATTTATAATTTATCATTTGTTAGATATTAACCAATGGTATTATAAAAATGTCATAGACCAATGAGCGGACAGCATTCGTATATCATGTAAGATCGGTTTTCTTATAAAAAATCATATAAAAAATATACAATCACAGAATATAAAATATCTCTCTTAATATTAGAATAATCGAAAAAGGAATAACGTAAGGAATACAGTTGTAGGAAATCAAGTTTGCTACAATTCATCACCTTATCATTTTTTCTCTAGCTCTAATGTGTATAGAGATATTAAGGAATTTAATTTTCAATCTGAAACACATAAATTTAATTTTTGATTTTCCATATGTTGGAAAAATTAAATTTTCTCAAAGATTCTTATTTAAAGTATCAAAAATTCCGCGTCGAATGCAAAAAACCGCACCCTTCTAGCATTTCTGGAAGTGGAGCAACAAAGTTTTAAAAAATCGCTCTTCTTACTAGTGGTATATGCTAACATTTTACTATAAATATAGAAATATGGACCAATCATAGAGCAGCAATATTTCCTATGTTAATTTTATCAAAACGAAAAATCAAAAGTTCTCCTATTTCCCGATATAAATTTCGTGATTTCATAATTTTCCCTGTACCTTGGGTACTAGACCTAACTATATGCCAAATATCATCTTTAAAGGATATCTGGTGCAGACCCTACGTTTGTATCCTGTCTAAGGAAAATTGTGGGCGTACCCGCTATTTTATGGTTTTTGAACCGAAATAACTTTTTAACCGTTTATTTCTTAACGAAAAGCAAAAAACTTGTTCTCTTATAATTCCCTAAATAGCTTATATTTGAAAAACCAGCACTGTAGCTCTATTCGTTCAGAAGATATTTTGAGGTCAAATCGGCTCTGATCTTTCGTGTAGTAATAGTACTGTAAGCGCAAAGGCAAAAAAACCCTTAAACTCGTCCTGTCACTAGCACTACCGTGCTCTAGATGTGTATTTTATATCATATGTGTTGGAAATATCTTTAAGCGCCTATGGAGTATTTGATCTGCAATAGCTTCTTTAAAAATATTAAACACGTATTTTTTCGTTTTTCTCGAGTTTTTCGACCTATTCCAGTATTTTTGATACCCGGTATATTTTTATACATAAATCGTAAATTGTGAAATGAATATGAAATTTAGATATAGATTTAAAAAATTCATAAAGATTTTTAAAAAAATTATTACACTCAATAATAATAAAATAATATAAATAATAATAAAAAAATTTAAAATTATAAAAATAAATAAAATGAAGAAAACATATAATAATAATAAATTGCAAGAAAAATGTTATAACAATGAAAAGAGTTAACAAATATTTGAACGTATTCAAAGTGAGAATAAACTTCATATATTAATTAAATTAAATACTGATATGAAAAAATTAACTCGTCAACCAGGAATCGAACCTCCTGAGAATAATATGAAAACGTTGGCTATTACGTCACAGTCGTCTTTGGTGTAGCGGAAGCATACTGGACTAGATATCCAGAGGCCCGAGGTTCGATTTCTGGTTGGCGAGTTAATTTTTTCATATCAGTGTTTAATTTAATTAAAAATTCAATGACAATGAAATTTGTCGGAGTATACCCTAAAGTCTTCTACAGTTTGCCATACGTAAGCGAAAGGAATTTGGACAAACATCGTTATGTTGACGCTTAAGTATACACAAAAAACAAATAGTAAATAAATAACTTCGACAGAAGTAATTCTGTCTAAATAAATAAAAAATAAGAATAATATGAAAAAGTTGGCTATTACGTCACAGTCGTCTTTGGTATAGCGGAAGCATACTGGACTAGATATCCAGAGGCCCGAGGTTCGATTCCTGGTTGACGAGTTAATTTTTTCATATCAGTATTTAATTTAATTAAAAATTCAATGACAATGAAATTTTTCGGAGTATACGCTAAAGTCTTCTACAGTTTGTCATACGTAACCGAAAGAAATTAGGACAAACATTAAAACATTAACAAATATTAAATTCATATATTAAATATTAATACTTCGATAAATGGAGAAATAGATAGATGTATACAGAAGAAAAATGGGTATATCAAGTTTTATTTATAAGTAATTATAATTAAGTATTTTTATTTAACATATATTTTGTTTTCTTGTAAATGATAAACAGAGTAAGCCTCTAAAAAATATGTGTAAAGTATTGCATCTAAGTCTAAATTGCATCTAAAAATTAACAAATAGTTTATATCCGATCAAAAACATAAATGTAAAAAAGGGCCAAGTTTTCGGTGAGATACTTTATATAACTGTTGCTCCTTAAAAAGTGATAATATCCCATTAAAGGACCGAGCTATTTACCAAGTACATACTCTGTAAACTATTTATCAAGAAAATTAATAAGTGGTAAATTGAGTAAATGTAAGAAAAATTTGGTTGTAACTTATTTTGCAAGTTTTCCCTTAGTATGTTTTTAAAATTTTATAACTAGGCAAGTCAGTCTTTCTTTTATTTCAAATATTTGAAAACTTGCCGTGTTATAAAATTTTAAAAACATACTAAGAAAAAACTTGCGAAATAAATTCCAACCAAATTTTTTCTTATATTTACTCAATTTACCACTTATTAATTTTCTTGATAAATAGTTTACAGAGCAATTTCGTGTTTTTTCCCATATTCGGGGATGTTGTGTTGATAAAATTAAAGCTTTTCCATTTTTCTTTTAAATTTCAATTTAGTCCGGGTTGAATGCAAAAAAAAACGCATCCTTCTAGCATATCTAGAAATGGGTTAAATTTTTTAAAACTAAATTACGTATAAATTAGATCCAACAAATTATTTTTTTGTTGAAAAATTTTGAAAAAGTTACTTTGTTAAACAATTTTAACAATTAGTGTTTCCCCATTAGAATATTCATAAATAATGCTTTTCATATAAACCTGTAAATATATATATATATATATATACTATATGTATCATCCAATCAGAAGGGACTATCAACAAATATCAACGAATCATAATGGACTGTATGAGGTACACGCTCAACGATGTTAAATTAATCAAAACAAAAATTAAAAAATTTTCTATTTCCCAATAGAAATTTCTTTTCATAATTTTCCTGTCGGTTTGGGTACTAGATCTTACTGTATGCCAAATATCAACTTTTTAGGATATCGGGAAGTAGGAGATCATTATGATAGATTATACACGCTAAATTATGGGCGTTCCCGCTATTTTACGAGTTTTGAATTGAAATAACTTTATTTCTTAACGACGAAAAGTCACCACTGTAGCTCTTTTCGCTCGGGGTCAAATATCGTCTAATTTAAGGTGTAGTAATAGCATTGTAAGCACGAAGGCCACAAACCCCTTAAACTCGGCCTGTCGCACTACCGTGCTCTAGATTTGCCTACACGATTTACTACAGTTATAAACCAGATTATGTGGTACATTTTCGGTTCCGATTGTGTCAATTTTTATTGAACAGGACTGTACATGGTTTTTCTCCAGATATGGTATACGAGTATTTTTATGGTGCATACTTTAGTTTTGTACTATACACTTAAAGTCAAACAAACGTAGGATGAAATAATATTAAAAACATAAAAACTACTTTTAAATTACAAAAGAATACTTTAAAAGTATAGTAAAAATACGAATTATGTCAAATGGTAGCTAAAAACTTTTCTTTCACTATGTTCTTGTACATTTATGAGAACTGGTTATAGTCTAAGTGCTGGTGTAAAATTATTTATTTTCTGTGTTTATACCAACTCAAATTTTTCACACAGGCATATGCCTGGGACCAAATTAGATACCGGCAATCTGACTGTAGCAAAACCATATAAATAGGTGGTTTTAAAATCGGTATAAGTTGAAGCATATACAGAACTAAGATTTATACAAATTATAAATGAAAACGGACAGACGGACAATTTCGATGACAAATTTTAGTTTGAGAAAAAGGACATTTAGCGGATATTCGCCTCCATCGAATCAAAAAATCATGTGCTGCTGTACACTTGGCCACAAAAGTTGATCCGACAAAATATCCCCGGACAAAATATCCCCAACACAAAATATCCCCGGACAAAATATCCCCAACACAAAATATCCCCGGACAAAATATCCTCAAGACAAAATATCCCCATGACAAAATATCCCTAGGCAAAATATCCTAAAAAAAAAAAATTTTCTAGCCAGAGTTAAGTTTATTACACATATATTAAATAACAAAAACCGCTGAATTAAACATTTAACAAGAATTTATGAAGAATAATAATAATGATAAAATAAATATTAATGATAATAATAATGATAATAATAATAATCATGATAATAATAAACAATAATAAAAAATAATACTATTTATTCTCATCTGGAATAAACCAACTCAAAAACCCCAACCCAACCTCCACCGAGGCTTCGCCCCAGGGCACCTTCATAATCATCATCATCAGCATCATCATCATCTTCATCATCATCATCATCATCATTAAAACTTATTTCCATTTCTTTCAAGAAATACATTAAATATCTTACACTATACATATATCATGTCCGGGAATATTTTGTCTGTGGATATTTTGTCTTGGGGATATTTTATCCGGCCATATTTTTTCCGAGGATATTTTGTCGTGGGAATATTTTGTGTTGGGGATATTTTGTCCTAAGATATTTTGTCGGGGATATTTTGTCCAGGGATCAAAATGCCTGATACCGCCTTAATCATTCGGTTTGCAAAAAAAAATTTCGAATAAAAGTTGTGCATTATAAATATAACAACAACCTAAAAATTTGTTTCAAAGACCGAATGAATAAGGCACAAATCAACTACAAAAATTTAAAAAACGACCTCAACTTTTGTGGTCCATAGTACATGTATAAACCTACGGGGCACAAAATTCTACCTAACATTAATTAAATCAGTCAAATGTCGCAACGGTCTTGATCGAAATAATTTTAAGCAAATTTCCTGAAAGGAAATGCAGCTATTGTTTTTGTACCGAAGGTGGAATTTCGTAAAAATTTCTTCAACTGACCATTGATTCTACCTACTAGATGTTAAAAATTTATATATATATATATATATATATATATATACATATATGTATATATATATATATATATGTTTATGTGTATGTGGACTCTCTAACGGTCCCAGTTTTATCCCGATTAGAATGAAATTTGGTATTTGAGGCGTTTTTGGTATTTAAAAGGTCAAGTTCGTTATTGGGTTAAATCGGACAAAGGGGAAACAAAAAATTTGACAAATCTCCCTTAATATTCGAAAAATTTCTAAGAAGTCTAGTTGTGGGTCATTAGTTTTACTATACATATATATATTTTTTCTTGTCATTTTTTCTGTTACTTTAATATTTACAGAATTATTTACAATTTAAGATTGAAAGTTAAAATTCTAAAGATCTATGTACATATTAGAGTTTGAGAAATATGATTGGATAATGAGTTGTAGTAAACTTGGTTTTTACAACTTTACTATTCATACATTTTTCGATTGTTCTAATATTTAGAGAGAAATTTTATATTTTGTGTTTTCTCTATACTCGATACTCCCTTTCTCCTTGACATATGCCATTTATTAATATAATTGACCTTGCAAATACCAAAATTATATCAAATACGACAATTGATTTTGATTAGACTTTATTTGTGGCCGCTTTAGACTAACTTATGTATTCTAAGGAAATTCGCTAAGTTGACGCAGCTCCTGCGAACGAATATTTTAATTACATATTTTAAATGAATATGGTAATAAACAATTTTGTTTCGAGTCTTGTGGTATAAGTTTTTTTATTTGAATGACTGCGTTTCAACTACAAGTCACAAAAATTCGTTTTATTAGTATTACAATTTTTTCACAACTGAGTCGACAGGCAAAACTTCTAAAGCTTCGTAATTTACCATGTTGAATTTAGAGCACGGTAGTGCGGCAGGCCGAGTTTAACGATTTTTGCCTGTGTACGTTACCGTGATATTACTAGCCGAAATATTAGACCATTTTGGACCACGATATAACTTTTGAACGAAAAGAGCTACAGTGGTGATTTTTCAAATAAAGACAGTTTACGGAATCATAACAAAGTTAACGAGATAACGGGTTTCGCTCATCGTTAAGGAATAAACAGTTAAAAAGTTATTTTAATTAAAAAAAGCAAAAATATCGGGAACACCTCCAATTTTGTGCGACTAAGTCATCAATATTCTACCCTACATCCCGATACCCTTAAAGTTGGCATACAGTTAGATTTAGTTCCCAAATCGACAGGTCTTCCCAATCTTTCTGAAATTTATGATAACTAGAAATTTCTATCTTGGAATAGAAAATTTTTGCATTTTTTTAAATTTAACATTGTATGTCCATATACTTACGAGTATATACGTCAATCTTATTGTTTCTTGAAGGTTCTTGATTAATTCCTATTGGATGATGATGATAATGTTATTATTATAAGTTAAGTGCTTAAATTTAACACACTTCCAGGCATGCAAGATGGATGAGGTTTTTTGCATTCGACGCGGAATACCTTGAAATCTAGAAAAAAAATCGGAAAACTTTAATTTTTCCAACGCAACATCGCCAAAAATGGGAGAGCACCAAAAATTTCCTTTTTTGTCTAATTATAGTGATCTCTACATGGTAGTTTGAATATAGGCAATAGATTAGCAAATCGAATATGTCATACTGCTGTTTTCTTAATTATATATATTTTCTTTCGTTTTGCTCTTCTATGTAAGTTTAGTGTGTAGGAATGGCTTATCCATCCAATTTAGGTTAAGTTTTATGTCAATGGTTTTGTATTAAGTTTTTTCCATTTCTAAACGATGTTATAATGATTTTATAATCTCGGTGTGTATAATTTACGAAGATGGTATATTATAGGTAAAGCATAGGCTAGGAATTATAGCTTCAAGATGTATTATACTAAAATTTATGTAAAATATCGATGATAAAATATACTTACTACTACTACTACGAATATGTTGAACAATTATAACCAACTTTTCATCCATTACTTAGATTGAACCAATAAAAGTACATTTATTTAAATATTTAAATAATAAGTTTTCAAAAAACAAAGATTTTTTTGAATGCATTATTCGTGAAAAAAATTAAATTTTTGTCTGGGCCAACATAGAACATATATACAACAATTGAATAAATTTTCAGGCCATGTGAATTTTAGAACCAATCCTAATTAACGAGGAATATTACATAAAAAGTTAAATAAATCCAAAACGGTGTTTTATAGGAAAAATGCATTTCCCAGAGGAACCTAAATTTTAAGTTTCATAACTCTAGGTCCACTTTGCAAATTTTTGTATATATTTTTAAAAAAAAGTTTTAGTTTTAATATCTGAACGTAATTTTGCAAACAAAGCTAACCCACTTCTAGACACGGTAGAAGGATGCGTATTTTTTGCATTTGACGCGGAAAAACTTGAAACTCGTAAGAAAAATTGGAAAACTGTAATTTTCCGAACGTAACATCCCCGAATATGTGAAAAAACATCTAAAATTATCTTTTTTACTTCGATCATGATAGAAGGTAGCGATTTTTTGTAATCTTTCTTAGACGCGAAGCAAAGACCCCAGACCACCTTGAGTTTCACGGGGAAACTACTAGCGAGCAGAGCGAGTCAACGTTACATAACGCGAAGGTCTCCGTTGTAGATGTGAACCTACTTATAAATAAAAGGAGTTATGTAACGCGAAGCGTAAAGTGACGAAAAACATTAATAAAGTGACGCGAAGCCTTCGATTTTGTATATTTTAGAATTTCAAGAAGCAGTGATATCCTTAAAAAGTAGAGTTTTTGGAGAAATCCTTAATGTAATAGTTGCTCCTAACAAAGTGATAGTATGGGATAAATGACCCAGCTATTTACAAATTAAATAGCTATAGACTTCATATAATAGTTGCTCCTTAAAAAGTGATGATATGGGATAAAGGACAAAGCTATTTACAAAGTAAATAGCTTGGTAAACTATTTTCCAAGAAAATTAATGAGGGGTAAATTGATTAAAAGTAAGAAAAAATTTGGTAGAAATTTATTTCGCAAGTTTCCTTTAGTATGTTTTTAAAATTTTATAACGCGGCAAGTTTTAAAATCCGATCAAAAACATAAATTTAAAAAAGGGCCGAGTTTTCGGGGAGACCGAGCTATTTATTTTGTAAATGGCTCGACCTTTATCCTATATCATCACTTTTTAAGCAGCAACTATTATATGAAGTATCTCCCCGAAAACTCGGCCCTTTTTTACATTTTTACAGATAAAGTATGTTGCACAAATTTTTTATTAAAATGGCATTATTATGTTCATTCACCTTGGGTGCAAAGTTTTCTCAGTCCAGTGTTGCATTGCACGTCGATTTCATTACAAATAAATAGTCAATCTGAATTCTTTAAGAAATATAAAGCTTTTGAGTATTCTTACTGGAATTTGTGGTACTTGAAGATATTTGGTTGACATTAACAGGTATAAAATATCCTTGAAATCGATTAAATATCTGTTCGAAAATGTATTCGCATTGTATTGTCATACACTAGATATAGCTTTCGGCTGCATGATATGATTTCAATTACATATTTGAATGGTACAGAATACAGATGATATGGCTGAAACTCACATATTGAACATGCATCTCAATAGTTAATAAAACCTATTTTGACAAACTGGAAACCCGACTTCAAAAATCAAATATTCTATAACAAAAAATGCACTAAAAAGTAAAAAAATAATTGCATATTCTTGTGCCAATTTTAGTTCACCTAAGCAAAAATTTTTAAATATATATGTACAATTATTGTTATTTTTGGAGGCGGTGTCAGCATAGAGAAATTCACATAACTTTTGGACACCGCCTCCAAAAATAACAATAATTGTACATATATATTTAAAAATTTTTGCTTAGGTGAACTAAAATTGGCACAAGAATATGCAATTATTTTTTTACTTTTTAGTGCATTTTTTGTTACGAATTTTGTCAAAATAGGTTTTATTTCTCGCTTTTTAGTGACTTTGAAGTTCTATTTATTCGTCTAAATATGGGAAAACTTACTAAACGACCAACTAATTTTTAGTGCATTTTTTTATAACACATTTTTTTTTATCCGTTTTTATAACAGATTTTCAATATTGTTTCTTTTTTGTAAAAATTTTTTTTTTGGGATCGGTTTTTTTTGTAAAAAATTTTTTTGAAGTCGGTTTTTAAACAAATTTTCTTATTTTCCCATTATGAATGAGTATATCCTTTCAAAATAAAAATAAAAATTTCGCAGAAATCGGTTATCACATATAAAATGAGGGTTTTCCTCGATTTCCAGGGGATCCCTTCATCAGAATGCGATTTGGTGAAAATGGAACCAATCGGGAATCAAACTCTTTAAAACAAAAAAAAAAATTCAAAATCGGTTAATAAATGACGAAGTTCTGAGATAACAAACATTAAAAAAAAAAAATACAGACGAATTGAGGACCATCCTCCTTTTTGAAGTCGGATTAAAAATCAGAATGTTTTTATGACGTTTGAATGACTAGAACATGATATAGCGTATAAATGAATATGGTCTTTGTATACGTATAATAGGCAATTACCAATATGGCGTCAAAAGTCGAACTATCATTTCAAAATTATATAATTGATTTTTGCCCCATTTATTCGGATTTCGAAAAAATTTTTCGAATAAAACTTGTTATAATGAACAACTTTTAACCGAAGCATTTTTATGAAAACCGAATTAATAAGGCACATATTAATTATAAAATTTTGTAATGAATCGTTAAATTATTCATTACATCAGTTGTACAATTGGTCGGAGATTGGTATTGTTATCGGACTGGTGATAAAATGGTCTAAAATTCGATTCTCGGAATACGATTGGTTGCTCGACCAGTCGGAGAATAGTTTTAGTGTCGGAATCGTTTCAGAATGGTTTAAAATGCGAGTCTCGGAATAAGATTGGTCGTTTGACCAGTCGAAGATTACTTTTAGTGTCAGAATCGTATCAAGGTTCTTGGAAAACAGACCTTTAAAATCAATAAAACAGATCAGTACTTTCTGAGCTCTGTTTTGCAGTTAGAATCGATCAACCGGTCAAAATAATATCTTCATTTTATCATTTAGTTGTAATTAGTTCCGCCACAAGGTCTTTAAGGTCTTTTGACACGAATATTCAGCTTCAACATCCTGCCTTTCAGTCGTTTCCAATCACTAGCTTGAAGTCAGTGACGCCAATCTTTCTGGTGTTGTTCCTGTAGTAAAATTGGTCTTCTAAAAATTATACATATATATATATATATATATATATATATATATATATATATATATATATATATATATATATATATACTGCTGACACGCCCCGACTTCGCACGGGTTCTTTACAGAAAATATAAAACAGCCTATGGTACTCCAAGGAGATGTAGCTTTCGGTAAAATTGGTTGACTAGTTTTTGAGTTAAATCGTAACAAACACCTTATATTTATGTATATATATATATATACATATGAGGGACTTTATTTTATACTATGTAAGGATTTATATATATATATATATATATATATATATATATATATATATATATATATATATATATATCGTTTGTCAAGTATAAATGAATGGGGCAGTTGATTGACTTAGCTGTCGGCGTATGGACAAGAACTTCATTATAGAAGAAGAAGAAAAGAAGAACTTCTTTTTTACTTCATTATAATATAGTAAAAAAAATAAATACTGTTGAATGTGTTTAAATTAATTTTTACAATAATATATAAAATACCGATTAAATTTGACCTGTTTAAACGACCACATTTTTCGCGCGCTTTGGATCACGTCACAGGACATTTTGCGAAAATACGTAAACAGTGGTGTAAGGTTATAAGAAGAGATGAAGTATCTCCAACATCGAGTTTACAATTTTGTGAAAATCAATTTAATGAAAGTATATTGCATTAAATTATTATATTATTAAATTATTGTATTATTATTATTATTATTATTATATTATTATTATTTTTATTATATCAACATTTGAGGTTATGTTTAAGTAAATACTGCTGAGTACATGCATGCATGAAAACCTATTTAGTAAATTATAATTATGTATTACAATAATTATTTTGCAGCTTACACTCAATTGGCCTCAGCGGACGTAAAATCTAGATTCGATACAAAATATGCTGTCATCATAAAAGCATCTATTTTTTGGTAGATTGTACGATTGTGCTTTGACTAAACCACTTTCAATCATTGTTCTTGATAATTTCTAATGTCACTATATACCATGGACAACACTACAGAAATATTAATAAAAACTAATTTTCTTTCAAACACGACTAGCACAGTATGAATATCGACGCCGATAAATCTCATAATATGTTATGTGACGTCATGCTGCACTTCAACCAATGGTGAAGCGTTTCGCAAATTTGAATTTCACTCCTTTATTTTGCACTTTTTAATTAAAATTTTATGGAATTAAATACAAACTAAATGAGAAAATAGTGGTTTAGGTATAATGTCAAGACCATAAAGTATCGGGGGTAAAAAAATCAAGTAAATTTAAATCACTTGCATATGCCCTATTGTGCCCCTTATTTGCACTTTTTAATTGAAATTTTATGGAATTAAATAAAAACTAAATGAGAAAATGATGGTTTAGGTATAATGCCAAGACCATAAAGTATCGGGGGTAAAAAAATCAACTAAATTTAAATCACTTGCATATTTCCTATTTTGGCCACTAATTAGTAAGTGACTAATTAGTAATTTATCACAAATGAGTAATTTATGTATTCTAAGGAAAGTCGCTAAGTTCACGCAGCTCCTGCGTAGCGCCTTTTTTCAATTGATTTTTTATATTGAAACATTAGTACATAGGATAGGGTTATGTATGGAATAGCACTTCGCGCAAATGATTCCATACAGCGTTAAATCTCCTCCTTCAATGCACGGGTAGATGTGGGCTTGTTGACATAGACCTTTGACTTCAAATAACCCCATAGGAAGAAATCTAACGGTGTTGAATCACTTGATTTAGGAAAATATGAAGAAAAAAAGTTGAAATTTGCGAATTATAGCAGCCAAACTTTCATTATTTTTGAAATGTTGTTCAACAATGAAAACGCGTGGTTCTTTTGTGTAGTGCTCCATTTTTAATAACCCTGAACTGTCAGCTGTCAAGTTGGTTGGCAACACTTTACCGCACAAATGGCGCCAAATTCAAATGTTGCTTAAATTATGGGACACCCTATATTATAATTTATTTGATAAATATAATGCATGTATATAAAATTTTCATCTTCTCTTGGAATTTTATTTGTAAGGATCTAACTATTCAGTTTTAGGTTTTCAATAATCGTTTTTTGTTGATTGCCTTTGAAATTTGTAAAATTTTTAAATCTATTTATCATTTGTTTATTCAGTGCAATCAATCAAATTTCGGAAATAAGATTTGTTTAAATTTTGTTGTTTCTTGATAGTTTTTAATATTTTTCGCGTCTGTGACGTCCATGTTTCCTGTTATGCCCTTGATAATTGATCCAAGTTTGTCAACTAATATCCTCGTATATAAGAAAATAACATTTTAAATTTATTGTATAATTCTATGAACTATAAACTTGTTAATTCATTAATGCATTAATGCAACCTAAGTTATCATTATTATTTGCTAGTTTTAAAGAATTTCTTATATTATCTAAAGATAATTTATAAGCATCTAAATATACGATATGTATGAGTTTAATATATTTCTTAACCATTTCTTAGGTGTTCATCAAGTTTATTATTTCTACCATCTGGCAAGGTATTTTCGTCGCGAGGACGAGTAACCTGAAAGAAACGTTTCTTCTTAATTTTTATTTGTGTATTTTGGTGTTGCTGGGTAATTTGAGAGTGATTCTTTTGTTTTCGGTTACTAATGATTTTCGATTACCAATGATGGAATTTCTACTAGATGTTAAAAATCTAGTATCCACTAGATGTTAAAAATCACTATCGCTAAAATTTTGTTAGCGTTATTTTTTGCAGTTTCGGTTAGTTCGAATTTTGGTTTAGTTGGTTGTCTGTCATATTTTTTAGTTTGACAAAATACGCAATTATTGATAAATTTAATAATTTTGAATATTGCTTTTTGTATCTAAGTTTACTTCATGTAAACCGCGATGGATATTATTATCATGCTGATAATAATAATGATGGTTGTCTTGAAGGTCCTCGCTTTCAATATTGTCCAATAAAATTTTACATGTGATTAATTACGATGAATTGCTATTGTCTTTTTTGATGAATAATATTTGTTAAATATACCTATTAAATTTTATTTTGTATCTAGAGCACGGTAGTACGACAGGCCGAGTTTAAGGGTTTTTTTGCATTCGCGCTTACAGTACTATTACTTATCGAAAAGAGCTGCAGTACTCATTTTTCGAATATAAGCTATTTGGGGAATTATAAGAGAACAAGTTTTTGCTTTTTGTTAAGAAATAAACGGTTAAAAAGTTATTCGCATTCAAAAGTCGTTAAAAAGCGGCAACGCTCACAATTCTTGGCCATACACGAACATAATTCCAGGGCCTAGACCATAAGTCGTTAAAAGTTTATATTTGGCATACAGTTAGATATAATGACCAAACCAAATGAAAAATTATCAAACCACGAAATTTATATCGGGAAATGGGAAAACTTTTACATTTTTAGTTTTGATAAAGTTAACATTGGAAATATTGCTACCCTATGATTGGTCCATATTTCTATATTTATACTAAAAATTTAGCTGTGAGATTTGTGCACGATTTTTTAAAACTTTGTTGCTCCAATTCCAGAAATGCTAGAAGGATGCGGTTTTTTGCATTAGACGCGGAATTTTCGAAACCTTAACTAAGAACCTTTGGAAAAATTTAATTTTCCTAACGGAACACATGGAAAATGAAAAATTAAATTTATGTGTTTAAGTTTAAACCACTTTCAGGCATTTGATAAGGATGCGACTTTTTGCATTCGACTCGAGATATCTCAATACCTATTTGTAGATTGAAAAAATCAATTTTCCCAACGCAATATCCGAAAAAATGGGAAAAACAAAAAATTTAGGTTAAAGTGTTTTCTACATGGTATTTTGATCAGATATAGGCAATAGATTTTGAATATCGAATATGTTCTTTGAGCAATTTAAATTAAAATTTCCATCCATTATTTAGTTTGCCTCAATATGAGTACATTTATTCAAATATTATAAGCTTTTATTTAGTTTCACCTGTCCCGGTGTCTGTAATGGAATCCTGCAAGTTAAATTGGACCCACTTCTTCTTATCCTGCGGAGTTGAATTTTTACATGATGGTTCAGTTCTGATGACAATGCATCTTTATGATAAGCATGATCGGAATCGTTAAGAAGGAAGGGGGTTATAGGGAAGGGGAATCACAAAATTTGGTATATCTATCTTAATATTGAAAAAATCGAAAAACACCTAAGAAGTAAAGTTGTAGAAAATTAGTTTTACTATAATTAAGTTTCTTATCATTTTTTTTTTATTTCTGTAATATTTACAGAGATTTTGACGGTCGGCCGCCGCAAAATATGGCGATTAATAATTTCCACATGATATGGGTATCAAATGAGAGGGCTTCATTAGCGAAACACAATAAGTAAGGGTACATTTATCCAATTATAGCAATTTGTGCAAAGCCTTTAGCTTTATATATTTAAGCCTTGCAAAAAGTATTCATATCCGATCAAAAACATAAATGTAAAAATGGACCGAGTTTTCGAGGAGATACTTCGTATAATAGTTGCTCCTTAAAAAGTGATGATATCCCATTAATGAGCCGAACTATTTATAAAGTAAATATCTAAAACTAAAATGTAAGAATGTAAATTGTAAAAAAAAAATTTGGTTGAAAAAATTTATTTCGTAAGTATTCTCATAGTATGTTTTTAAAATTTTTCAACGCGGCGTAAGCACATGCATTACCTTATAAAGAAAATGCATTGCCTTTATGCCTTTAAGTAAAGAACGAGATCATGATGTTCCGTTCACGTTCTGCAGAAAACGACCACACTAGCTTTTGCAGTGGTAAAGCGATAATCAATTCTTTCTGCAGAACGCAGCACTTCGTTGATGACCTGCTAGAGTCTCCTTTTAATTACATCCATTGAGAGAGCCCCATAAAAAATTGGTCATCAACTTGACTTGATTGACCGCTATAGCAAAAAAAGTGACACTAAGCGTAGTTTCCTGGGGAACACCATACTTCTGGGAATATGTCACAAAATCAGTGGCAACCACTCAGACGCGAAATTTGCGACCACACTTACTTGTAAGGATACCAAACCTCCAAGTTTCCGTGAGAGACATTTTCAAGGCGAACAAGTTGATCTATCAGTGATATTGGTGGAAACCTGTCTGATATTTACTAATCAGACTATTAGTTTCCAGCCACCAGACGAGACGTTTGTTCATGTTTTTTCCAATACTGAAGCAGCAAGTCAAAGATATTGGACGGTAGCTTGATGATTGCGGAGAATCTTTACCCTCTTTAAGCAGCGGTATAATAATGGCTTCCCGCCATTATTGAGAGTAAACCCTCTGCTTAAAATATTGTTGGATAGATCCAGTAATCTGCACTACCAGAATAAGGCAAATACTGGATCAATGCATAGTGTGTTGTATCGGTCCCGGGTGATGTATCTGCTGACCCCGTTAGCGCCTCCAGTAGTTTTAGCATTGTGAGGTCAAGGTTATACTGGATGGGTTCATCTGAGAAAAGGCCAAGAGCATCATATTATTGTAACACTTAGCAATTTCAGCACGCTGAAATGTGACCCAGTCATCCTAAATGAGGAAAACAGGTGCTGATGATGGTGAGATTACCCCGAAAGTTCCTTCATCCTCGACCATACCTCTGAAGATGGTGTAGAGGTATTGATGGCGAGACATCTTGCTCCCAAAATAGCCTTTACTGATCGTCTCTCATTAACGTAGGAACTTGAAAACTTTCCATGAAAATACCCCACTTGGCGCGACGAAGACGCCATATCGGCGAAGTAGGATGTGAGACATTGGTGAGTTAAGATAACTTTTTAATGGTCTTTCCCACAAGGATCAGGAAGCACCATTCACTCCAGTCGCTGAGAATGGCCCGATGAGCATAGTGTCAGATCAAATGCTCACATCTCATCAGTCCTGCCATTAAAACGTGTATACCTTCGGACTTGATTCTTCGTACCCTAATACTCTAGGTCCCGGCCTTCACTTTAACAATACACGGAAGAACTAGAACTCGCTCGGAGCAATGCAGATTCTGACCTCTGCATCCATGGCACAATTTCCTATCAGGAACCAACGTAGCAAGTGGCTAACCCCGCACACTCTGCCTGGACAGAGCTAGCTCCATCAGATCTCGGAGAAACTGAAGTCCCACTTCAGTTACACTCTACCACTCCCTGCAGGAATGCACGAGACCACCACTAGGTACGTCTTCATTATCGGCAAGATGACGTGGCCGACGAATAATGCTGAGACAGAATACTGACAACCGCACTCTAAAATCAACGACGACGATGACGGTGCGCAATAACAGCACACTGAACTTCTCTTGTGCTTATTCAATCAAATCTTTCTGCAGAACGCAGCACTTCGTTGATGACCTGCTAGAGTCTCATTTTAATTACATTCATTGAGAGAGCCCCATAGAAAATTGGTCATCAACTTCACTTGATTGACCGCTATAGCAAAAAAAGTGACACTAAGCATAGTTTCCTGGGGAACATCATACTCCTGGGAATATGTCACAAAATCAGTGCCACCCACTCAGACGCGAAATTTGCGACCACGCTTACTTGTAAGGATACCATACCTCCAAGTTTCCATGATTGACATTTTCAAGGCGAACAAGTTGATCTGTTAGTGATATTGGTGGAAACCCGTCTGATATTTACTAATCAGACTATTAGTTTCCAGCCCCAAGACTATTAGTTTCCAGCGGTATAATAATGAATTCCCGCCATTATTGAGAGTAAACCCTCTGCTAAAAATATTGTTGGATTAATCCAGTAATCTGCACTACCAGGATAAGGCAAATACTGGATCAATGCATAATGTGTTTTATCGGTCCCGAGTGATGTTTCTGCTGACCCCGTTAGCGCCTCCAGTAGTTTTAGCATTGTGAGGTCAATGTTATACTGGATGGGTTCATCTGAGAAAAGGCCACAGCATCATATTACCCTGTGTTTATTTGTTCATTAAACATGTTTATTTTGGTTAATGTGACCAAAATGTGCATATTATAAAAATTTATATATAATTAAGAAAACATTAACCTATGTCAGCTAAGAACATTGCAGGATCACACACGACCACTTTGTGGTCAAGTTTATAATACACGGCCTGCTTATTTCTTTCAACAAATTGGAAAACTTGGCGAAATACAGTTTTAAAAAAACATTGTACTATTACTTGTACGCATATTCTATTGCTTGTGTTAGTAAAAAGTTCACTGCTCTGTAGCAAATTGGTTTTAAAAATGCAAAGCTAAGTATGCGATTTTTATATTCTATAGTGAAAATCAATATTTTAAGTAATCATATTTAGAAATACTTCTATGTTACATGCAGAAATCCATTGAAATTACAATATATATACGCGTATTCATAATTATGTATATCGGAAATTAAGTATGTGGTTCCATGACTAATCTTCGTTAGATTAAACCAACAACTCCATTTTATTAACCCGACTTCAAAAAGGAGGATGGTTCTCAATTCGTCTGTATTTTCTTTTTTTTTAATGTGTGTCACTTCAGAACTCCGTCATTTATGAACCGATTTTGAATTTTTTGTTTTAAAGGGTTTGATTTCAGATTGGTCCCATTGTCATCAAATCGTATTCTGGTGACGGGATCCCTTGGAAATCGAGGAAAATCCTCATTTCGTATGTGATAACCGATTTCTGCGAATTTTTTTTTAAAGGGTATACTCATTCATAATGGGAAAATAAGAAAATTTTTTTACAAAAAAAAAACCGACCCCAAAAAAAAATTTTTACAAAAAAAAACAAAATGCTTGAACAAAAACGGAAAATCTGTTATAAAAAAATGCACTAAAAATTATTAAAAAAAAAAAAAAATGGGTTAAAAAAAAGTGTTAAAAAATGCACTCAAAATTAGTTGGTCGTTTAGTAGGTCTACCCATATTTAGACAAATAAAATCAGTTATAAAACTTTAAAGTCACTAAAAAGCGAGTGTTAAAACCTATTTTGACAAAACCCGACTTCAAAAATCAAATATTCTATAACAAAAAATGCACTAAAAAGTAAAAAAGTAATTGCATATTCTTGTGCCAATTTTAGTTCATCTAAGCAAAAATTTTTAAATATATATGTACAATTATTGTTATTTTTGGAGGCGGTGTCCAAAAGTTATTTGAATTTCTCTATGCTGACACCGACTCCAAAAATAACAATAATTGTACAAATATATTTAAAAATTTTTGCTTAGGTGAACTAAAATTGGCACAAGAATATGCAATTAGTTTTTTACTTTTTAGTGCATTTTTTGTTATAGAATATTTGATTTTTAAAGTCGGATTTCCATTTTGTCAAAATAGGTTTTATTAGCAACACTATTTTACTAGTATACTATAATATAATATATTATTATAACGTAATATGCTAAGTAGACCAGCTCTACCTAGATTTATTTTTTGGTCAGTGGCGGACTGTTTCACAGCAATATTTGTTATTAATAAACTGACTTGGTTTGCACGTTGATGCTAATTTGCATTTTATGCGGTAGGAAAGCCTAGATATTGATTTAGACTTACTTAGATATTATTTTCATTTTTAGATATTATTTTAATTCCAAAGATTTTCAAATGTACCTAAACTCTTCGCAAATTGAGGATTTTCAATAATATTATACTTTTCAATAATATTAGACCTATAAAACTGGACAAACTCAGGATCTCCAATAGATATTCTGAATCTGGTTGTACTACTTACGTTTTAGAATCTCTTTAAGTAGTGCCCCATATATTATACTTGATTGTTATTAGTTTCTCAAAATACGTTGACATGAAGAGGTGTTGCATTAATACGAAATTCATTAATAATGTGTCTGAGAACCACCAACGTTACTAAATGTTATTATATACAAAAATTTCCTGAAAACAGAAAATCTTAAGAAAGGTGCCACCTAAACTAAATCCGCCATTTTTAATTGAATACTGATATGAAAAAATTAACTCGTCAACCAGGAATCGAACCTCGGGCCTCTGGATATCTAGTCCAGTATGCTTCCGCTACACCAAAGACGACTGTGACGTAACCGAAAAGAATTTGGACAAGCATCGTAATGTTGACGCTTAAGTATACACAAATAAATAAATAAATATATATATATATATATATATATATATATATATATATATATATATATATATATATATATATATATATATATATATGAATCCACCGTTGCTTACACCTTTGTAGTAACAATTGCTGCTAAATAAAATTATTAACGCGGATAATAAAATTATTATCCGGGTACCGACGGCATCTTCCCAGCACTGCTACAATAAGGCTTGGATAAAATTGTTGGAAGGCTCAAGGAGATTTTTAAAGCATGCATAGATTTGGGCTACATACCCAGGAAATGAGAAGAATCCCGCGCAGTATTCATACCTAAGCCTGGACGACCAAGCAGGTTGAACAGGTTGGGGACTGTGACCCCACTTCTGAAAATGGCACAGGATTCCACTGTTCCCGTGAGAAATAGGATCGAGCCACCTTCATAACTTGGGGATATCTGATGATCCCACTTGCAGGGCCTGTATGGAGGACGATGAAACCTCCATACATGTTATATGCACCTGCGGAAATCTGCAGGGTGTCAGATATAGAATGTTTGTGTCCGAAACCTTGGATCCATCATTCCTAGGATAAATCCCTGCGGAGAACTTGTGGGCTTTCTGTGTAGCGTCTGGCCTCGACAGAATCATTTAGCTTCATCTGCTTAAAATAGCACCTCTTATCCGGAGACGTCTCGTCTTTGGGTGACAGGTTGTTCTCAAGGAGAGTACAGAGGACCCCTTGATCTAGGTGCTAGGGACCCACTTGCGATACCCCTCTTTCTAATTATTATTGTGTAAATATCATGCGAATGATAAAAAAAGCCTTATTTTATAATAAAAATCGTGTATTCTTTTATAATCGACGACGTTACATATTTACCTTAAATTTGTATTGTGGTTTTCTACTCTTTATGTCAGAAGCTGAGGTGATCGTTTCAAGCCTGTAGAATTGTTTGTTGAGATGATAATTTGCTAAGAACAATGCAGACAGAATTTTCCTTACTCCCTACACTCACTAGTTACAGCCGCTCACTACTGTTTTGTTTTACTTGTAATCAATTTTTAACAAACATTTGCTGATATTCCATATTCAAGACAATATAGAGCATTTCATAGGTGTTTTGCAAATTATTTATTGTAGGGTAACCGTTTTGATGGTATCTTTGCATTAAGAGTGCCATAGTGGCTTTAAACAGCTTAAATTATAGTCAATTTTTACTCCGAATTATTTACAAAAGGTTTATTATTTACTACAAACTATTAACAAAAGGTTTAAGCTAGATTAATCTTTTCTAAATATATCACTCGAAACTGACATCTTAACACTATTCTAGTGATATTTTAAAATATTCCTCTCATACTAATTGTACTATTGATTTTTGAAAAAATGCTTCCAATAATAGTTGTTCATTATAAATATAGTTCAAAATGTGTGCCTTACTCATTCGAAAACCGGCTCAACAAGGCACAAATCAATTATAAAATTTTCAACAGTAACATCAGCTTTTGATGCCAAGTGTAAATATGTTTATGTTCATATTGGTCGATTAGTATATCTGTGTACTAAAACTCTATCCCCTTTCTATTTAACACCCACTAACCTACCCAGTTCACATATTCAACTTCATATATATATATATATATATATATATATATATATATATATATATATATATATATATATATATATATATATATATATATATATATATATATGGATATATATATTTACAGTGTGTCTACTTAAGTTGGCTCCATATGGAAAACTTTTTTATTATAAGGTTTACGAAAAAACGTTATCCTTTATAAAAATCTCTGCTTTCGAAAATATTAACATTCAGCTATTTACTTTTGACATCGAATGTACAGGAATTGAAAAAGTTCGATAGGATTTGTTTTTCCACTTCAATTTTAAATTAAATTTTGCAAATCCTACTTATAAAACACGTTATCTGTTATTCGAATTAACCAGTCATCGTACTTATGTTTATTTGCTGATTTGAACCATTTAATGAATGATATGTAACAAAATAATGAATACAGAACATTTATTTTTCATACATTACATTACAAATACAATTATTATTGTTGACGTAAGTAACAACAGTTATCTTCAGTTCGTTTTTGCCTCAACGTATACACCTTCGCGTTCCATACATGTAATTGTTCTTTTAAAAAATTCTTTAAATCCACTCCTACATTTCTCGGGAGTGATTTCTTGAACCGTTTCCCGTATAATCTGTCCTATATGGTATACATTTAGAACAAAAATATACAAAATTTAATTTAAAATTGAAGTGGTCAAAACATTCCTATCGAACTTTTTCAATTTTTAGACACCCTGTTCATTCGATGTCAAAAGTGAATAGCTGAATATTTATATCTTTGAATGCAGAGATTTTTATAAAGAATAACTTTTTTTCGTAAACCTTATAATAAAAAAGTTTTCCATATAGAGCCAACTTAAGTAGACACACTGTATATATATATATATATACGTTTATTTCATATATCGTCTATGAAATAAACGTTACTAGAATGCAAAGTATGAACTGTCATATATGCATGGTGTAGTATTTCTATGTAAAATAAACTAATATCTATGTAAAACTAGTTACTTTAAACGAGCTGGCGGATATCCCTAGAATTACTTTTTGCTATGTATACTTACTCTGTATCGTAGCATTCTTACTTTTCGCTCTACGGATAAGTCCACACATTGCCAACTGCACAATGTATACATAGTGTTTCTTAAAGATTAACAGAACTTGGCTTTTAAAGTATACGGTGGTAAGGTGTTAAGTTCTCGGCCTAGCCCATAGATGGCACTGCTTCAAATGAAATTAATGTTTTCTTATGTTGGCAAACTGCTGCTAGAGTAAATACTATACGTGAATTTGAACAGAAAAATAGTTTCTTTTTTACAGCTGTGTAATTAATGTAAGCTTGTTGTGTGTTTTTGACAAAATGAATAAATTTGAATACCGTTTCGTCATACAAACAAAAATTTATCATCAAGCTATTGGAAGTTTATAAGGAGTTATCGATTGAAAATGATCGACGTGAAAGCCGGTCAAAACCTGCCAAAGAAAATGTCCGATAAAATACACAATATTATTATAAATGATCGATTATTAATGGTGTATGAGATAGCTAAGGCTGTAGATACCTCAGAAAAAAGATACGGTACATGACGAGGTCAGTATGAGATGGCTTTTTCAGCAATGTTTGGGTCATTTTAGGAAGAATTCAACCAATTTTCTACGTCGTTTGGTACGATGGATGGGACTTCACCACTTTACACCTGAGTCAAAACAACAGTCCGGTGAAATTTCATGGTCTGGAAAGGTTATGGCTAGTGTTTTTTTTTTTGCAAAGGGACTCAGTCTTTTAATTGACTACCTGCCAAAGCACCAAACACTTAATGAGAAATACTACGCACATCTTTATGACCAACTTAAAGAAAAAACTAGAGAAAAGGACTGTTTGCAAAAGAAAAAAATCGCAAAAGAAAACAATGCAGCCGCTCACACTTTGGCAATGAAAAGGGGTGTGGCTTTGTCGTGCACACGGCCGTGTGTTTTACGTAAATACGTGTACGTAACGGGTAAAGTAAAGGGGTATCAATGGATTGCTCTTGAGAAGCTCTTTCCAACAGTATACGATGTCTATATTTTGATTTGTCTTTTCGACGAATCTAGGCCGACATTGCATTATTTATTTTAATTTTTTACTTTATTGAAACTCAAACGAACGTCTTAGTCTCTCCTAATCAAAAGTTATACTAAACGAAAATTATGTGACGCAGCAAAACGACATCAAATGGCGGTGCTTTTTTAGCTATCGAGTGGTGTATTTAAACTTTTGATATAGATGATAGATATGTAGCTGCAACACCAAACTGTATCCCCCAATTTTATTATCATTCTGAACTGCCTCCGACTATGGAAGCAAATTTAAAGATGTATTTACGCCAAAAATTGACAAATTTGAAATATGAATTATTAGACACCCTCCCTGTTCGCCATAGTCGCTTCTTGTGACTTACATCTATTCCCAAATTTTAGCAGCGGTAAATGTATATTTTGAAAACGTTCCAGACAAAGTGTTAAACTAAAAGAAGACTACATTGATAAATAAATGCATTTTCAAAATAAATAAATAAAGTTTTCACTACAAATTCTTGCACCATTTTTATTACCAGCAATGTTGAAATAATTAATTGTCAATTTATGTTTTGAATCAGGAAATCAGACCCATAATGAGGTTTATGCTGACGATACAGTGCACCGAAGCCCCTGGTTATGAGTTCCTCCCAGGCATAAGGCCAAAAAGCTGCACTTAAAAAATAAGAAACTATTGCGACGTAACGTTTTCGATGTAGATCGCAAAACACAAAAACTCCTCTTTCACTAAATTTGACTCAAGTAGAGTTCAGTATTTCGATTTTCGATCTATAATTTCGATTATAGGCTTTGTTTATCTTTTAAATATTTTTTGTAAGATTTTTTCGAAAACCGATTGGATTTGTTAATCTATCGATTCATGGCCATCGATTATTAAAACTTACTGTTCACCGAGATTTTGTCCTTGAAAATAACAATCCATTCCAAATAATACCATCAATATGACAATATGACTAATTTAATATGACAATATGACTATAATTTTGAACAGAATGCAGAAACCGATCAACGAAAACACAAGTGAAACGTACTGCGTACTGCAATAGATTTACACCAAGATTATCAAAGCATGAATTAAACCCGTAATGCAGATCGTCTTAGATTTCACACCATTCCACTTAATGGTTGAAGTGATTATGACCTCCGATTACGTAGGAGAGGTATGCTCATGAAAATATCATTTTAAATTAAAAACCGGCATTCCTCTCTGGGTGTGGATGAGTGAGTCTTACTCAGAGCCTTTCTCAGACAATATATCATCAAATAGTAAACTGACTGTAAACTGATGTAGACTCCTGTAAGATGTCCAGTTTAACCCGAATAGAAACTATCAAAACGGATACATAGCGGTTCAATCTGACAATCCAGCTATCATTAGAACGCTGATTAGTGTTTTCGCCGGATTATACCAAATACTTATTTGGTATAATCCGGCATACCATTTGGTATAACTATTAATAGTAACCTAAAGCCCATTACACAATGAAAAAAATTAGATATAAGAATAAGATATAAGAAATAAAATAAAAGATATAAGGAATAGTGGAATCCAGCAGTTGGCAGAACCGTTGATCAATTCACAATTCAAAAATAAGGAATAAGAAATAAGATATAGCAACAGAATTTCCGTCGCGTTGGATATCTATTCCTTATTTCTTATTCCCAGCTAATCACAATGTTATGCGCAGGATGTTATGCGCAGTCGACTCTCCGACTTATGTTTTTGACATTTGTGCACACACCAGCAGCTGGCATTCAACCGCTGTGATTGGTTGAATATTATATCTTATCGCCTGTTATGTTTTAGTTGCTGTGCTATATCTTATATCTTATATCTTATTCTTATATCTTATATTTTATTCCTTATTTTTTTCATTGTGTAATGGGCTAAACACTTCCTCAAAAATACTTTGTTTTTATATGTTAGGAAACATTCTGTATACCGTCTCAATTATATTGTTCGTGGTTTATTCCATTCAGATCTAAACACCATTATCTCCTTTTATTGTGGAAGTGAGATTATGATTCGTTATGCTTGGTGTCACATAACTATTCCACTATTATGATACTACAAAATTTAAAATATTTTTATTTTTCCACAATTTTACTTAGCAGCTACTTTTTTATTTCTTTTAAATTATTATTAAATTTTTAACGTAAATAAGAAAACAATACATTTCCTGTTTAGAAAATCAAAAAGTGAACTTTTTAATATAAAACCATATTAGCATAAATTTGTATGGGTAATTGTACCCATACTCATGAATTTGAATTTACTAATGAATTTGAATTGAACAAAAATTAGTAAAATTATATAACAAGTAGAAATATTATTTATAAATCACTGAATTCGATGACAAAGATTAATTTCATTTTAGAGTCAAATGTGTCTATTAAGGTTCGTTTAGACCATAGGTGGGCAGACCTTGACTGTACTCAGCTCTGAGTGAGAGGTAGAAAGAGAGATAAAATAAATATAGGGTATCCCTACCAATTATTATTATTTTCTTCTTTTAATTAAAAAATTTTCTGAAAAAAATATAAGAATACCAACTATTTTTTATGGTCACTATTATTCAAAGTATACAATAGATAAAATACATTGAATACATACTCTGAAATTTTGGGCTTTAATTTGGGGCATAAAATGTACCTTTTTAATATATTTGGGTATGAATTAAATATAAATGTTATATAAATTATAAAATATAAATCTTTTGATCTTTTACATTTACCGCTTGTAAATTTTTTGATGATTTAGCTTTAGTTTAGATTGTAGGAATTTCCGAATAATTTGCCTAAACTATTCATATCGGAGAACTAATAAGCAATTATTTACTTGATTTAATTATTTTTTCTTAGTAGCGGGTATATTGTCATGGGAATTTGATTATACTGGATACAAAAAATATGCCAATGATAAAGCTGGGCGGGGGGGGGAGGGTTGGTAATTTGTTACTGCTTTCTAAATGATTAAATTTTACATAAAGCGGGAATACATATAGTTGTTGTTGTTGTAATTATTGTTATTGCTATCATCATTATTGTTGTTATTATTGTTATTATTATTGTTATTATTATTATTATTATGTTTTTTGGTGTATCTTCCATATTGTAAAAGATATTTTTTAAACAATAAATATTTTATAAAACTAATTATAAATTGATTGAATAAATTATTGGACAATAATCGGTAGGACAACCTACGATACTATACACCGTACACTCAGTGTGTACACCGAGTGTCTATGTGTGCACACGGGTGTATCTAATTGTGACATTTATTGTAACATTATAATTCGTGTTGAATCAGCGGCTGTGTGAAGAATGAAAGGTTCGACATTCTTTCAAACACTCCATACATTCCATATTCATATTATATAGTAATAAATATAGCGTTTACGTCGTTGTTTAATTACAATATAATTCGCAAAAAGTTATTTTGTGTGTGACACAAGTTCCGTACATTTTTATACATTTGTGTCTGGATAGTGTCCAGAAACCAAAAATCTATTTCAGTAAAGAAATTTATGTCTGACATTTGTGTGGCAAATTATGTCTAAACGAAGTCTAAACGAAACGTTACATTATGGCTCAAACAATACACATTAAGTACGTTTTAGTAAGTTTTTTACTTTATGATCTCTTGATAGACAGTTAGATCTTTGAAAGAATATTAATTTCTCCTGATGTTTTAAGATTTTTTACAGTCTGAAATATTTTTAATGAGCCGACAGCGCTTATTAATCTGAACATTACATTACAACAAGTTTTGACACTGGTATGAAAGCACTAACAAAAATATTGTAATTTTAGTTTTAATATTATTTATCGCTTTATGTCCGCCAAGAATCTGCAATAAATATTTACTAAATCTATGAACATGAAATTTTAAGGCTGTACGAGATATTTATAATATTCTTCAAAATTTTATATAGTACATTCATAAAAGTCCACAATAAAGTTTATTATTTTTTGTCATTAGTTAAATTGAGAAAATTCATTATTTAAGATATTTAAGAAAAAAACTAAGATTTTGTGTAATTAAGCTACGGCTGATAGAAATTAAATTTACCCGAAATCTCAGTTTTCGTCTTAACTATTTTTTTTAAGGCCCGTCCTACCGAAATTTTATTGGATCAATGTCTTTATGAATATTTCTATTTTCTATTTCTTAGTTTTTTTTTCGTCTTATTTTATTCGAAATGAAAATTATCAAAATATCCCGACGCTCACGGGTTTCTCCATAAGAGCAATGCATGAAGACTCAAACATTAAACAATTAATTCAAGACCCCCGTAACCCCACCTGAAACTTTTATAATTGATTTATATGCACTTCAACTACATGTAAATCAAGCCTTCATCTTTTTGACATCCTTAAATATAAAATAAAATGAGAATATGTCGTTAAAGATAATGAGTTTTAAACAATTTGCGTTTGTGTGCATTAAAATTAACCTTGTCATAGAATAGGGTAATACAAATATACTACCGTTATGAATATTCTACATGCCTAGTTCTATAATATAAAATTCAAGACACTATAGTGCTGTTAGCTGTTAACTGTTTTATAAAGATCAAATAATATGAAGTGTTACTCATATCTTTATCACCCAAACACGTCTCATCCAATTAATAATTATTTATTTTTGGTTGAGTTTATTACATTAGAAACAACCGTGACGAAAAAAAATTGATCTGAATATTTAATTTTAATATTACCAATCAATTGATTGTGATAAAAAATTTTATTGTATTTCTAAGAATCATTTTCATGTATATTCATGCATATAGTAATTTTGACCATATTTGAATAACTAAATTAGTATAGAACGCAATTGTTTTCTTGTATTTAAAAGTAAAGCATTTATAAATATTTAAATAGAGCCAAAAGAATCTTTAATCCGATCAAAGACATACATTTAAAAAAGGGTCGAGTTTTCGGGGAGATACTTTATATAATAGTTGCTCCTTAAAAAGTGATGACATCCCATTAAAGTTCGGTAAATTATTTACCAAAAAAATTAATGAGGGGTAAATTGATTAAATGTTAGAAAAAATTAGATAGAAATTTATTTCGCAAGTATTCGCTTAGTATGTTTTTAAAATTTTCTTATGCGGCAAGTAATTATTTCTTTTTTTCATATTTTAAAACTTGCCAAGTAATATAATTTTAAAAACACACTAAGGTAAAGCTAACGAAACAAATCGCAACCGAATTTTCTTTACGTTTAATCAATTTACCCCGAGCTATTTACTTTGTAAATAACTCGGCCCTTCAATCGGATATCATTACTTTTTTAAGGAGCAACTATTATAAGAAGTATCTCCCCGAAAACTCGACCCTTTTTTACATTTATGTTTTTGCTCAGATATGACTACTTTTTGCAAGGCTTAAATATACAAAGCCGTAGGATTCGCACAAAACGCTGCGCGTTTTGTTATATTTTGCGTTACTTTACGCTTCGCAATACTTTTTATTTCTAAATAGATTCACATATACAAAGGAGGCTGCTTCGCGTTGTATAACGATAACTCGCTCTACTCTGCTTTCACTCTTACTAAGTCTATTGTATCCTTCCCGTTATCCAAAATAAAAGTATACTCTCCAAGTTTATCACCATTACATCTTCCATTCAAAACAACCATGTCTAAATCCTTGCACATTTGCTTATTTTTCTTATAAGTTATTCCGCGTCGAATTAAAAAAATTGCATCCTTCCAGCATGTCTAAAAGTGGGTTAGATTTTTTTTAAACAAAATTACGTTCAGATATTAACACCAGACAAAACATTTTTTTTTTCTAAAAAATACAAAAATTTGCAAAGTGGCCCTACGGTTATAAAACTTAAGATTTAGGTTCTCTGGTACATAAGTGAGTTATTAAACGGAATTTTTTTTTGCTTATTTTTTCGATAGAACACACCGTTTCGGAGTTATTTAAGTTTATATATAAAATTTCTCGTTAATTCACATTATTGAATCACACGCCTAGGACAAAATTTGCGATTATTTTTTCGATTTCTCTATTGGTTTACGAGATATTTCAATTTTTTATCCCAGGTAAAAACCTTTTTTTTCACAAATTCTAAATAATGCATCCAAAAAAATTTTTGTTTTTTCAAAACTTATTATTTAAACATTTAAATAAATGTACCTTTATTGATACAACCTAAATAATGGATGAAAATTTTTATTCTAATTATTCAACGGAAATCACATATTCGATTTCCTAAAACTCTTATTTTGCCTAATAAGTTATGTAATGTTAAATTTCCGTATAGAAAACACTATAATTAGATAAAAAAGAATAGTTTGGTGTTTTCCCCCATTTTCGGGGATGTTGCGTTGGGAAAATTAAAGTTTTCCCTTTTTTCTTAAAACTTCCAAATTAGTCGGGTTTGAATGTAAAAAAACCTCATCCATCTAGCATTAAAGTTAGTGTTTCCCCGTTGTTGGAATATTGATTACGTGTGGTTTTCGAATAAAGCTGTTATGAATGAAAATTATTTATTAATATCGTCAGTTTAGGAAGTTACAATACAATACGTCTTAGAATCTATAGTACCTAGCCTAAGTTTTACCTATACATCAAAGTCTATAAACATTTTACATGGTTTCTTAAATGGAAAAATCTTATATAAAAAACCATTGATATCTAAAATTAACCTAAGTTGGACGGGTAAGCCGTCCCTAAAACTAGACCTTATAAAAATATTTACAATTTAGATTACACCGAATCAGTTGTAATCGACATCATGTGGCATCCGGTATCGTTTCCTGAAAAGCAACGTACGCGGGTCAAATTGGCCCAGTTCATTGATTTCCGGGAAAGGATTTTTGCGAGATGATTGGAAATAGGATTTCGAAATGGTTTGGATGAAGCTTCTGATTGTGGGGTGCCCAGTTTCTCTGTGGAGTGCTTCAGCCGGATATCGTAGGGGGGCTTTCAAAATCGTCCGAAGACAACGATTTTGAAATTTTTGCATTTTCGCAAGCTGCGAAGGTGCAACGTTCGACCAGATTGGGGCAGCGTACGTGAGTACGGGCCGGATACATGACTTGAAAAGTCGATGTTTCAGACGTTCGTCCAACCTACTCCTAGCGTTGAGTAGTGGGTACAACCCAGCAAAGGATGCGTTTCCAAGGGCAAGACGTTTTTTAACGTTCTGAGTTCAATTAAACTGCCTTTGGAAGGTTACTTCCAGGTATTCAACACTTTGAGTCTGTTGCATTTCAGTGTTAAACATCTTCAATTCAAGGGGGTAAGAAGAAAATTTATTTTTCTTTATGAACAAGACGGACTGAGTCTTCGTAGGATTAATTTTGATTTTCCACTTCTTGAAATAGCTTTCAAGCGTGGATAGGCGGGATTGGAGACGACTTTGGGATGTCGTTTATAAAATATAAAAAGAGCCGGGGTCCAAGCAAGGAGCCTTGAGGTACACCAGCCTTGACACAATATTGGTTCGATGTACTTTGTTGGAGATAAATTCGGGATTTTCGGCTCGATAAATAGGAAATCAGGAATTTCAGGAATTTCAGGATGTAGGTAGGTATGTTGAATTTGGAAAGTTAGTGGATGAGTCCATCGTGCCAAACCGTATCGAAAGCCTTTTCGATGTCCAAAAGGACCATGCCTGTGGCTTTATTTCAATTAAATCCAGAAGAAATGCGCCAGTGCGCCGGTGAAGCTGACTCACTGTTGAGTGGTTTGATCTGAAACCAAACTGTTGGGGAATTAATTGTCCGTGGATATTTTCATGCGACTGCAGCCGGTTCAAAACTACTTTCTCCATGACCTTGCTGAGAGATGACAGCAAGCTGATGAGTCGGTAACTTGAAGGCAACTACAGTTGTTTTCCTGGTTTCGGAAGAACTAGCACTTTGGCAGCTTTCCAAATGTTAGGAAAATAACCAAGTCTCAAGCACGCAGTATAGATATAACTGAGCTGAACAACCGTATTCCGAGGAAGATAACGGAGAACAACATTAGTTATTCAATTCATTGTCCAAACACTATTGTCACGAGTGGTCAGAGCCGAAATCCTCTCATCCCACATTTCATCTCTGGTGCGCGTGACTTTTTCTCGAATATCAGCTGACATTCGCTTTATGGCGTCATGAAGTTCAGGCAGCCTAACTCATTGCTAAAATTTACGTAATTTGTTCCGAGTCCGTATGAGTCGTAGTGTGTCATCATCTAATTTAAGTTCAAAGCAGCTACGAGATTCCTCGTCAGTTTATTTGGTCGGTTGTTTTGCTCTGTGGAGTGATCAAAGTTTTGACGTTAAGATGCTGTTTGAAAAGTTTCCAATCCGCTTTCTCAAAGCTCAACCGGGTCTGCAAAGTAGCCCCTCATTTCTCCTAGGGTGAAAGTGATTGGGCGATGATAGCTTTGCAAATCCAAGTGAACATCTGGGTCCGACAGAAGGTCACAATTCTTGAGTATCGTTAAGTCAATGGTCTGAGGAGGGCAGTGGGCGGCATCAGGATAGTAAGTGGGGTCCTCTGGGTACGTAACAATGAAGTTACGTTTGAGGGAATGCACATAGAGTGCGTTCCCGCTAGCATTGTTAGACATACAGTTCCAAAACATATGGCGAGCATTAAAATCACCCATGATCACTGCGCGATCGTGAGTCCTTAAACTGCGGTCAATATATTTTCCCCGTAAAAGTCTATCGGGGGGATTATATAGAAATGTGACTTTATAATTACCACAATTTGCCGAAATAAGAATGGAGACGGCTTCGATATCACCGTCTTCGGGAGGCAAGAGAGAGTGTTGGACATCGTGTCGAACGTATAGGGCAACCCCCCCCCCCCACCATTTCTGGTGGCGCGGTCACGGCGATAGGTATAGAACTCAGGAATTCGAGCTCTCTTCTCCGGCTTTAACCTAGTTTCGCTGATGGCAGCCACTTGGATCTGATGCTATTGAAGAAATGAGGGAAGCTCGGAAAGTTTGCGGTGGATACTTTGCCAGTTCCATTGTAGAAATCGGATGTTGGATCTAGGGATCTAGAAGATGGATGGGACGCCATTTTCAAAGAGGTGCGATGTCATCCTGAAAAACACAAGAAGTTTTTCTGAATCCGATTTGCACGATTTCCATGCATTCTCCACTTCGATCCTGAGTTTCAAAAGAGTCATGAAGTCGAAAGTTGAATTAGTTCCTGCATCAGACTCCAATGGAGTTTGAGACGATGGAGGTTCTTCGAGGGCTTTGATTAAGAAGGGGTTATGGGGTGAAATGGGGGTGGTACTCAAAATTTCTATTACCTGCTTTTTCGGATGCTCTCTTCATTGTCCACGGATTTGCGGTTGGTTTTGGGGCCAGGACAAACTTCTTCGTTGATGGGGCTGCTGCCGATGATTTACTGCTCTGCGCTGCTGGATCTCTGCTTGGCTCGTTGACCTCTTTTATACGAGGGAGAGCTGGGTATTCCCTAGCCGAAGACGTGGGGGTGGGCGCCAAAGGGGCTCGCTTGGAGCAGCATTGCGTTTTGCTCCTCTGCTGCTGCTGGATCTTCTCGGAGCCATTTTTGTTACAGCCTTTTGTTATGCCAGCCTTTCGGAACAGTTCATGGAACTCGCCGGATGGGAAGCGTTGCAATTACTACACTTCGCCGGTTCCGACCTCTGGAGCCCACAAGACTGTGAAGCATGGTTTTCGCCACACTTCACGCAGCGTTGAACCCCACGAGAGAACCGTGATCCGTGCCCGTAAGACTGACACCTGTAACATTGGATGGCCCCTCTTTTATTTTCAAATCGTTGGGTGGTTACAGGCACGCCACATAACCACCGTATGTTGAGGACGCTTTTGGCTTGCGTCCCCTTTTCAAATTTCACTAGACGAGAGACTCGTATACTCTCGTCTCCCGCCTTTGAAAATAACTGGACCTTATTTGGCTTAGGATCCTGCCGTTTTAAATCTTCGGCCACCATGTCATCATTATGGTGGCGCATCGTTCCATGGACCACGTATTTTGGCTCGTGGTCCTCTTTTTTTCCATATGAATGGAATAGAAACTGTAACTCTTCCAGTTTCTCTTTGGTTTTAGTATAATTGCTGTTCGTTTCGCAATGGACACTGATAGTCCATGGCCCAAAGGTGAAACGGACAGTGCTCCGGGCTGCCGCTTTTATGGCTGCCTCCACCTTAACGAAGGAAGTTAAACCCATGTGTACTACAATGGGGTTTGGTTTTCTTGCCTTGGATGGAGTTGCTGTCACAGCACTCTCCTCGCAAATATCCACTAGGGGTTCAAATCTGTTTTGAACCTCAGTGGCGGCTCTTTTGGAGAATGGACGTATAAGTTATAAGTTTCACGATGTTAAATTTATCAAAACAAAAATGTAAAAATTTTCTATTTCAAGATAGAAATTTCTAGTTTTCATAATTTTCTTGTCGGTTTGGGTACTAGATCTAACTGAATGCCCAATATCTATTTTACAGGATATCTAGAAGTAGGTTAGAATATTGATAGGTATACAACCACGATTTGTAGGCGTGGTCGCTATTTTACGATTTTAAAATAACTTTATTTCTTAACGATGAGCGAAAACCCGTTATCTTATAATTTCGTAAAATGTCTATATTCGAAAACTCAACACTGTAGTTCTTTTCGTTCAAAAGTTCGTTCAAATATCGAGGACAAAAACCCTCTGAAAGTACGATAAGCAATAGCACTGTAAGCACGTAAATCCAAAAACCCCTTAAACTCGGCCTTACATCCATGCTCTAGATTAAATCAATTAATTGAATTTTGCTATGAATAAGATTTGAGTTCTTCACATTTTCTTATCGTATTTTCATATATTTTAGTTGCATAATTGATATGAATTTAAGGAAATTATATATACAAACTTGCGAATGTGAAATTTCTTCAATGACATTAAAATTTCACATAATACAATTTACTCGATGCGCCTATTACTGTTATTTAGACTTTTAAGTTTAGTTAGTTAATTTCTACACTCCCAATTAAATATTCAACCATCTATCCAATAAATTCACATTAAAACGTTACATAATAATTTGTACAATCGTCTCCAAAAGTGGTGTTTCTTTTTCAACATATTACAGTTGATTTAATCCCTATCCATTCTGTTTTCGAAAAAATTTTCAAAAACCAAAGTTTTTGTATTTATATAACGAACATTTTTGGAAAAATTTTTGTTCAACAATTAAATAGATTCAGCACATATCGACTGAAAAAATTAAAAAACACCGCCACTATTGGAGTCAATGATACTACTTCTATATATAGCTCAGTTATAAGATGACATTTCAATATTATTATGTTACGTTAAACATTTTCACTCGTCAATGTTTCGTTTCGCATCAATAACATGATCTAAACTAACTGTAATGAAATGTCAGTAGCGGTGATAAAAATAAAACTAAAAACACTTGTAACTTGACAACATCGGAAATCTAATTAAATTTGAATTAATGAACATTAAATTTTCAATAAAAGTTAAAACATTTGTGTTAAATAACTCAAGTTCAAAGGTTTGTCTAAATGACTTGGTAAATAAGTAGCCTTATAAAACATAATTTGACAAAATGGAAACCCGACTTCTAAAATTAAATAAACAAAAGATGCACTAAAAAGTAAAAAACTAATTGCATATTCTTGTGCCAATTTTGGTTCACCTAAGCAAAAATTTTTAAATATATATGTACAATTATTGTTATTTTTGATGGCGGTGTCAGCATAGAGAAATTCACATAACTTTTGGACACCGCCTCCAAAAATAACAATAATTGTACATATATATTTAAAAATTTTTGCTTAGGTGAACTAAAATTGGCACAAGAATATGCAATTATTTTTTTACTTTTTAGTGCATCTTTTGTTTATTTAATTTTAGAAGTCGGGTTTCCATTTTGTCAAAATAGGTTTTATTTCTCGCTTTTTAGTGACTTTGAAGTTCTATAACTGATTTTATTTGTCTAAATATTTTTTTTACAACACTTTTTTTTTTATCCGTTTTTTCTTTTTTTTTAATTTTTAGTGCATTTTTTTATAACAGATTTTCAGTTTTTGTTACAAGCATTTTGTTTTTTTTTGTAAAAATTTTTGTTTTTGGGGTCGGTTTTTTTTTTGTACAAAATTTTTTTAAAGTCGGTTTTTTAAAAAATTTTTATTATTTTCCCATTATGAATGAGTATACCCTTTCAAAATAAAAATTTCGCAGAAATCTATTATCACATATAAATTGAGGATTTTCCGCGATTTCCCGGGGATTCCCTCATCAGAATGCGATTTGGTGACAATGGGACCAATCGGGAATCAAACTCTTTAAAACAAAAAACAAAAATTCAAAATCGGATAATAAATGACGGAGTTCTGAGGTAACAAACATTTATAAAAAAAAAATACAGACGAATTGAGAAACATCCACCTTTTTTGAAGTCGGGTTAAAAATCGTTTTTAACGTTCGATCCTGAAAATTTTTGAGCCCGAATTGTAAAAAATAAAAGAGTCCTTGTGGTGGCGTAGGAGTAGATAGGCTAGGTAGGCTAGAGTCAGGCTAGCAAAATTAAAAAATATATCAAATTTCAGTAGTAACTATGGCCTCCATGAATCTTCTTAATAATAAAAATTAAATGCTGTCCGTCTCCATCGGTAGCCGCATCATTTGAGAACCGCTGGACCGATTTGGCAATATTTTTTAAATCGTTCATAATAGTCCGAATAAGGTTTTAAGGGAATCAAGACACATGCAAAGTCGATAATTGTCACTTACATACTCATGCCCTCCAGTGGGTGTGAAAATATCAAACTATAAAATCGTAAGCGATAGAAAAAAAAATTCAAAGACCAAAAATGTGATTTTTTGACATCAAATGCTTGATATGAAAAATCATACACATCTAGGGATGGGGATCGAACTCACGACCTCTGGCATTCTAGACCAATTCTCTACCAACTGAGCTACCTTAGATGTTATGGTAGTGCTATGCATATGATCTTTCACTATCATTTTTGATGCCATTGTATTATTAATACTATTTATTTACTATTAAAGACATCAAGCATTTGATGTCAAAAAATGTTATCAATGTTCAGACATATTACTTAAATGTCAAAGTAAGTAAACGCTAGTCGCTTCCGTTGCTATAATATAACCGAAAAGCAACCATACTAACAATGGAAATAAATAGACGATAGTTTACAAAAAAACAATTTAAAATATATCAAAAATGTCCTTTCGTTAAAAATAAATAACTTGCAAAGTCGATCATTGCCCCGTACACAGCCACTGCCACCAGTGGGTGTGAAAATATCTAACTATGAAACCTTAAAAGATAAAAAAAAATTCAAAGACAAAAAATGTTCCTTTTTGAAAAATAAATAAGACCCACACCGGGGGTGTGGGTGGTTAGTATTGAATAATATTAACTAAAATTATATCCAACGAATATATGATTATTACGGCAATCTTTGCAGAAATATGATAAGAACTACTTGATAAGAACTTGATAGGAACTACAGTGACTGAGTTAACTATATATGTATTGAGTTATTTATCATCAAGTGTGATGATTACGCCTTTCTATATAGGCATGTATGTGTTATATATATATATATATATATATATATATATATATATATATATATATATATATATATATTTATATATATATATATATATATATAAATATATATATATATATATATATATATATATATATTATTTTATGTATTATATTTTTGTATATTTTATATGTATATATATATATATATTCATATATATATATATATATATATATATATATATTTATATATATATATATATAACATATATATATATATATATATATAACATATATATATATATAACATATATATATATATATAACATATATATATATATTTATATATATATATATATATATATATATATATATATATATATATATATATATATATATATATTATTTTATATATTATATTTTTGTATATTTTCACGCATAACAAGTAATCGTAGATGTCCGATATATAGATATATTATCCTGGGGTCTAAAAAGTACTGCACTTCGACCTTATGGTTCATTGTGCTCTCCCATCTGCTTCAGTCTGACGAGGTTCGCTTCTCCCATATTTTGACAATAGCCAGGAGCTTGTTGACCAGGCCTTCCTGAAGGTTCATATATTCGGGATGAGATGCCCCGAATATCTTGTATCTGCTGTAACCTAGAGGTTCGCAGTCAAAGATAATTTTGGCTGGACGTTTCCTCCTCCTCACCACACAATCTGCACATAATGGACCCGTGATGGAGTCCCATTGTATGTAGATGCTTCTGCAGTTGCATCCTGTTCAACTTCAGTGCATCGAGAGATAGTCTCTTGGTTGCATTCCGAAGCAGTTTTCTCGAGAGAATACATACGTTCTGGATTATGTAGCCTCTACGTAGGTTCTCAGGAACGCAAGCCAGTATGGCGTAGACTTGTGCTTGAAAGACTGTGGCAGATGTAGTTTTTGATGAAATGATGTAATTAGAACAATTTATGAACTCCTGTACCAAAATTTGTTTTCTACGATCAACATTTCAAAACTTAGGATTTAACTTATGCCCTTAGTATCCAACTGAAAATAATTCGTTACGCTACTGATAAATAAATCCAACTGAACAGTAAAATCATAGACACTAAACAAGGATACATAACTCCATGTAAACAAATAATTGGCAAAAATAAGATGTCAGTAGTGTTCCTTCGGCACCGGAAACAGAACAGAGAGTATAAGGCGCGAGTTTTAATTGAAAAACATTACGCATTTATAGTATTATAAAATTGAATTCCAGCCAAAGTATTTTTCCAATAAAATATTTTTTTAAATTAATGATAAGTAATTTCAATTTTTCAATAAGGAATTAGTTGAAGTTGAAGTGATAGTTAAAATTCGCAAAACAATTATATAAAAATTAAAAAAAATAAACATCAAATAATTAAATAGTAACCTGTAATGTTGGAATTGTAAAAATGAAAATAAATTATTGAATCAGATATTAAATTAAACTTTTATTTATTAATAATAATGCTGAAAATTAATATTTAATATAATGTCATACAATTGGTACTTTAAAAAGTCCTGGTTTTTTAAACCCAATTGATCCCGTTGCTTATTGTCACAAGCACTACCACTTTTACAATTGTCTACTGCACATACTCTTCCCATTTTAAATGTTTTTTAAACAGTTTTTTATTTAATAAATTTTTTTTAACAAATTTTATACTTCAAAATAATCACTTCGAAATAAAACTAGTTACTTTTGGCTACATATTTCTATTTATTATACTATACCGTACGTTTAGTTTACATCTTCGCATAGCAGATCTCTCACGAGTATGAGAGAGTATATATGTATACATTAAGACCTCCTTCTCATACACATTGCTTAATGTATACATATGTACTCTCTTATACTCGTGGGAGATCTGCTATGCGAAGATGTAAACTAAACGTACGGTATGTCACTTCGGTACGGATGAGTTCCTATCAACAACTAGCGACCCTAGCGGCATAAAATGTAAATATAACTTCTACCATTTCGTTGCCATATTTTGTCAATTTTCCCGTTTGAGTTAGATCTCCTTTATATAGTCTCCATGAGTAAAAGAGTAGGTAGAGTTACTTTACATCAAATATAGAGGTAGCTGGTGTTCACCAATTGAAATGTTTCATTTAGGTTCATTATTTTAGACTGGTGATTTGTGGTATAATGAATGAATGAATGAACATTACATATTATGTAAAGTTATCGTTACAGCTACAGTTACAGTTACAGTTTGTTCATGTTACAATAGATCATGATGATAATTCTCTGTTCACACAAACCTTAACACAATTAAATAATTGACTCTCGGAGTTCACTAAATGAGTTATAAAAGGGAAAATGTGACATGGTACTACAACGACTACAACAGTTTTCATATAAGTGTGTACGTGTAGAGACAGAAATGAATATGTGTAGATATTATGTTAAATGTCGAACGATATGGTTAGTTTATGTTAGTTGATGATATACTATGTGAATTTTTTGATCTTCTACAAACATTTATTTGTAATGATTGAAATATTATTGAAAACGCTTATTGCAATATAAACAATTTGGCAATGTAATGTCTGCCAGGGTAGTTTTGCTGCAATTAACAATAATTAATTAATTAAAAATTGATTTTTTTATAATTAAATCCCTCACGTGTTAATTGAATTTTGCTTGTTAAATAACATAGTATACGATTCGACAAATCTTGTAATAGCAAGCAGCACTGCTTATTACTGCTACGGTTACCTGCAGCCAGGTGTTCAAACTTAAAGTAAACTTAGCTTACTCCTCTCATATGTTAATTGAAAATTATTTAGGTAATTTAAAAGTTTAGAATAATTAGAATACATCCATAACTGGAAGCCATCTTAAAATCCATTAAATTTAGAAAAATAGAAATTAAAAAAAAATACCTTGTAGAGAGAGAGAGACTATTGCATTATTCCACGTAACAAACAAGGAAAGTATATGATCATGCTAATGTGAATCAATTGTATTCCGTTTATCATGAACTCTGCATTCTCTATACACAATACCACTATTAGTATAAATACACTTAGCATGAATCATATACTTTCCTTGTTTGTTACGTGGAATAATGCAATAGTTTCTCTCTCTCTACAAGGTTTTTTTTTTAAATCTATTTTTTTAAATTTTTCTTATATAGGCTGCAATTGATTTTAATGGATTTTAAGATGGCTGCCAGTTATGGATGTATTCTAATTATTCTAAACTATTAAATTACTTAAATAATTTTCAATTGACATATGAGAGAAGTAAGCTAAGTTTACTTTAAGTTTGAACACCTGGCTGCAGGTAACCGTAGCAGTAATAAGCAGCGCTGCTTGCTATTACAAGATTTGTCGTATCGTATACTATGTTATGCAAAATTCAATTAACACGTGAGGGATTTAATTATTAAAAAAATCAATTTTTAAGTAATTAATTATTGTTAATTCCAGCAGAACTACCTTGGCAGACATTACATTGCCAAATTGTTTATATTGCAATAAGCGTTTTCAATAATATTTCAATCAATTAACAGATGAGGGATGGTTTTCACTAATGCCGGATCTTAGACCATTAGTTACTTAACATCCATTGCACATATGGAAATTAATTCATAAATATATCATTATGAAATTAGGTGAAATATCATTAGGTGAAATATCACACCTAATTCTAGAATCTGAGATATGCAATTAAATCAGCTATTTGGACAGATTCAAGAGTGGTAATTGCAGGAGTACAGTGACGTTTTCACAAAAAGTCTTGTTGTAATGCTTTTTATATAATCATCCATCATCTTACTACTAGAACTACCTCATTCATACATTGAAGAATGACCAGATCTTAAGCATATGTTCCCCAAATAGTATGAAGTTTTTAACCCGACTTCAAAAAGGAGGATGGTTCTCAATTCGTCTGTTTTTTTTTTTTTTATGTTTGTTACCTCAGAACTCCGTCATTTATTAACCGATTTTGAATTTTTTTTTTGTTTTAAAGAGTTTGATTTCCGATTGGTCCCATTGTCACCAAATCGTATTCTGATGAACGGATCCCCTGAAAATCGAGGAAAACCCTCATTTTATATGTGATAACCGATTTATGCGATATAAAAACCGACTTCAAAAAAATTTTTACAAAAAAAACCGACCCTAAAAAAACTAATTTGTACAAAAAAAAAACAAAATGCTTGTAAAATAAATTGAAAATCTATTATAAAAAAATGCACTAAAAATTAAAAAAAAAAAAAAACGGATAAAAAATGTGTTCTAAGAAAATGCACTAAAAATTAGTTGGTCGTTTAGTAGGTCTACCCATATTTAGACAAATAAAATTAGTTATAGAACTTCAAAGTCACTAAAAAGCGAGTGTTAAAACCTATTTTGACAAAATGGAAATCCGACTTAAAAAATCAAATACTCTATAACAAAAAATGCACTAAAAAGTAAAAAAATTATTGCATATTCTTGTGCCAATTTTAGTTCACCTAAACAAAAATTTTTAAATATATATGTACAATTATTGTTATTTTTGGAGGCGGTGTCCAAATTTTATGTGAATTTCTCTATGCTGACACCGACTCCAAAAATAACAATAATTGTGCATATATATTTAAAAATTTTTGCTTAGGTGAACTAAAATTGGCACAAAAATATGCAATTATTTTTCTACTTTTTAGTGCATTTTTTGTTATAGAATATTTGATTTTTGAAGTCGGGTTTCCATTTTGTCAAAATAGGTTTTATTCTTAGTTACTTAACATCCATTGCACATATGGAAATTAATTCATAAATATATCATTATGAAATTAGGTGAAATATCATTAGGTGAAATATCACACCTAATTCTAGAATCTGAGATATGCAATTAAATCAGCTATTTGGACAGATTCAAGAGTAGTAATTGCAGGAGAACAGTGACGTTTTCACAAAAAGTCTTTTTGTAATGCTTTTTATATAATCATTTATCATCTTACTACTAGAACTACCTCATTCATACATTGAAGAATGACCAGATCTTAAGCATATGTTCCCCAAATAGTATGAAGTTTTTTAAAGTATGTTCATTATTTAACCCAGGTAGAGAAGTAAGTATTATTTTTTTCATTAAAATGCTGATAAGTTGTATATACCAAATTCACAGGATTCACTGAAGCTCAACCGATCGACCCACGTGTGTGTTCGGCCGAACTAAGAAGTAAGAAATCTTAGTAAGATAGTCAAAATAAATATAATTTTGTTCTGAGCATCTGAGTCAGCGAGTTTCGGTCTGGACACACTTTCTTTTGCTTCTTAATCAGTGTTGCCAGATATCTCGTTTAACAGTAGATCTACTGCTTTGTTAGTATATCTACCTTTTTTTTTTTTTAATAAATAAAAAAATTTTTGAATATGTGTCATTTTTTTCAATTTTTTATAATAATAATTAATTTCAAACTCCCCAGTCGTACAAATACAAAATCAGTCATTACAGACCATATTCCATTATTTGAAATAATAGAATATGGTTTTGTAATTACTTTAACGTATTATTTTATAATGAGATTTTAAACAATAAGTAATGCAATATATGACAAATAAAAAGAATTAATATTGTTTAATATTTGAAGAAAAAAAATTCTATAATATATTAAATACTAATGTAATATAATTTTAATTATTCTGAATAAAAGTATTTATTTCAAACTATTTAAATTGGAATTTTCACTTTTTGAATCTACCGCTGTATTTTGGTGGATCTATCGCTTTTTAAGAAATCGGACTGGCGACACTGATCATAACCTATTTGTTTATGTATCAAATTCAGAACATTTCTCATGTGTTGACAATTTTTATTATTGTAATAAGTGAGATAAAAATTTAATAAAATGGATAATTTTATAAGGAGTATTTTAATGGAGGAACTTCTATATGACCCAGCCGATTTCTTAAAAAGCGGAAGATTAAAAAAAAAAGCGGTAGATTCAAAAAGTGAAAATTCCAATTTAAATAGTTTGAAATAAATACTTTTATACAGAATAATTAAAATTATATTACATTAGTATTTAATATATTATAGAATTTTTTTTCTTCAAACATTAAATAATATTAATTCTTTGTATTTATCATATTATCATATTGCATTACTTATTGTTTAAAATCCCACTATAAAATAATACCTTAAAGTATTTACAGAACCATATTCTATTATTTCATATAATGGAATATGGTCTGTAATGACTGATTTTGTATTTGTACGACTGGGGAGTTTTAAATTAATTATTATTATAAAAAATTGAAAAAATTGTCACAAATTCAAAATTTTTTTTATTTGCTCAAAAAATTAAAAAAAAACGGTAGAACGGTAGAAATACTAAAAAAGCGGTAGATCTACCGTTAAACGGGATATCTGGCAACACTGCCCGTGACGTAGATACTAAGTAAAATGGCGGCATAAGAAAAGTTTCTTAGTAAGCATAAAGTGTCCCGGCCGACGACTGAGTAAGATAATCTGACTATCTTACTAAGATTACTAACTTCTTAGTTCGGCCGACCACGACCATTGCATTGACTCTATAGTATGTTATCTTTGGTATTGTATGGATGTCTTCTGCCATATATTTGAGGAAGGTTCAGTACTTTGAGAAAAACTTGATCACTATTGGTCTTGTTACCCTAATGCTTCGTTTAGACTACGACATAAGTTGCGGCACAAATTTCAGACATAAATTAATTTTTTCGCACTTAAACAGATGTTTGGTGTCTGGACACTATCCAGACAAAAAAGTATTAAAAAGTACGGAACTCGTGTCACACACAAAATAACTTATTTTATTTTTTTTAATGGGGTTTAACCTCCGTTTTTGAGACACGACGGTCTATAACAGAGGTCACCCACATCATTATTTTTCAACCTTTATTAATTTATACTTTTACATTTTTATGATGTGAGTGGAGAATCAGTAGTTCGTATGCAAACAAGGAATTGGTAGGTGTGCGGCTGCAGTCGACTTTGATAGGAAATATGCCGATATTCATCTGGAGTTCGTGAAAGGAAACTGCAGAAAACCTTCACAAGCATAGCCCGTTACTTCTTACTTGTCCATATGCGGACAGTTTAGACAATCAACCGCCCCATTAGTTTTTTTTTTAAATTAACAAACTGCCGGTGTCGGGATTTGAACCCATAACCTACCAGTTCCAAGTAGAAACAACGCCTTAACAAGCGCAGCTACTTGGCTGGTAAATGAACTTTTTGCTGATTATGTTATAATTAAACAACGATGTAAACGCTATATTTATTACTATATAATATGTATATTAGAATGTATACAAAATGTCGAACCTGTTTGTAAACCTAGAGAGAAGACACTTGGACACTTGGACACAAGGTGTTTACACAGCCTCTGATTTGACACGAATTATAGTGTCGCAATAAATGTCACAATTAGAGACACCCGTGTTCACACACAGGCACTCGGTGTACACACTGAGTGTACAGTGTCTAGTGTTCTAGTCTAAACGAACCTTAAGGAGTGTTCTTACGTTTGGAAAGTTCCCAAATGATCTTTTCAGAGATTGCTTTCCCACCCCTAGAAATAATTTCCTGCCAAGTTATGACTACGGCTGCCACCTCTAAAAAATGTCAAAGCCAGAGTTTTGGATAATCTCCGGTTTTCGAAATTTTTTCGTCCGAAGACTATAAAATATTTTTTTTATTATATTAAGACAAAAGTAAAATATAAATAACAATTCAACACTTTTTTCACATTAAATTTTTATTTATTTACCAATCTTTTTTTTGTTGTGTTAAATTTCCGTTTTAATTTAATATAAACTCAATACTATACTAAACACAAATAAAGTTTTACATAAGTTAACAAAATATACTTTAAATATTTACGAATAAAATGCATACATTATGATAACGTATACTTGACCAACATAAACATCATCCAATGTTACAAACTACGCATACGCGCTACTTTTCGTGAGTACATACACATATACTTTGACAAAACATTTATACAAGGGTTACTAAGAAACAATACGTAAGTAAAATATAAACCAATATTTTATACAAAGAATTTTACTTAAAAAAAATCAAATCATGTTCAAGTATTGGTTTTTGTCTGGAGAACACATTAATCGTCCGGAGACAGGAGGAAAGTTTCTAAAACCGGAGTCTCCGGCCGAAAACTAGAGAGGTTGCAACCCCAGTTGTGACATTGTTATTCTTTTGATTTGTTTCCCCAGTCCTCCCTCTTGGCAGTTCCATATGACCAACCAATATTACATTTCTACAAATTCTAAATCCAAGCATAAAAGTAAATAGAAGAGCAGCCTGCGCATACAATCTTTAAGATGTTTGAGTAATGATTTTCATATGGACATCTGTTATCTACTTACTAGCTCATGTGTTAGTTGTTCCAGGCATACACTATTGGAGATTCCTACAAATTATATTGTGTTGAAAATTATTAAGAATAATTTTTTTGGACCTAACACATATTTCTAAGTTCAAAGAAAAGTATTAAGTTATAAACGAAAAATATTTAATATGAATTATTTTTGTCCTCAAGAAAGGAGTTTAATTATTATAAAAAAATTATAAAATCTAAGATAATTTACTTTGAAACAAATATATTTTCTATTTGGTTCAAAAAAGCATTCTTCAAAAATGGTGTTTTTTTTTGTGTATCGAGTATCGGAATCTGTTGTAAGTTCTGCAGCGTTCCTTTTGAAGGCTATAGAGAGCCAATATACCACGAAGCACTTGAGTGATGTTTCTGTTCTTCAGCCATGTCCATCGATCCTACCTACTAGATGTGAAAAATCACTATCGCTAAAATTTTTATATATGTATCTATCTATCTATATATATATATATATATATATATATATATATAATAATAATAATAATGGAGTTTTGCCCCCGTTTCTGAGACATCACGGTCTATAACAGAGACCACCCACATCATTATTTTTCAACCTTTATTAATTTTTTTAACTGTACATTTTTTATGATGTGAGTAGAGGACATGGAATTAATATGCAGACTAAGAATAGAAAGGTTGTGCGGCTGCATATATATATATATATATATATATATATATATATGTATATGTATATATATAAATATCAACATGTGACAAGTTTATGTGACTGTGGACTCTCTAGACGTCACAGTGTTCCGATTGGAATGAAAATTAGTATTTAAGGCACATTTGGTATTTAAACTGTCAAGTTTGTCAATGGGTAAAATCGAGCAAAAGGGAAGGGGGTTTAGTGGGAGGGGGAAACACAAAATTTGTCATATATCCCTTATTATTTGAAAAATCTAAAAATTTATAGGAAGTAAAGTTGTACTTAGTTTTTCTGTTAATATTTACAGAAATATTTACAATTAAAGATTGAAAGTTAAAATTCTAAATATCTCTGTACACTTTAGAGTTTGGAAAAAATGATAAGGTAATGAACTGTAGCAAAGTTGATTTTCTAAAACGTCACTCCGTATACATTTTTCGATTGTTCTAATGTTAAGAGGGATAATAAAAAATAACTATAAATTATTTTATTAAAATTTTATTTCAATTTTGAAATGTCAATTTTGATCGTCGTTTCCATAGGAACTATAAACTATAATAGCACACTATAAATCGTTATATATCGTTGTATTTTGGCTATTAATAAATTTAAATTTTCCAAATACTAAAATCATATCAGATATGATATTTCATTTTGATCACAATAAAATGATGACCGCTAGACAGTGGTTTATCTATTCTAAGGAAATTCACTAAGTTGAAGCAGCTCCTACGTAACGATTTTTTGTCAGGACGTCGCTATGGCAACCTACTTAGATATTTTAAAGAAAAATTTTAGTACGTTTTTTTTTTAATTTCGTATTATTTTAGATTGAGTAATTAAAAATATAATTTTTTCGCTTCTTTATTTTCTTGACTATCTTGTCTATAAAAATTTATCTAGAAAAGTAAGGATCTTTTCCCCCCTTGAAATCACTTCCTATGATCCTAACAAACTGTTTTAACCCCTTTTTTGTTGGGAGGGGGGTTTAAACGAATAAGATCCAAAAGTTAATTTAATTTAAAATAATAAATAAAAAGTAATCGAGTAATGAATATAAATTAAATTTCAACTCATTTTCGCCAGTTTCTGGAAAATAATTATATAAATTACCTTGATGATGCCCCATTGAAAACAAAACATGATTTTTGGTTCCAACTGGACGGTGCATCACCCCGTTTTAAACGGGTTGTTCAAGAATGCCTGGATGAATTTTACTCCTGGATTTGTCGTTTAGAACCAGTTTCTTGTACTCCTAGGTCTCCGTATATTAACACTTTGAGTTTTACTTGTAGAGGGTAGTATAAGAAAAGGTTTATGAAACGACTGAACAACACAGACGATCTAATTCGTTGAATCCAAATTGTAGTCCCTCGGAAGTAAGAGCCAAAACCAATCGTTTTTATTCGAAACAATCAAAAGCTGTTAAAAAATGCAACAGTTTTGATTTGAGAACACACACAAACGTATAATTTACGAAACAATTTATTAATGCAACAAAATAATTTAATATTTAATTCTAATTAAAAATTTATTCAAAATAATGTGATTTATATTTATTGAATTTATAATGGACATTTTATTAATTTTGTTTTCTGTCTGCACAGGAGAATGCAGTGGAAATGTTCGTGTTGAATTGAAAATGCCAAGATACGTTGAAAAAGGTCAGAGTGCAACATTACATTGTGTACATAGTGCTAATCCAGATATGGTATACAAAGTTGAATGGCGAAAGAATGGTAATAAAATATTTCAATATATCAAAGAAAGGAATCCACCGTATGTGAATTTTACTATAAATGGAGCAAAACTAGATGTAAGTATAATATAATTGGTTATTATTCAGGAGTGCACATGTAAAATTCCTATCGTTTTACAGACAGCAAAAGTCTTTATATAGAACATGTTGGATTCACTTTAAGTCACGCCATTTTTAACCCGACTTCAAAAAGGAGAATGGTTCTCAATTCGTCTGTTCTTTTTTTTTTTAATGTTTGTAACCTCAGAACTCCATCATTTATTAACCGATTTTGAATTTTTGTTTTTTTTTTGTTTTAAAGAGTTTGATTTCCGATTGGTCCCATTTTCACCAAATCGCATTCTGATGAAGGGATCCCCTGGAAATCGAGGAAAACCCTCATTTTATATGTGATAACCGATTTCTGCGAAAGGATATACTCATTCATAATGGGAAAATAAGAAAATTTTTTTAATTCGAACTGGAATATCTTACGACTTACTGAAAAAATCTTTCATTTTCTCAGCGCAACCCCTTCGAATAAAACTCGTGTGTTTTATTGGAAAAATTACGAAAGGGTTTAAGGCCACGGTATCCCAGGAATCAAAAAAGCTATTATGCTCAAATTTAAACGTAGCGTGAGAACCACCAGATGATGACACGTATTAAATAATTTCAACATTACCGGTTTAATAGTTTCCAAGATATTTAACCCCAAAAATCAACGTTACGGTCACTCACTGACTGACTCGCTTGTCATCAAAAACTGTGGGGTACTTCCAGTTGTCCTAAAAAGTTAATTTTTAGTAGCAAGCCTTAGGCTAAAACCACCTAGAAAAGTCTGAACACCATAAGTTTCCTTGTGCCTCCGTGGGGAGAGGCGGAAATATCTACCTTGAAAAACGTAGAGATAGAAGAAAACTTTAAAAACAAAAATTATTCTTTTTTTAAAAAGACACAACTTTTTTTCATAAAATTTCTAGATTTGTGATAATTTCTGCTCAAACATTGGCAATTATTTATACAAATAAATAAAATAAAATAAATAAAGTGCCTGTCTGTGATTTCAAAATAAGGGCTTTTTCTTGAGCTCAAATGTTTATCTACTAGTTATCAAAAGCCTAACAATCGTTTTTAAATTTTCTTTGCCTGTCTAAAGATTATTAAAATAATCAAAGTGAAATCTAGGTTTTTTGAAATTACATTTAAAATTTTGCCCCTATTCCTAGAACATTGGTTTGGATTTTATAAATACGTATTTCGACTACAATGTAGTCATCATCAGTATGAATTAGCTAATCGTAACTATCTCTGGGATATGCATTCAGAGATATGTTGCTTGTTGCTAATTTGGTGCGTGTCTCACTATTCCTAGAACATTTGTTTGTATTTTATAAATACGTGAGACACGCACCAAATTAACAACAAGCAACATATGTCTGAATCCATATCCCAGAGATAGTTACGATTAGCTAATTCATACTGATGATGACTACATTTTAGTCGAAATACGTATTTATAAAATACAAATAAATGTTCTAGGAATTATAGGGAGAAGAATAGGGGCAAAATTTTAAATGAAACTTTGCCTATCTGTTTGTTTGTACAGGCTAACCTCCGTAACTCCTGAACTGATTTTGACGGAACTTTTATTGGCACGTAGAGAACTTTTCAGAGAGTAATCTAGACTACTTTTTAACCCGACTTCAAGAAGGAGGATGGTTCTCAATTTGTCTGTTTTTTTAAATAATGTTTGTTACCTCAGAACTCCGTCATTTATGAACAGATTTTGAATTTTTTGTTTTCGTTTTAAAGGATTTGATTTCCGATTGGTCCCATTGTCACCAAATCGCATTCTGATGAGGGGGTCCCTTGGAAATCGAGGAAAATCCTCATTTTATATGTGATCTACGATTTCTGTGAAAATTTTTTTTTTTTTTTAAAGTGTATACTCATTCATAATGGAAAAATAAGAAACTTTTTTTAAAAACCGCCTGCAAAAAATTTTTTATATTAAAAAAACCGACTTTTATATTTTATTTAAAAAAATATTAATTATTTTATATTAAAAAAAATAAATAATGCATGTAAAAAAAATGTCAGAAAAAATGCACAAAAAATTTAAAAAAAAAAAAAAGCGGATAAAAAAAATGTGTTACAAACAAATGCACTAAAAATTAGTAGGTCTATCTATATTCAGACAAATAAAATCAGTTTTAGAACTTCAAGTCACTAAAAAGCGAGAAATAAATAAAAATTTTCTTAAATTATAATTAAAAATGGAAAACCGACTTCAAAAATCAAATATTCTAAAACCAAAAATGCACTAAAAAGTAAAAAAATAATTCCGAGTCACTGAAAAGCGAGAAATAAATAAAAAATTTTCACAAAATGGAAAACCGACTTCAAAAATCAAATATTCTAAAACCAAAACTGCACTAAAAAGTAAAAAAATATTTGCGTATTCTTGTGTCAGTTTTAGTTCACCTAAGCAAAATTTTTTAAATATATATGTACAATTATTGTTATTTTTGGAGGCGGTGTCCAAATTTTATGGGAAGGATAAATTTTATGTGAAGCATTAAAATTTAATTAAATACAATATTTTTTCGAAATATAAACGACAATATTTTTTCAATTTCCTTATGCTAACACAATAATTGTACATATATATTTCAAAATTTTTGCTTAGGTGAACTAAAATTGACACAAGAATACGCAATTATTTTTTTACTTTTTAGTGCATTTTTGGTTTTAGAATATTTGATTTTTGAAGTCGTTTTTCCCTTTTTTTCAAAAATTTCTTAAATTTACCAATAATATTTATGTTTCCTGCGTAATAATGAAAAGGAAAAACTGTACAAATTAAGTGAAAATTAGAGTCTATATATGCGGACAAGCGTGCCAGGCACGATGTGTAATAATTAATAATAAATAAAGAAATGCATGCTTCAGTTTTTATGAAAAACAACCCCCTAATAAGGGAGTGGAATAGTAGTCGGTGAAAGTTTATTTTGAGCCCCTTTTTAATTAAGTTAGAAACCTTTTTTTAAAATTGTAAATTGGTATTTCGGCTATTAATATAAAAAAGAAAATCAATCTCGACGGGGGTGAAAGTTTGTATTGGGGGTTCCGCTTTTTTTAAGTTTAGAGGCATGATAATTTAGGCTATTAATAACAAATAAAGAAATATGTGTTTCAGCGTTTTTAGAAAATCAACCCTTTAGTGCGAGCTATAGGAGATTAAAATTTGTATTGAATATTCGCCTTTCTTTGAAGAAAATAACAGCTATTAATAACAAATAAATATATACGTGTTTCAAAGACGCGACGCGACGGATACTGCTAGTCATTTATGTAGGGTGCTCTGTATATAAATCATATTTTGACAAAATGGAAACCCGACTTCAAAAATCAAATATTCTATAACAAAAAATGCACTAAAAAGTAAAAAAATAATTGCATATTCTTGTGCAAATTTTAGTTCACCTAAGCAAAATTTTTTAAATATATATGTACAATTATTGTTATTTTTGGAGGCGGTGTCAGCATAGAGAAATTCACATAACATTTGGACACCGCCTCCCAAAATAACAATAATTGTACATATATATTTAAAAATTTTTGCTTAGGTGAACTAAAATTGGCACAAGAATATGCAAATATTTTTTTACTTTTTAGTGCATTTTTTGTTATAGGATATTTGATTTTTGAAGTCGGGTTTCCATTTTTTCAAAATATGGTTTATTTCTCACTTTTTAGTGAATTTGAAGTTCTATAACTGATTTTATTTGTCTAAATATGGGTAGACCTACTAAACGACCTACTAATTTTTAGTGCATTTTTTTATAACAGATTTTCAGTTTTCTTTACATACATTTTGTTTTTTGTAGTAAAAATTTTTTTTTTAGGGTCGGTTTTTTTTTGTAAAAAATTTTTTTTAAGTCGGTTTTTTAAATAATTTTCTTATTTTCCCATTATGAAAGAGTATACCCTTTCAAAAAAAAAAAATTTCCCAGAAATCGGTTATCACATATAAAATGAGGATTTTCCTCGATTTCCCGGGGATCCCCTTATCAGAATGCGATTTGGTGCCAATGGGACCAATGGGAAACCAAACTCTTTAAAACAAAAAAATCAAAATTGAAAATCGTTTCATAAATGACGGAGTTCTGAGGTGACACATAAAAAATAAAAAAAATACAGACGAATTGAGAACCATCCTCCTTTTTGAAGTCGGGTTAAAAAACAGGCAAAAAATACCAGCAATTCTACATAGAATTTTGAACAAAAAAGTTCCTTATCCATATCCGCATATTCATCGTAAGTATAAGTTTCTACGGCGGAGAAACACTAACTATTGTTTAAAACATGATATTATCCTTTATTTATAAACAAAGGTATCTACTTCTTGAACTTCGAGAAAATCAATTTATTACTTTTTAAGCTAAATTTTTTTTATTTATTAATAGATAGTCAAAATTAATTTATGTATTTGTTAAAATAAAGTAATTTAGAGAATACGAAAATGAAGTTTTTTGTCTTTTCATGATACCTCAAACAACTAGTGGAATATCCTCCAGTTTGGGATATTCCACTTGTCGTTTTCTCCAGTATTCTAAGCAATAAAAATAATATGTTGATTGAGCGAATTAATCCCATGAAAATTGACTACATTTTTTTTGCTAACTAAAAGTTTATAACCAATATTATAAAACTTAATAGAACTTTTTTGACACACCAGATAGTCAGTCTTGAAAATTTTGTGATCTTTCGAATGAAAACAGCAAATCTCTATTGTTTTTCGTTCAAACGCTATATTGCAAAAAGGGGAGGGCAATAGATCATGCTTTTATAGAATATTTTTGATTGTTATTTTTGGAGGCGGTGTCCAAAAATTATGTGAAAATCTCTATGCTGACACCGACTCCAAAAATAACAATAATTGTACATATATATTAAAAATTTTTGCTTCTAAAATTGGCACAAGAATATGCAATTATTTTTTTAATTTTTAGTGCATTTTTTGTTATAGAATATTTGATTTTTGAAGTCGGGTTTCCATTTTGTCAAAATAGGTTTTATATATTTCTGAAGTTGAAAAATTTGATCTGATAAACAAAATAAATGTAGTATGCTAAAAATTTCGCTGCGTGATTTTATATATTTTAAGTATAAAAAAATTACAATAAGATTTTTATTCTTTAGTGGGAAAACTCCAATGATAAACAAATCAAGTTAACTGGTTTGGACTTCACAGCATCTGGATCATACACGTGTATTGTATCATTGGAAACGCCATTAATTTTCACAAAAGAATCTCAACACCAAGAACTTGAAGTAATATGTAAGTACCTATGCGGTAAATACGTAATAACTTATGCCATAAAACAGAGTAAGATATACACTTTTTAAATCCTTTATCGAAAACTCAAAACAGGCAGTTGTCGAAAATTTTCAAAGGACTAAATTCCAATATTTATACGGTATTAAATTTTCTATTGTAGTCACAAATAAAAATAACTTCAATCAATAATAATGTATTATGGGTTTCTTTTAGTTCGCACAACCAAATTTATCTAGATATAGATGTTGGATCAATGAACAAAAATATACTTGTTCAATATTAATTAAGTGTCCATTTTGTTGATGTATCTATTTCTTGGATTTCGATTTTTCTCAAAAAATTTATTTTATTTACAGAGTTTGTTTTTAATCTGATACGACACAGAATCTCAAAAATAGACATTTTATCAAAAATATATACCCAATGTTTTTAAAAAAATATGTTTATTGACATTAAAACTAAACCTCTATGACTTTCTTTCTAGCGGAATTGGGTTGTAATTTGTAATTGTATATGCTAGCCAGTGGTATAGCGTAGTGGGGGCGGCAGGGGCAACCCACCCCACGCGCACCTTTAGGGAGCGGCAAAATTTCAAAATAAATAATAATATCTTGTAAATATTTGAACCATTTCATTCTTTTTTAAATACTTTGCTATTAAAAAAAGTAGACAAAGAAAGTTTTAGTAAAAGATAGAAGTTTTGCTTATAATTCTAACAAGTATATGATTTTTCAATAAAAATATAAATATTAAGAGTATCGTTCTAATTCTAATTGGAAGTCAATTTGCGTTTTATATTCAATTCGCTAATAACGTAATCTTGTTGATCGTCAGTCAAGGTATAATCATAAGTGTCCTATACCTGTTATATCAATGTAAGTGGCATACGTGTAAGAATTTTTGTAATAAATGTGATTATTATATTGTAAAACATATATATATATATATATATATATATATATATATATATATATATATATATATATATATATATATATATATATATATTTACATAATAATGATGACTGTTCTTGCCGAAAAGTTCTGTAGAATTACTGTATATATAGTCTTTTAAAGTGAAATACCTAAATAAGAGGGCGGCAAAATTTTTTCCCCGGGCGGCTGACACCCGCGCTACGCTACTGAAGCAAGCCCCCATTTTTCTGTATAGATTTGAATTTTAAAAAAATTTTGAGAATGAATGTGTCAAAAATCGAAATTTATACCTTTTGTTTCGATGTAATCACACTTTAGTAAGAAAAACAAAATTGAAAATTTCTCTCTTAATTAGTAAAGTTAGTTAATTTTGTGTTGAAGGGGTTGTTAACTTGACGAAATAATTTTAGTTTGACTAGTTTGGGGTACACTGTCCATTGATCAGAAATAGGTATATGATAATTATTATCATATATTTTCTGATGAAGGGAGAGTGTTCGGAAACTTGTCAAAATAAAATTATTGTTACGAAAATCTCAAATATTTGTATTATTTAATAATTAAAATTAGTTAAAACTATTTTTGATCTTTGTGGTCATTCCGATTTTGATCAAAATAATATAACTTACAACATCAGTCAATTTGACCTAGGTCAAATGTTCATATAAAACGAGCGGAGTCTTGTTGGATTTAAAATCATGGAAACCAGGAATGAATATTATAAAAAATTTATTTCATCACAAAATTTTAAAGGATATCAATCCATATCTTCACAACGCATGACTTTAAAAAAAATGGATTGGGCATATATCAATGTCCATTAAGCTAACAGAGCAACCTGAGCAGAACACAATTATAATTGTCTCATAATTAGACGCTAATTAAATGCTAATAAAATGGCCTAATTAAAAATTAAATGCTCTTTGTTGTATTTTGTTACCGCATGCTCTGCTAGCTTAATATTAAGCTAGCAGAGAAATATTTGAAAAATCAATTTATTATATTGTATGGAATATGAAATTATTAAGCTATTAAATGCTAATTAAATGCTTTAATTACAAATTAAATACTCTTTGTTGTACTGTGTAATCGCATGCTCTGCTAGCTTAACCTCCAGAGCAATATTAAAAAAATCAATTAATTATATTGTATTTAATATCAAATTATTAAGCTAATTAAATGCTAATTAAGAATTAACTTATCTTTGTTGTATCGTGTAACCGCAAAGAGCAGTTAATTTTTAATTAGGGCATTTAATCAGCATTTAATTAGCTTAATAATTTGATATTAAATATAATATAATTAATTGATTTTTTAAACATTGCTCTGCTAGCTAATGTTAATTTAGCAGTGCATGCGGTTATACGACACAGCAAAGAGCAGTTAATTTTTAATTATAGCATTTAAATAGCATTTTATTAGCTTAATAATTTGTTATTAAATACAATATACTGAATTGATTTTTGAATATTGCTCTGCTAGCTTAACATTAAGCTAGCAGAGCATGCGATAACACAATACAACACAGAGCATTTAATTGAATTAGCGTATAATTATGAGACAATTTTAATTATGTTCTGCTCAGGTTTCTCAGCTAGCTTAATGGACATCACGTATCAACACCAAAATCATAGCTACCTATTGTATTTTCATAGGATTCTTTGAACTTTTACATTTGATTGTAGCAAATCGACTTTTGAAAAAATGTTCCGAACAAAAATTTCCAAAATTTTTAAAGAAAACATTTCTGTTGTTTGAAATTTTGCCGTAACTCTTTTGACTGTTTTCGAAATAATGTTTAGCGGTAGGGTATCGTAGTTGAAATTAGTTTATTATTATTAGTTAATTTTTATTATTAGTTAAAATTGAGTTAATTTCATTAGCTCCATTTTTTGCTTATAAATATGCTATTTCAAGAGTAAAACGCCGTAACATTTTTTACCATATTGCCAAAATTAAAATTTATACGAATTTTTTTATAAAAAAAATTTCGTCAGTTTTTTTCTTATCGTTTTTTGACTACTTTAAAATCTTAAAAAGAAGACAACAATTATTGTATTATTTAGAAAACATGTTAAATTGAAGTTGGCTCCAGATTCAAGTCGATTTATTAAATAGAACGCAAATAGGAATTAAAATTTCAAATTCGCCCCTTTACCAAGATCAGTTTTTTGTATTATAAATACGTATTTCGACTACAAAGTAGTCATCATCAGCAAAAATTAGCTAGTCGTAATTTACTCTTTGACAATTAGAAATAGACAGTTTCCCGTCGTGTGAAAGTGTCACCAAATTAGCAATGAGTAACGTATCCTGAGACAATATAAAAGTAATTTTAATAAGAGTAAGGTTAACAAGAGTAAACTTGAATGAAAGAAATTTTAGCAAGAGTAATTTCAATAAAATTTATTATATTTTAAAATTTAAAAATTTATTTAATTTTAATATATTTTGGTTAATTTCTTATTTATTTTTATTTTTGTCTATTGATATCGACTTTCTATCTATTTCTAATTGTCAAAGAGTAAATTACGATTAGCTAATTTATACTGATGATGACTACTTTGTAGTCAAAATACGTATTTATAATACAAAAAACTGATCTAGGTAAAGGGGCGAATTTGAAATTTTATTTCAAAAACCTTCAGTTCTCATTAATTATCATTTGATAATCTAATAAGCAAATAGGAACTGTTTTTCAGCGTTATTATATATTAAGATATGTGACCGCAACGGGTTAAGCAAAAATAATTTAGGTGCCATTTTTCCCAAAAATTCCGCATTTCTGCGGCCCCACTGAAGGTGGTGAAGTGCATCTCAAAATATACAACATTACCTATTTGTAACAAAAATTCGACTAATACTTAATTGGTACAATTTGGTACAATTTTTTAATAGAATTTTATTGACACACCAGATAGTCAGTCTTAATGAAAATTTTGTGATCTTTCGAATGATGAAAATACCAAATCTCTATTGTTTTTCGTCCAAACGTTATATTGCAGAAAGGGGAGGGCAATATAACATGCTTTTATAGAATCTTTTTGATTGTTATTTTTGGAGGCGGTGTCCAAAAATTATGTGAAAATCTCTATGCTGACACCGACTCCAAAAATAACAATAATTGTACATATATATTAAAAATTTTTATATATTTGAAAATTCGATGTAGAATTGCTTTGTTATCTATACTTATATGGAACATCCAGTATATGCGTATCTACTAAATGCGTATCTACTGTACATGCGTACCTACAAAAACAAAAATGAGGCAATGTTCTCTCAAATTCTCTACCAAAAGTTTTGATAACCCACCCAAAATAGGAATGAAAGGTGACCAAATAAGCGCCACAAAAAGTTGAGCCATGTAAATAATGGACAAATTTTAAAGGCCCTAAATAGTTTAAAGAATAGTAGCAAGAGATGAATAAGCCTTTTTTAAGATATCACAATGATTAGTAACAAAAAGTCGACTAATGCTTAATTGGTACAATTTGTTTTCAGATTTTGAACACTAATTCTTATGTTTTATTATCTAATATTTTATAGTGCCGCAAACTTCAGATCCAAAGATAACATTTGAAAAGGAAATGTACAATGTTGGTGAAACATTAGTAGCTAATTGTACAACATCTGTTGCACGACCCCAACCTCATATCATGTGGTTAATCAACGATCAAAAAGTGAGTTACTATATCATCCCTATCCCTTTCTCCTTCCATTAACAAATTTAATATTATATTATTTGCATAAATATTCAATATTATGTTAATTAGGTTAATGAAGCATTGGTCAAATCATTTACAAATGTGCATAGAAACGGTGTACGAAATGGTTTAGGGGTGACAACTACAAATGGACATATAAGGGGTGGACGTTCACATCATCATCATGCCGATGAGGCGGTCAGTCAATTGAGTGTTGAGGTATCGGAATTACATGCTGGGGACTCTGGTAAACTAGAATTAACATGTGTAGCCACCATACCTTCCTATTTAGGACATGGTGAAAAATATGCAGATATGCGTACACACACAGTTACAAGTAAGTACCACATATTCAATTGTTAACAAAATAAATGCATGATAAAAAAAGAGCCAATAGTCCAGAGAAAGTAGACATTTCACATACATTTATTTGTGTATACTTAAGCGTCAACATTACGATGTTTGTCCAAATTTCTTTCAGTTACGTAAGACAAACTGTAGAAGACTTTAGCGTATACTATTTAGACATATGTTATTGTCATTTTTAATTAAATACTGATATGAAAAAATTAACTCGTCAACCAGGAATCGAACCTCGGGCCTCTGGATATCTAATCCAGTATGCTTCCGCTACACCAAAGACGACAGTGACGTAACAGCCAACCTTTTCATATCATTCTTATTTTTATTTATTACAATGACATTTGTCTAAATAGTATACGCTAAAGTCTTCTACAGTTTATCTTACGTAACCGAAAGGAATTTGGACAAACATCGTAATGTTGACGCTTAAGTATACACAAATAAAAACAAATATTAAAAATAACTTCGACTGAAGTAATACTGTCAAAATAAATAAAAATAAGAATAATATGGAAAGGTTGGCTGTTACGTCACAGTCGTTTTTGGTGTAGCGGAAGCATACTGGACTAGATATCCAGAGGCCCGAGGTTCGATTCCTGGTTGACGAGTTAATTTTTTCATATCAGTATTGAATTAGACATTTCACTTCAAAAACTTCCGAGAAAGCTGGATTTTGGTTTTATCTTTGATATTATGGATCTGAACACAATTTTATAAATCGCCATGGACCCGAGTGCACTTAATAATTTTACGCGCGGTCAAAATTCAATATTTAAAAAATATCGTTATATCAACTTAGCGAATATCAAAATAAATATATCTCTTCTCTTTTCTTATTAATGTTCATGGTGACCTGTGACAGGTCTGACAACCTGAACCCGACTTTATCGGATTAACACCAATTTTGAACTGAATAAACTACAAACCCTTCAATTGATTGTAGTAAGCTTCATTTGTTTGTAGTAACAAGATTCGTCAAAATAAAACAATTAATTTCGTTCAAATAAAAGATAATGACAGTATTGTGAAAAAAATTATTGGAGTTTTGTAGAATCGTTTGCAGTTGATTGTAGTCTCCCAGTAAACAATATGACGTCTGTAAAAGTTCTTTAAGAGCTCTTATTAAAGATTTGGACGTCTTAAATTTTTCGTCAAATGGGGTCTTCAGGACTTCTTGAGGATGTCCAATGCGCCACCTCAAGAACTACTGAAGAATTCAATAATAAGTCTTTATAAACTTCATTAAGAGTTCTTTAAGACTAAATTAATATTTTAAGATTCCTAAAAATAGAGGCTAATAAAATATAAACAATTTTATATTAAAATTAATAAATATTTATTCATTTAATTTATATATATATATTTAAATTTATATTAATAATCATTACAATCATTTGGTTTGCTAAGTCCATGATATATTCCAACAGCAAAAGGTACAGCAACTTTTGAGTCAATTTCGACTAGTATTAGATAGAGTTTACTCTTCGAACTCTTTGAAATTGGCAAACTGTCAATATGCACGTTGATTTGAATAGTTTCTTTAAACTGGCCCAAATCGATAGCTTTCAGTTGGTCAATTAATCCTTTTTTCAGACCATAATGAAAATATTCTCCTGGTGCAACAGTAATAATAGTGGTATTTTTAGGAGAATTTAATAATATGCGGCAATCTTTTGGAAGATTTTTTAAGTCTTCTATCGACTCTACATTCCGAAGAATATTTAGATGCAATTTGAGTAATGTTAAACTCACAATTCCTTTGAGCTAACTTTTGACTCAAACTTAATTTTTTGATATTCTTGGGAATTGGTTCGAAGATGGGATCATCATCATCTTGGCAGACATCTCGGTTTCAAATCTTAATAAAAAATAGAAAATCATGATATTCATTTTTTAAATTCATTTTAATTCGTTAACCTTTAAGATACTTACAGATAAAACTAATTAAAAATAATCAAATAACGCACTTAAACTGGTTTTAAATACTTGATAACACTAAATAAATAAATTTATTTATAATAATACATTTACAAGTTCTCCAAATAAAAGCTTAAGAGAATGTTAAATTCTAGGTTAGACAGAAATAAAAACTATAACAAAAATGCGCGTGCGCTATATTGAGTAATAATATAAAAAACTTGGAAAAAAACTTCTTAAAAGGCTCCTATTTCTGACTTCTTGCGAAGTCATAAAAAATAGACTCTTAAATTAAAAGGCACCTATTTCTGACTTCTTGCGAAGTCAAAAAAAATTGACTCTTAAAGGGCTCCTATTTCTGACTGTTTACGAAGACAGAATAAAAGTCTACTTAATGAGCTCCTATTTCTGACTGTTTGCGAAACCATAAAAAAAGATGTCTTAAAGACCTCTCAATTGAGAATTCTGAAAAAAGAGGCCATTATGACGTCATAATTGTACTTCCTAATAAAGTCTTCAAAAAGACTTCTTTTGGAAGTCTTTCTGACTTGTATGTTTGCTGGGATTATAAAAAATAAATTATTTATAAATGCCCCAGTAAACATCTAAGTACGGGAATATACCTGTAACTAGGAGAATGTCATTAACAAACTACAAACCCTACAAGTGATTGTTGTAACAAGATTTACAAAATAAAACAATTAATTGTGTGAGTGAGAATAAATATACTCGGCACCATAATGTTGGGACAGCTTCCACTTATAGAAACTGTCAATATAGGAGTACTACATATATCTAAAATATCAATACAAATCTTCTTAAATACATTGATAGATGGCACTATATCATTATTCTTGCATAGAATCACTAACCTCTATTCTCTGGATAGCTGATAAGTATGAAAAACAGTTCAAAATATAGAGCTTGACTCGGTCAAGACATCGCCTGACAATATTGAGGTGATAACTAAATTAAGCGAAACATGTCATGAGCACGCAAGCGCAGTGAGTTGCATTTTAGTTCCTCCCTCAGTAGAGTGGCAATGATAGGCGGACTATATTATCAGCTATCCATATATAGAGGTCAGTGCATAGAATGGTCGTGGTCGGCCGAACTAAGAAGTTAGTAATCTTAGTAAGATAGTCAGATTATCTTACTTAGTCGTCGGCCGGGACACTTTATGCTTACTAAGAAACTTTTCTTATGTCGCCATTTTACTTAGCATCTACGTCACTGGCAGTGTTGCCAGATATTCCGTTTAACGGTAGATCTACCGCTTTTTTAGTATTTCTACCGTTCTACCGTTTTTTTGAAATTTTTTGAGTAAATAAAAAATTTTTGAATTTGTGTCATTTTTTTCAATTTTTTATAATAATAATTAATTTAAAACTCCCCAGTCGTACAAATACAAAATCAGTCGTTATAGACCATATTCCATTATTTGAAATAATATAATATGGTTCTGTAATTACTTTATGGTATTATTTTATAATGGGATTTTAAACAATAAGTAATGCAATATGATAATATGATAAATACAAAGAATTAATATTATTTAATATTTGAAGAAAAAAAATTCTATAATATATTAAATACTAATGTAATATAATTTTAATTATTCTGAATGAAAGTATTTATTTCAAACTATTTAAATTGGAATTTTCACTTTTTGAATCTACCGCATTTTTTCTTAATGTTCCGCTTTTTAAGAATTCGGCTGGGTCATATAGAAGTTCCTCCATTAAAATACTCCTTATAAAATTATCCATTTTATTAAATTTTTATCTCACTTTTTACAATAATAAAAATTGTCAACACACGAGAAATGTTCTGAATTTGATACATAAACAAATAGGTTAAGATCAGTGTCGCCAGTCCGATTTCTTAAAAAGCGGTAGATCCACCAAAATACAGCGGTAGATTCAAAAAGTGAAAATTACAATTTAAATAGTTTGAAATAAATACTTTTAATCAGAATAATTAAAATTATATTACATAAGTAGTATTTAATATATTATAGAATTTTTTTTCTTCAAATATTAAATAATATTAATTCTTTTTATTTGTCATCTATTGCATTACTTATTGTTTAAAATCCCATTATAAAATAATACCTTAAAGTAATTACAGAACCATATTATATTATTTCAAATAATGGAATATGGTCTAAATTTATTATTATTATAAAAAATTTTTAAAAATGACACTAATTCAAAAATTTTTTTATTTATTCAAAAAAAAAGGTAGATTTACTAACAAAGCAGCAGATCTACTGTTAAACGATATATCTGGCAACACTGATTAAGAAGCAAAAGAAACTGTGTCCAGGCCGAAACTCTCTGACTCAGATGCTCAGAACAAAATTACATTTATTCTGACTATCTTACTAAGATTTCTTACTTCTTAGTTCGGCCAAACACACACAATGTAAAGAAGGTTGGTGGGAACTCCTTCTCAATCATTTGTTAGAGTAAACTCGTACTGTTTTAAAAATACTCCAATAGTTTTTTTCACGATACTATCATTATCTTTTATTTGAATACAATTAATTGTTTTATTTTAATGAATCTTGTTACTACAAATAAATGAAGCTTATTACAATCACTTGTAGGGTTTGTAGTTTGTTAATAACAAAAAACTAACTAAACTAGCGTCTATTACAAAAAACAATTTGAAAAATATGTTAATAGTAAATAAACAAAAATTAATAATACAATGGCATCAAAAATGATAGTGAAAGATCATATGCATAGCACTACCATAACATCTAAGGTAGCTCAGTTGGTAGAGCATTGGTCTAGAATGCCAGAGGTCGTGAGTTCGATCCCCATCCCTAGATGTGTATGATTTTTCATATCAAGCATTTGATGTCAAAAAAATGTTATAAACTTTCATGTTTAGATATTTTTTAATAAAAATTTCATCGAATCTATTTATTTTACGAAAAAAATGTTTCCAACAAAAGATGTTAGGATTTTTATAAGAAACAACTTTCTAAGTTTCTTCTATCGCTTATCAATAACGATTCCGAGTGGAAATCAACTCCCAGAGTGTCAAGGTCAAATTAAAGGTCACCGTAATGTCCTTTAAACCCAATAACTTTTCTTTTAATCATTTTTCTGTATCTTACTTATTCTACAAGATATTTCTCATTATCCATTAAAACGGGTCTGTATATATACAAATATATAAATTTTAGTGATGGTCACTTATGATACATACTCTAAGACCTAAGTATATTTTATGAACATTGGAAGAAACTTTTACGAAATTCCTTTATCGGTACAAAATCATTCTTCGAAAATACGCTAAAAATATCAATTTAATAATGTTAAAATTATTTCTCCTCATTTTTCCCTTTTGAAGGGGGTAGGGATCAATTTTGTAATTTTAAATAGAAACCTCCATTTTGCATTATAAACTTATAGGTGCCAAAATTTTATAAACTTTATAAAGTAAAATACTTTACACGAAGAAGCAAAATCGTCGTTTCTTTTTATTTACTTAAAATAATTTTATAACATACATATCACAAGAAAATACATTTCAAAAATAGAATGAAATAATTACAAATGTGCCCAACATTGTCTGAATGATATGTAGTGATGTTAAAATAAGTTGTACCCCTCATACTTTCCCCAACTCACACCCGCTCAAATGTCAAAAGTGGTGGTATTACTGCTTTTTTTTCCGGACCATTAAGTTATTCTTTATATGTAGTGGAAGAGAACTAACTTTCACACCAAATTTTTCGTTTTTGATACTGCGTGACCCATTTTTCCCAAATGTAAGGTTGTATCGAAAATACCGTTTTATATTGGTACTTTATAAATATTTTTGGTACCCAACTACATGTATAGCAGGGGTGTCAAACTCAATTTTGCAGAGGGCCATATATTAAATTTAGGCGGGCCAGATTCAAATAAAAAAAAATGTACTGAATTATTATAACATTTTATTTACCTAATTATATAGTATATAATATACGGTTGTTAAAAATCATATCAAAGTTATAAAAGAGGGTAATTATTTTGAGCTCGAGGATCCGGATACCTGACTTCTCTTGTTTTTGACAAGCTCATTGATGTCAGGTATCATATTCGTTGTAATTATTTTAAGAATTGATTGGAGATGTTCATTCGTAAGTCTTGTGCGATGTTTGTTCTTATTTATTTTCATGACGGAAAACATCTGCTCACATAAATAGGTGCTACCAAACATGCACAGAATGCGTGCTGCATGCTTTTTTAATTGCGGGTAGTTATCCAAACTCTTGAAATATTGTGTATAAAATGTAAGAGCGTTAACCTCTTTAAATTTTTCTTTCAAAATACTGTCTGATTGAAGATCTTTCAACTCCATTTGCAAATGAACTGGTGCCTGTGAAGCTTCAAAATTGAATGGATTGTTGAAAATTGGGAATTCCATTTCATTCATTTTGTGGAAGTCTTCAAAATGATTGTTTAATTCCGTGATCAGATTTTGCAGAAGTTGAGAATATTGATCCAATTTATTTGTTCACCGTGCCAAATGATTTTAAATGAGGGAAATGATCCAAAGTTTGATTTTCTACCTGATTTTCCCACAGCCTCAACTTTGTTTCAAAGGCTTGAATACATGAATACATTTGAGTGACAATCAGATTTTTACCCTGTAACTTTGCCCTTGAAATTACTTATAAATGTTGTAGTGTGCGCATTTTAAAACTTCCGTAGAGGAATCGAGTGAAGTCATGATTCTTCTGTCTGTCACACATTGCGATCGCGGGCCGTATCTTTGACATCCCTGATGTATAGGATAGTAGACAATGATATTCACTACCCTGAATTTTCTCGTCATCACCAAACTGATTCTTTATACAACTATTGATTTAATAAAACCTAAATGACTGATTTTGTTTAATTTTACAGTTGATGTTGCAATGATTGCTGTAATATCTTCATCAGAAATATCGAACACAGCCAGTCCAGGAACAGGAAGTATGCTGAAATCTTCAACAATCTTAACAATCTTAATGGTCCTAATGTTAAAAATATATTTACGTTTTAAAATTAAATAATTTTACTTTTAAAAATTCATTAACTTTTAGCCCATTTAAAAAAATAAATAACTAGCTGTTATTAAAAACAAAATTGGCAAAAGACGTGTGAATCTATTAAAATAGTTTTGCTCAGATATAATTTTTATACCAACTCACACTCAAAATTATATGAATAAAAAAACAAAAAAACAAAACAAAACAATCCAAGAAGATAAGGGTGAAAGGACCAATATTGGTTTGTCAATTATATGCAAAAAAAAAAACAATATGAAGAACTATATTATATTTATAAAACAAAAATATAAAATTCTTCAATTATAATGTTAACCGTTATTAAAATTTTAATATACTTATTTTGAAAGTCAAATGGATCTGAAAATATTACGACATGAACAATTTTTTTTATTCCATTCGATTTTTAAAAAAAACTAAATGAATAAATGTTTTTGTTTAAATAAAAAAATACATATTTATAAATATATTTAATTGTATACAAAAAAAAAAAATGTTGAAAAAAAATTAGGTGTTTTATGTAAAACAAAATAATTAAGAGAATGAAATTTATCTTAAAATGCTTCATTGAAACAAAATAATAATAACAAATTAAAAGAAAACAAAACTGTATAAGATACAATCCAAATATTTCCTGGAATGTAGAACACGAAATTTTAACTTTTTATTTTGTTCTGTTGAGGAGGAACGTAAAAATATTCAAAGAAATTTAATGGGGAAACAAGAGAACTTAAACGACAATAAAAACATACAGAACTGACTTTTTACCACACACAAAACACTGACACAAACATTTATAATTTTGTTTTTTTATTTATAGTGAATAGGACTCCCAAGATTATTTTTTCACTCCAAATGTTGCAACGTTACCTCCTTATTTTCATTTATCATCGATATACCATTGAATGAATCGAATAAACAAAACCCCTATTTATAACACAAAACCTTCGATTATAAAGTAATTTTTTCTATTTGAAAAACCTATTTCTGTTGAAATTATATGTAACAATCATTATCAATGTACAATCAAACAAATATATTTCATAAAGAAAAAAAACAAAAAACTTTTTAAAAAAATGCATTGTTTTGTAATAAAAAAAATCCGAATTTAACGATTTAATGATTTTATTTAGAACGAAAAAAAAAAAAACCAAAATATGCAACTTTATATAATTCATTTTTTCTGAAATACAAAAATATTTCGCAAAAAACAAAATTTAAAACATTATACAAATTAGGAAGCTTTATGATTAAGAAAATGAACGAACTTTTTCATTCAATATACACAAAAAATTTTAAACAAACAAAAAATTAGATTATTTACTGACAGATTTATATATTTTTTAAAACATATATTGGATGAATTTTAATTTTTTCTTTTTAAAAATTTAACTCATTCAGGTTAAAAGAATTTGCTATTAAAAAAGTAGTCAAGGCAAACGCATTAGTACTCGGTTTGCTTGAATGTAATTAATTATATATATTTTATATTCACAAAAATGAAACATTTCACACAGCTTTAATTCTTCACTTAATATTTTTATGATAAAAATTGTTCTTAATCTTCTACGATCAAATTTTCCAATTAAACTTTGTTTCTTTTTTGAACACTTACTGTGCCTGGGATTTCAAATTTTTGAATATTGAACCTCAAAGAACATATCGACCACAGATAATTTTTGAATCTAATAAATTATGTCCCATTCTAGTAAAAACATAGGTCAATATGTTTTTTGATAATTATTTGGTTTAAATTTACACAGTTATAATCATGTCCTCCGTATCTGTAATTGCAGGTTGTTAATGAAATATATGTAATTATTTCTATTAACATCCTTGAATTCCCGTTTGGAATTGCAGGGTCGGACTGGGCCGAAAGGGCCCGGGTGGCTCCCCACAAGCCCGGGGCCCGGAACGGGATTATGGTAGATGAGAACTATCGGAAAATAATGAAATATACAAATTATTAATTATCAACTATATATATATTATTAGGTAAATATAGTTCCAATTACTTATAATATAACAAATCGGAAGCTAGCAAATCAACATTTTTTTTTAAAAAGAGGTGAAGTTTCAGCTAAGTTGTCAATAACTCGATCGTAAAAGCTGCTATTCTCGTCATCCTTGATAAGATCCGATTTTGTGTTTAATATAATCAACGACTCCAACAGTTTTTGCCCGAATAGAGAGCGTAGCCTCGTTTTATTGCGCTTCATCGCTGAAAATCGTCTCTCACAAGTCACTCGAAACAAGTCTCTCACAAGTCAAACGAAATTATGAGAATATGCATCTTATATTGTGATGAAATTTTACATGCACATGGTAAGCAACTTTGGCTTCCCGCTTCAGGAAAAGCACATGGCGTCCTTTCCAGTTTGGTCAAAGACATCTTCGTCGTCTTTTTCCTCACTCTGAGAATCTGATTCATTCATGTCTTGCCTAGGTGGAACGTGCTCATCACAAAGAGTTTTAGACAGTTCAAAGCATGAATACTTTTATGAATAGATTAGATTTATTAATAGATTAGATTCGATTACGATATAATGCATCTCTTAAACATTGTCAAATGTCGTGTATTATGATATACGTTAAAACCGGCTGATTCGTTCAAAATTATCGCCGTTCAGAAATTTCCAAAATAAAGTTTAACTTTTCTGTTTCATTTCTAAGTATATATGAACTATGTACTTTACATGTAGGTCGCAAGAGCCGGGTACTAGGCTGCGCAGCACCCTACCGTACCTACCGCTTGGCTTGTAGCAATCTCCGATAGCCAAGCCCGTGTGGGGGCCCGCGCAGGCTAGGGCCCGGCTGGCAAACGGCACCTCGACTATATGGCCAGTCCGACGCTGAGGAATTGTACCGAATTCTTTTTAGTTTTGGAATAGCTAACGACTTCAGTATTTGTTGGTTTTATAATTAATTGCGTTATTGTTAATATTTTATCGTTTAATAATTTGCTAATTTATATTAACGTACATATAGACCTATATTGATTTCTGAACGTTTTTAAATCGAGAAAAAATACTTGTTGAAAAATTAACGGCGCACTTAACGAACAACCTATTATAGGGTGGCGCATAAGTAACGTTATGATTTAATTAGTGAATAAATTTTTCTGTTTACGTTTTGTTTTTCAAAATTAACTTTGAAAAACTTGCCAAATTTATGATGGAAAGGCTCAGTACAGAACAAAGAACCAAAGTTGTTCAATTTTATTTTGAAAATCAACATTCGATTATTCAGACACAAAGATCATATCGAAATTTCTTTCATGTTCGAAATGCACTTAGTGCTACAGCAATTTACCGATTGGTTCAACGTTTTGGGCAACATGTGGTTGTCTGAGATATTCCGCGTGCTGGAAGACCTCGCGCAGTTCGAAATGATATGAATATTGCTCGGGTGGTGCAAGCAAGTGTTGAGGAAAACCCCGAAACTTCCACCAGGCGACGTTCTCAGCAGTTCTTTGCAGTTCTTTGATGTCTAGGCGTTCTTTGCAAAGAATTTTACATACGTTACACCTTTTCCCATATAAGATTCAATTGGTTCACGAGTTAAAACCAAATGATGCACAAATACGCATTCAATATAGTAGCCGTTTTCAAGAATTGTGCCTAAAAAACAACGAGTTTATTCATAACGTCATAATGAGCGATGAGGCCCTTTTTCACCTCAATGGTCACGTGAATAAACAACATTAAAGTAAAGAACAATCCAGAATTGTGGTTCCAACAAGATGGAGCCACAGCTCGTCCAAATATGGTTCTTCTGCGCGAAATTTTTGGCGATTAAATAATATCGCGGTTTTCTGATTTTAACTGCCACCACGTTCGCCCGATTTAACGGCTCCCGATATTTTTCTTTGCCAATAAGCCAAGAACCATCCAAGTGCTTAACGCCAATATCCGACAAGAAGTAAGGGCGCTGGAACCTGAAATTCTAAGACAAGTTATGGAAAATGCTCTGGAAAGACCACGTCAGGTCGAAGCAAACATTGGGCACCATTTAATAGATATTATCTTCAAATCATAATGTGAACATATTTCCAAACTGTAATCCAAATTTTAATAAATGCCAACGTTAAATAAAATCAGAAAGAAAAAAATTATTCATTAAATAAATCATAACGTTACATATGCGCCACCCTGTAGTTTCCGATAAATAATCAAAACGAACAAACCTATTATTTGTATCCATTCTATTCATGTACACTCTTCAATATATCATTCATAATGAATCAGAATCGATTGGTGGCTTTTCTAAGGTCGCTTTTCGTGAACAGTTACAGAGTACAATTATATGCCTGTAGAATACATCGTATTAGAAATATAGCTCCTTGTGAGAAGATTTACCTCCATTCAAAATTTCAACTTTCTAGGGCTTATAGCTTTTGAGATGTTTTTGACAGGACAAAGGACCAAGGGCGTCGCGAAGGTAGTGCTGGTGGTGTAGTGCACAAGTGCCCCCAGGTATGAGGAGTCCCCAGAGCTCAAGACCAAAAAGCTTCGCTTAAAAATTAAGATACTATTATTTTTAAAGAGATGGCGATTTTGGAAACACAAGTGCCACGCTTATCCAAAAAAATCTTATATAATCATAATAAGTGGACGTTATACCAAGGGTCTATAACAAAAAACTATAAAAAAGTCATTTATTATTATTTATAATTAAATCTAGAACGAATTAGCGCTTGAGCACCGAAAACTATTCTGCCAAAACTTGTTTGTCCAATTCTCTTCAATATTTAGTACTGATTTTAAGATTGCAAGTTGCCATAGAGTAAATTAGTGCCATACTTTCTTGAAACGAAATTTAAGGACCAATTACAACAAACAAATGAAATTTTTGAACGGAACAATTTATTTTCATAACCGTTTTCATAATTCAATAAAAATCTAAAATATCTCTTGAGGTTTTGCGGAAAATTCAATATTTTTTTAGATATAATTATTTAGGTTCGAGAAATCATGATTTTGGTTTCTAATTATATTTTTGCACGATCATTTGGTGGTTTTATGAAAAAAGTTTTCCGGGATTTTTCAAAATTGGTATTTTTGTAGATCTCGATGTGCTCTTTTCGAATTTTCACTTTGCCACCTCGTATGTTTGCCGCCATTTCCTAGGCCGGTTTTTAACACGAAGTGAAATATCTCTCGTTAATGTACGTATAGCGGTGTCGCTTCATCATTAAATTATTATTATAATTTTGTCCCTTCTCGGGCGCCAATTTTTAATGTAACAGACATTGAATTATGGATAATTCAAGTATCTCGTTTCTTTATTATTCAAAATATTATTGACGATGAAACTAAGTTCACGCTAGCTTCTTTAGCTATACCTGAGGATTACACTTCTCATGTTAGAGATATTATTGTAAATCAAAAGAAAATAAGTTTGATGCACTCAAAAATATTCTAAAAGAAACTTTTGGACTTTCTCGTAAAGATCGTCTAAATAAATTATTAAATTTATCTCAAAAAAATTTCGATAGTCCTCAATTATTATATAATACAATGATATCCCTATCAAGTGGTCTAAATCTTGATTCACATTTCATTCGTGAATTATTCATTGGTAAATTAGACACACAAATTCAAATTCAACTTGTCACCGTGGACAATAATGTTGATCTGAAAACTATTGTTAATTTCGCTAATGATATTTATAAATTAAATTCTGTATCTAATATCAATTCTTTTCTCGTTTCAGAAATTCAAAAAACAGATAATTTTATGTTAAATAATGAATTAAATATTCTTAAAAATAAAGTCACTGAACTGGAAAATTCAAAAAAGTCACCTTCAAAGACCCAATATACTCCAAAAACCAATTTACACAAAGTTCAGGAGAAGTCTGTTTGTTGGTATCATAACAAATATGGTACCAAAGCACGTTAGTGTGTTTTTCCTTGTTCTTTTTGCAAATTAAATACGCGATATAAAAACTCAAATAAAACTTCAAAAAAATTCTAAGAGCTCCTGTTGAGTTGGTCAATAGAGCTCTATCAATAATAAAACCCAATTCAATAACATTTCATAAGTCAAATTAAAAAGATCAATTTTAATTAATAAAGATCCATTATATCTTTTATATATATTAATTATTTATTTAAATAATAATTATTTAATATATCAAACATTTACATTACAAATTGGCGCCCGAGAAGGGACAAAATTATAATAATAATTTAATGATGAAGCGACACCGCTACATACGAAATTCGCCTGTTGGTGTAGATGTGTGTTTACGGCACTCGTACGCTGAAACTATCCATTTTACAAAAAAGGTAAGAACATAAAGTACAGGAAAGTGTCTCTAGTTTAATTTATTACATAACTATTTTCATCGTAAAATAAATCGGAAAGGAGATATTGACAAAAAAAACTGTTTTTGAGCGGCGTAAGGATACGAGTTGGCAAATTGAAAATTCGAAAACAGCCCATCAAAATCTATAATATACCACTTTTCAAATTTTCTAACGTTTTATATTTGTAATAAGTCAAACAGTATGAAACAAAATTGTCTCGTTAAAAATTTCAGTTGGTTTGGCCCCAATTTGGCCCCTGGGAACATGCAATCTTAAATCACTGCTACATATAATGAAAACTGGATAATTAATAATTTGTGTAATTTGTGATAATAGCTATAATGGTAACTATGTAGATACTTTTGTGTTACCAAAAAAAAGCGGCGCACTTTGAAAAATTCATTTAAATTATTTTCTCTGGAACTTTTTACTTTTCAACTACATTTTTTATAAATTTGAATATGTTTTTGTTGATATGGGGGTAAAATTGTAAAAGAAAACTTTTTAATTTATGAAGAAAATTTAATTTAAAAAAAGGTAAATTTTCATAAAAGCTTCTTTTCATAAAAGAATTAATAAATTTTCACAAAAGCTTTTAGAATTAAAAAAAAATTTTTTTTCGAGATTTTTGGAAGGACATATAGTTTTAAAAGTGGATATTACCTTCTTTTGCTCTAATGACTGTCTCAAGCCTTGTAGGCACACTTTTAATTCAGTTCGCTACGACATCTTGGATGATTACCTCAATTTCCTGCACTGATGCTATTAACAGCCCCTGAGAGCTACCAGGATGGTTATTTCATCCTCTTATACGTCGAATAAGCTCATGTGGGCTACGTGGTAAACATCACAAATTCAGAATTTCGATCTTTTTATTTTAATGAGCACCCTTTGGAATTGTTTTTCAACTGCTTTTGAACTTCCTTAGAATACCTTTGAGATGTGCTTGCCCGACTGAAGGCGTGAGAGAGTCATTACAGCAAAAGAAGGTAATAGTCACTGTTAAAAGTTTAATTCCTTCCTAAAATTTCGAAATAAAACATTTTTTTTTTTTTTAATTTATGAAAATTTTCCTTTTTAGCGAATTTCCTGAAAGGAAATAGAGCTATTGGTCCCGTACCGAAGTCAAAATTTCGCAAAAATTTCTTCAAATGTCCATCGATCCTACCTAGTAGATGTCAAAAACCACCATCTGGAAAATTTATATATATATATCTATGGACATATATATATATATATATATATATATATATATATATATATATATATATATATATACATATATATATATATATATATATATATATATATATGTGTGTGTCTGTAATCACTCTAGCGGTCACAGTTTTCATTTTATCGGAATGAAATTTGGTATTTGAGGCGCTTTTAGTATTCAAAAAGTCAAGTTCGTTAATGGATAAAATCGGACGAGGGGAAAGGGAGGTTTAAAGGGAGGGGGAAACACAAAATTTTACATATTTCCCTTAATATTCGAAAAATCGAAAAATTTATAAGAAGTAAAGTTTTAGGTATTCAATTTTACTGTAGTTTTGTTTCTAATCATTTTTTCTGTTACCCAAATATTTTCAGAAATATTGGCGGTTTAAGATTGAAAACTAAATTCCTCACTATCTCTGTACACATTAGAGTTTGAGCAAAAATGATGAGATGATGAATTGTAACAAACATGATTTTCTACAACTTTATCCCTTACGCATTTTTTTATTGTTCTAATATTAACAGAGATATTTTATATTTTGTGTTTTCTTCTTTCCTTATGCCCCCATTTCCCCTTGACGTATGTAATTTATTAATAAAATTGTCATGCAAATACTAAAGTCATAAACGACATTTCATTTTGATCAGACTAAAATTGTGACCGCTAGAAAGTGATTTATGTATTTTAAGGAAATTCGCTAAGTTGAAGCAGCTCCTGCGTAACGAATTTTTTTTAATTTTATTTTTATTCCATAAATTAAAAGGTTTTGTTTACAATTTTACACCCATATCAATAAAAACATATCCAAATTTATAAAAATTTAGTTGAAAATTCCAGAGAAAATTATTTAAATGAATTTTTCAAAGTATGCCGCTTTTTTAACGAATCTCCTGAAAGGAAATAGATTGGTCTCGTACCGACTTCAAAATTTTGGAAAAATTTCTTCAAATGTCCATCGATCCTACCTAGTAGATGCGAAAATCACCATCTGTAAAATTTATATATATCTATGAACATATATATACATATATATATATATATATATATATATATATATATATATATATATATATATATATATATATACATATATATATGTATATACATATATATATATATATATATATATATATATATATATATACATATATATATGTATATACATATATATACATATATATATATATATATATATATATATATATATATATATGTATATATATATATATATATATATATATATATATGTCTAGATCGCTCTAGCGGTCACCACAATCTGATTAATATGATTGGAATGAAATTGGGTATTTGAGGCACTTTTGGTATTCAAAAGGTCAAGTTCGTTAATGGGTAAAATCGGATAAGGGGAATGGGGGGTTTAGAAGTAGGGGGAAGCACAAAATTTGACATATCTCCCTTAATATTCTAAAAATCGAAAAATTTATAAGAAGTAAAGATGTAGGTACTAAATTTTACTGTAATTTTGTTGCTGATCATTTTTTCTGTTACCCTAATATTTACAGAAATATTGATGGTTTAAGATTGAAAATTAAATTTCTCAATATCTCTGTACACATTATAGTTTGAAACGCTAAGCTTACAGGTACCAAATTCATTTCAAATGAAAGCTTATTAAATTTACTACAACTTTAATTCATATAATATTTGACGAGGGATGCGTATTTTAGAAGATATTTCACAAAATAAGTGACCATTTCGAAAAAATTTCACTTTTTGGAAAAAATGGCCTATTTTCGAAGAACTGTATCTTGAGAACCAATATCTGTATAGAGCTCGCTCTACTTTAGTCTACTTTAAAAGTATATAGAATACCGGTCAGATCCTTCCTTTACTGAGATATTGAGCAAAAACTGAAAAAAGTCCGAAAATTTCATGGTTTTTTGGGCACACCGCCGCTAGCACAACACTTTGAAAATTGCAAATCTGGTTTTTTAATATTGGTTTAGGTCCTAACAACATATAAAATATTCAGAACGACTGGAGCTTTTGCAAGCACGAACCCCTTTTCATGTTTAACTTTTCTGAACTAAAATTAAACCACTACTACTACATCGATTAATTCTGTGTTTTGTGTTAGTTGAAAATTAAATATATGGTAAATGTTTTCGTCATAATCCTAAACTTTGAAGCTTGATTCAATCAGTGATACCTCCTTTAAAAAGGGCGGAGAACAACTCCGATTTCTAGCTAAGTTGTAGCACTAAAATTAACCAAAGAAATATTTGCTTATGAATCAAATGACCCATTTTTGGTTCGTGTATTGAAAAAATTTATAATCTTCATTATTCTTTAAATTTGATAGCTTCTAGCTGTCAGGCCACCAATGCAACATAAATGTAAATCTTTGATATTAAACATATTTTCATTGTTACTAGTTCTATTTAAATAAATTGTTTTGATAAATTATAGTGTAGTTGTATAGTTTAGTTTTTCTGTTATTATTTTAAGAATTTGCTAAAATGCATTGATTTGTGTGTGGTGGATAATATTACAAATTTTTCTAAAGAGCCATTAAAAAATTATAACGTTTATATGAATTATATTGGTGAGAAACTAGTTGCTGTTCTAATAGGGAATATGCATGAAAATTTTTTTTCACTTGAATTGAAGCATGTTTACTTGACAAATATCAAGGTAAAAGTACTTTTTAAATAACTTTAAAAATAAGCGAGATATGAATGATTGAAATTCCCGATTAGACAAAGAGGGTGAAAGCCCTCTTGATATGTTATGTGACGTCATATTAAACTTTCACCATTTAAAATACACGTAAAACTTCGTTTTTAGTATTTTTGCAAGAAAGAGACAGATAATAATTTTTAAAAGCTTATAGCTTCCTTGATATTTGTCGGATTTTAATTTCGTTTTTAAATATTATTACAATATTAACAGTATTTTCATATTCTGAAAATAAATATGAAAAAAAATTTTCATGCATATTCCCTATTGCACAAAAACAACTGATAACTTCTTAATTTGTTACTGGATATATGGATTCTCTGTTGTATTATTTTGTAGGTCTTTAGCCCTAAAAAACACGAATTGGCCTCAAAGGTGAGTAAAAGAATCTTGCCTGCCACATAATGATAAAGGAATGGTATTCAGAGGCTATGTCAGTTATAAGGATGGCAACCTTCTATATTAGAGAATGGGTGTCCCTTCAACTTGACCCAATTTCGTTAATATATCTTATGAAGTACGGGAACAATCCCATCTTCCAAATATGGATAAAAAGGTGACATCAGGATCTATGGCCTACATGGAGCTGGCATCTTTTAATATTATATTAAAGGAAGGCGTTCTCTTCAATTTGACCAAACTTCGTTATTGTTTCTTATATTTTACTCCTTAAAGTATTATCACTAGTTTATGACTACTTTTTGGATATGTGCAGATATAAGTTTTGTATCGTTTTTCTCTAACCTCCACAAAAAGGCAAACTCGTTCGTGTATGCGATTCCGTTAGATTTTCGACTGTGTATTTTATGCAAATATTAAATAAAAAATAAATAAAACTGTAAAGAAATGTTGACTCATTTTCTTCTTTGAAATAATAGAAGGAATATAAAATATTTTCCAACTTCCCATGTTTATTGCTGTTCATTTTGTTATTCCACTACCACCTAAATATTGGATGAGTCGTTACTTGACGAAAAACGATTATACCTGTTAAAATGAAACTTGTAACAAAAAAGAAACAAATTTGCAATAGTATTGTTTTCAATGTTAAGATGATAATAGCACACGTTATTTGTAATTTTTGAACCAAGAATTACTGTTTAAAACATAAATGTTATGTATATGTTTCATGTTGCCATTCAAGCAAATTGAATTAGCTTACGTCTTTGTGCTGTGTAAACAGCGCTACATGTCTTCCTAAAAAAAACGCTACTGTCTATTATTAATTAATTGTAGATGGAAATCAATAAGGGCGCATTATTCAACCAAGACATTAATTATTTCTAATTAATTTTTTGTTAATTATTTAGTAAATCATTTTGTAATCATTTATTATTATAATGTTTAATGTCTTGTTGTATAAAAATATTTGATTTCTTTAAAATGTCGCCTGTATAAATAAATCTACATTTTAAATCAAATTAATATTATTATATACATAATTATATATTTGTATAACTGTACGTACTAAAAAAAATGTGCATTATTACACAAATTTGTGCAAAAATAAAAGGTGTGTTAAATAAACAAGAATTATTAGCACAAAACGTTATATTTTATGTCTTATTTATTTTCTTGTCTATATGATTTCAGTATGATCGACAAAATTTCACGGCGGAAATTATAAATATACACAAACAAAATATAAATATAAATTAAATCATATAAATTCAATTTTTTCGGCAGAAGCCATAGCGATACTACAAACGTTATCCCAAATAAATAATGATCATAATATTCACAAAATTAAATATTTAATAATAAGTGATTCGTTTGGTGTTCTAAAAGCAATCGAAAATAAAAATAACAAAAGCACACTAATAAAAAACATCATACACACTATATTTCAATTATCGTATAGTAATAAGATCATTCACTTCCTATGGGTCCCAAGTCATGTGGGTATCTCTGGCAATGAAGACGTGGATCGAGCTGCTGATGACGCTCACTTATCTGGCACAGTAATACCTAACATTGACTCCAAAGATCTATTAAAATACGTACAACAAAACCAGTACAAAAATGAAGACATTAAATGGCTGGCTATAAATCCACAAAACAATCACCTTCGACAAATCAAGAACACATTTGATCAGACTACGAATAGGACACACTAAACTAACTCACTCCTATTTAATGAGCAAAACCATCCCCCCGATATGTAGTCTCTGCAACATACCACTCACAATACAACATCTTCTGACATGCACCAAACATGAAGACATAAGAAGGCTCGCCAATGCATCTCCTAATCTAAATAAACTATTAGGAAATCAACAACAAGATCTACATAACCTCTTTAAATATCTGAAGCAAACAAAATTACTTCTCCAAATATAAATAATGATCAAATAATGTAATTTTATTGAACGCATACTGCGTAATGACCGTAGTAGTTAAAAACGCAGTATAATTTTAAAAAAAAAAAAATATTTGAACAATTTGAAAAAGCATACCTGCAATTATATTCCTATTTTCATCTTTCTTTGTTACCGCAGGCACATTTGAGTCAAGAAAAATTAAATAACGAATAATATTTAGCAAAGAAACCTCAATAGCCTTTTACAGATGCCTTTTATAGCACCAAAATACTTTAGCGGATATAAAGAACAAAAAAGGTCACGATAGAAAAAGCTGTCTATCTCGGAGTGGATCTGAAGAAAATGACTCTCTGAAGAAAAATCTTGAAATCTGAAGTCCACACGATCAACATCCCAGTATTTTTTTAATATCTGAATACTTTTCGTAAATTTTTAACGGTGGGACATTTCAACAAATGTTTGCTAGATCTATTGAGAAATACCGCCAATAGTTTCTTAAGAAAAAAGATTTTCATTAAACTTTTTTTTCCCATTTTTTATAAATTTATTATAGATGCGCAGTGTGTCTTATATTAGTAAAATATATTACACGTGGAGTTTTAAAATAATTAATTAGAGGTACGTTTATGAACGTTATTATTGGTAATTAGATTATTTCATTACACTTTGTCGAATAGCTTTGATTTTTTAAGGAATTTAATCAGTTTGTATAAATTTGCAGGATATCTCCAAGTATTTCACGTAGAGTGTGCGGCATATGTAATAACGTCATATATAGATGCTGGACGGAATACGGAGGTTCCCGTTTTAGAAGATGTTAATCAGTGAAAGTCAATCTTGTTATGGCTGTTTTTAAAAAGTCTCTTGGATAAATATGATGAAATCCAGACTTTTATTGTATTTTTAATTGTGAGCGCAGTTTATTACTTGTATTCATCCAATCATCTTCCCATGCGCTAATTAATTATTAATAGCAAATAATTAAGCTCATTGTCTGTTTTCTGTATAATTCAATTAAATCTGTTGCTGGAACTTCAGGTATGTCTTTATCATTTTATAATGCTGCATTTTTGCATAGTCATTTGCTGCTGCTTAATTTCTTTCGATTCCCATATGACTGATATCCAATATATTTCTACTTGCGTTTCACTATTTAAGCAGTTAATGATGTAACTATTTCCTGTAATATTGAATGTTTTGATTGCCACAAATGCTTTATTGCCACAAATGCACTCATTGAATATTCATTCATTATGTACTTTGCAGTTAAGCTTTACATTATTGGCTACTTAATATTTATTGATACATGATATGCTAAGATATAGAAATATAATTATGGAATGTTAAAAAAAGTAAAAATACTATGATAGATTAATTTAAACAAAATATACCTAATAAATTTAAATTTGACATTCTCATTAAAGCAAATTATAATACATGAACTGATTCATGAACGTTTGTTGTTCATTATGTTGTTAAATCCGTAGCCAAGCCAAGTAGCCACGCATGTTAAGACGTTGTTTCTACTTGGAACTGGGAGGTTATGGGTTCAAATCCCGATTCCGGCAGTTTGTCAATTTAAAAAACAAAATTAATGGGGCGGTTGATTGACTAAACTGTCGGCGTATGGACAAGAACGATGAAGCCGGCTATGCTTGTGAAGGTTTTCTGCAGTTTCCCTTCACGAACTCCAGATGACTATCGGCATAGTTCCTATCAAAGTCGGCTGCAGCCGCACAACCTACCAATTCGTAATCTGCATACGAACTCCAGATCCTCCACTCACATCATAAAAATGTAATGTAAAAAATTAATAAATAAAGGTTGAAAAATAATGATGTGGGTGGCCTCTGTTATAGACCGTCATGTCTCAAAAACGGAGGTTAAACCCCATTAATATTATTAATATTACAAGATAATATTTATACAATTTGCTGAAGTATTGAAGTATTCGTTATGTTACGCATTTATTGTAAATTCGAAACTGGTTAATAATATAATATAATAATATAATATATATATATATACATATTAAATGCGACTGATAGCCAAGTGCACTAAGCGGTCAAACATGTGGGGTACTACATCTATGCATTGGTTCGTATCCCAGTCGATTGTGTCGAGTATCGAAATCTGTTGTAGGTTTTACAGCGCTCCTTTGAAAAGAGAGCCATGATACCGCGACACAATGCTTGAAATTCTCATTTAAACTTTTTCTTTGCTGTAGTAACCTTATTATATGAAATAAGATCCTTTATAAGAGATACGCTGATTTTGATCCACAAAGGTAATTGATTGTCTTTGGCGGTGACAACTTATAATTTTAGGAAGATAGGGTGTTGGACTATATGTTTTATTGCCTTTTATTTTCCTCTAATTGTTAAAGGTGATATTCCGGTTTCAACGATAAAACTCTTGGTTGAGCTAGTAATATATAACTTGAAGTATATTTATTAACCCGACTTCAAAAAAGGAGGATGGTTCTCAATTCGTCTGTATTTTTGTTTTTTTTTGTTTGTTACCTCAGAACTCCGTCATTTATGAACCGATTTTGAATTTTTTTTTTGTTTTAAAGGATTTGATTCCCGATTGGTCCCATTGTCACCAAATCGCATTCTGATTAGAAGATCTCCGGAAAATCGAGGAAAATCCTCATTTTATATGTGATAACCGATTTCTGCGAAATTTTTTTTTTTTTTTAAAGGGTATACTCATTCATAATGGGAAAATAAGAAAATTTTTTTAAAAACCGACTTCAAAAAAAATTTTTCCATAAAAAAAAAACCGACCCCAAAAAAAAAATTTTACAAAAAAAAACCAAATTCCTTGTAAAGAAAACTGAAAATCTGTTATAAAAAAATGCACTAAAAATTATAAAAAAAAAAAAACGGGTAAAAAAAAAGTGTTATAAAACAAGTAATGTAACAACTAACTGAGTTAATTGTTTGAATACCCAGTATATACTGAGTTGTATATACTTTGTATTGTTAATATTTCTGCCTATTCAAAGTTAATAAAATATGAATTATCAAAAAATCAGCACTGTTGCTGGTTTCGTTCAGAAGATATTTCGGGGTCAAATTATCTATGATATTTCCAGTAGTAATAGCACTGTAAGTAAGAAGGCCAAATGTCCCTCAAACTCGACCTTGCGCACTACCGTTAGACAACGCGAAGATTTAGAAAATTAACGGAAAGCGTTGGTAAACGTAAAGCGTTGGTAAACGCAAAGCGTTAACCAACGCGAAACGTAAGCTAAAGCGAACCGTAAGTCAGCCAACGCAAAGCGTTGGTCAATGAGAAGCGTAAGTATATAGAAAGTGTTAGGTCAACGCGAAGCGTTAGTAAATCAAAGCGAAACGTAAGCTAAAGCAAACCGTTAGCCAGCCAACGCGAAGCGTTGGTCAATGAGAAGCGTTAATTATTCAAAGTGAATCGCCCGTGATTCTACGCGAGGCGTGATTTCATGCGAATGGTTAATGCTTAAAGTAAGCGTGAAAACTTTGTCAAATCGTAGCGATAGTTAACGCGAAGCGTTAGCACGCGTAAGTTAAACAACGCGAAGCGTCTATCGATACTCAGTACTACTAGCTAACGAGAGGAAGTTATCGCGGAGCGTATGCAATTAAACGCAGAGCGTAAGCAAAATAACGCGAAGCGCTGGTAAATCAACACATAACGTAAGCAAACGCAAAGCGTTAACCAACGTGAAACGCAAGATAAAGCAAACCGTTAGCCACCCAACGCAAAGCGTTGATCAATGAGAAGCGTTAGTCAATAGGAAGATTTAGGTCAACGCGAAGCGTTAGTAAATCAACGCAAAGCGACGGTAACAAATAAGCTAAAGTGAACCGTAAGCCAGCCAACGCAAAGCATTGGTCAATGAGAGACGTTAGTCAATAGGAAGTGTTAGATCAACGCGACGTGTTGGTAAACGCGAAACATGAACTCGAATCGCGAATCGTAATTCACCCAACGCGAAGCGTTGGTCAATGAGAAGCGTTAGTTATCCAAAGCGGAGCGTCAGAGATTCGCGAAGCGTGATTTCACGCGAATCATTAACCAACGAGAAACGTAAGCTCAAGTGAACCATAAATCGGCCAACGCGAAGCGTTGGTCAATGAGAAGGGTTGGTCAGTGAGAAGCGTTGGTCAATGAGAAGCGTTCGTCAATAGAAAGCGTAAGGTCAACGCGAAGCGTTTGTTAATCAACGCGAAGCGTTAGTTTATCAACGCGAAGCGTTAGTTAATCAACGCGAAGCGTTAGTTAATCAACGCGAAGCGTTAGTTAATCAACGCGAACCGTTAGTTAGTAAACACGATGCGTTAGTTAATCAACGCGAAGTGTTCGTTAATCAACGCGAAGCGTTAGATAATCAACGCGAAGCGTTAGTTAATCAACGCGAAGCGTTAGTTAATCAACGCGAAGCGTTAGTTAGTCAACGCGAAGCGTTAGTTAATCAACGCGAAGCCTTAGTTAATCAACGCGAAGCCGTAGTTATTCAACGCGAAGCGTTAGTAAATCAACGCGAAGCGTTAGATAATCAACGCGAAGCGTTTGTTAATCAACGCGAAGCGTTAGTTAGACAACGCGAAGCGATAGTTAATCAACGCGAAGCGTTAGTTAATCAACGCGAAGCGTTAGTTAGACAACGCGAAGCGATAGTTAATCAACGCGAAGCGTTAGTTAATCAACGCGAAGCGTTAGTTAATCAACGCGAAGCGTTTGTTAATCAACGCGAAGCAATAGTTAATTAATGCGAAGCGTTAGTTTATCAACGCAAAGCGTTTGTAAACGCAAAGCGAAATGTAAGCTAAAGCGAACCGTAAATCACCCAACGCGAAGCGTAGCTTAATGAGAAGTGTAAGTCAATAGGAAGCGTTAGGTCAACGCGAAGCGTTAGCAAAGCGTTTACTAACGCGAAGCATAAGCTGCAGCGAACCATCAGTCAGCCAACGCGAAGCGTTGGTCAATTAGAAGCGTTAGTCATGCAAAGCGAAGCGTCATTGATGCGCGAAACGTTATGCCAAGCGAATAATTAACCAACGCAAAGCGTTAACCAACGCGAAACGTAAGCTGAAGCGAAGCGTAAGTCAACCAACGCGAAGCGTTGGTCAATGAGAAGCATTAGTTATTCAAAGTGAATCGTCCGTGATTCGCTTTGTTGATTCGCGAAGCGTGATTTCACGCGAATCATTTACCAACGCGAAATGTTAGCTATATTGAAACGTAAGTCAGCGAAGCGTTGGTCAATGAGAAGCGTCAGTCAATAGGAAGCGTTAGGTCAACGCGATGCGTTTGTTAATCAACGCAAAGCGTTGGTCCACGCAAACCGTAAGTCTGCCAACGCGAAGCGTTGGCCGATGAGAAGCGTTAGTCAATAGGAAGTGTTAGGTCAACGCGAAGCTTTGGTAAACGCAATGCGTTTACTAACGCGAAACGTAAGCTAAAGCGAACCGCAAGTCAGCCAACGCGAAGCGTTGTTTAATGCGTAGCGTTAGTTATTCAAAGCAAAGCGTCGGTGATTCGCGAAGCGTAAACAATTCAAAGCGTTAACCAACGCGAAACGTAAGCTAAAGCGAGCCGTAAGTCAGCCAACGCGAAGCGTTGTTCAATGAAAACCGTTAGTCAGTAAGATGTGTTAGGTCAAGGCTTTGCGTTTACCAACGCGAAACGTAAGCTACAGCGAACCGTATTCAAAGCGAAGCGTCAATGAGAAGTGTTAGTCAATACAAAGTGTAAGGTCAACGCTTAGCGTTAGTTAATCAACGCTGAAGTAAATCATCCGCGATCGTTTTTTGACGCTAAGCGTTAAATTAAGACGACGAGAAGCGTTAGTTTATCAACGCGAAGCAATAGCCGATGCAGCGTTAGAATACAAATATATGTTGATATATATATATATATATATATATATATATATATATATATATATATATATATATATATATATATATATATATATATATGTTTATATGTATATATACATATTTGTATATATATATTTATATTTGTATAAATATATATATTTATATATATATATATATATATATATATATATATATACATATATATGTACATTATATATAGATAATGAGAGAGACCAACTATTTCTTTGAAAAGGAAAATCACTTACACCTTGAACTTATATATTCACCTGGTTTACAAAACTGAAATATACATAAATGTAATGTTTGTACATGTTAGGTAAAATTTTGAGAAAACTATTGAGTTTATGAAAAAATGTTGCAAACAAAAGATGTTTATTTTAAAGATAAGAAAAGTTTTTTTCAATACAATTTTTTTCTACCTCTTACGGTTTCAAAGATATATTTTTCGGGAAAATCGGGAAACACTTTCCGATTTTGTTCATTAACGAATTTGACCTTAATTTTTTGGTAGAACACGGACATTTTCAGCTCGTTTTCTCTTTTCGTTTTTGAGTTATCGACTTGACAGACAGACAGATTGACGGACGGGCATGTGAAAATGGCCGAATTAGGCCATTTTATGAATATCTTTGTAAAGCATTTTTGTCAAGAATTAATATTTTCAAGCATTACAAAGTCGGGACTAAACTTTATATACCTTGTATATTTACAAATATACTGGGTGCAAAAATAGTATTTACGGTTGTTAGGCATACCTACGGGTCCATGGAGACCATGCCTTCATTCGCCTATTGTATTTTTAATTTTTTTTCAACTTTGAGGACAAATTTTGAGAAAACTGTTGAGTTTATGACAAAATTTTTCAAACAAAAGTTGTTTATTTTAAAGAGAAAATGATTTTTTGTAAACAAATTTTTTTTCTTTCTCTTACGGTTTCAAAGATATAAATTTTCCTCCCTAGCGGGGGGAAACATTTTCCGATTTTGCCCATTAACGAACTTAACCTTACTTTTTTGCTCTAGAACACACACAAAAAATTTCAGCTCGGTATCTCTTTTCGTTCTTGAGTTATCGGGTTCACAGACGGACAGACGGACAGAAGGACATGCCGAAATGGCCGAATTAGGCAATTTTATGAATATCTTTGTGAATCATTTTTGTCAAGGATTAATATCTTCAAGCGTTACAAAGTCGGGACTAAACTTAATATACCCTTGTATATTTACAAATATACTGGGTATAACAATACTATTTGATGAATGTTATGTTTGTACATGTTAGGTAAAATTTTGAGAAAACTATTGAGTTTATGAAAAAATGTTGCAAACAAAAGATGTTTATTTTAAAAAGAAGAAAAGTTTTTTTTAATACAATTTTTTTCTACCTATTACGGTTTCAAAGATACATTTTTCCCCCCTGGCGGGGGGAAACACTTTCCGATTTTGCTCATTAACGAATTTGACCTTAATTTTTTGGTCTAGAACACACACAAAAATTTTCAGCTCGTTTTCTCTTTTCGTTTTTGAGTTATCGACTTGACAGACAGACAGATTGACGGACGGGCATGTGAAAATGGCCGAATTAGGCCATTTTATGAAAATCTTTGTAAAGCATTTTTGTCAAGAATTAATATTTTCAAGCATTACAAAGTCGGAACTAAACTTTATATACCTTGTATATTTACAAATATACTGGGTGCAAAAATGGTATTTACGGTTGTTATGCATACCTACGGGTCCATGGAGACCATGCCTTCATTCGCCTATTAATTGTATTTTTAATTTTTTTTCAACTTTGAGGACAAATTTTGAGAAAACTGTTGAGTTTATGACAAAATTTTTCAAACAAAAGTTGTTTATTTTAAAGAGAAGATGATTTTTTGTCAACAAATTTTTTTTCGATCTCTTACGGTTTCAAAGATGTGTAATTCCCCCCTCTTATTTGCTCTTTGTGCACAAATTATGAGAAAACTATTGAGTTTATGGAAAAACTATTGAGTTTATGGAAAAATTTTTCAAACAAAAGTTGATTATTTTATAAAGAAGAAGATTTTTTGTTAAGAAATTTTTTTTCTATCTCTTACGGTTTCACAGACGGATATTTCCCCCCCTCCTAGTGGGGGGAAACATGTTCCGATTTTACCCATTAACGAACTTAGCCTTACTATTTTGCTCTAGAACACACAAAAAAAATTTCAGCTCGTAATCTCTTTTCCTTCTTGAGTTATCGGGTTCAGAGACTGACAGACGGACAGACGGACAGACGGACAGACGGACAGACGGACATGCTAAAATGGCTGAATTAGGCAATTTTATGAATACACTTGTGAAGCATTTTTCACATGGATTAATATTTTCAAGCGTTACAAAGTCGGGACTAAACTTAATATACCTTGTATATTTACAAATATACTGGGTATAACAATACTATTTGATGTTTGTTATGTTTGTACGTTTGCCTGTGTTCGATCGACTCATTTTCAACTTTAAGCACAAAGTTTGAAAAAACGGTTGACTTGAAATTATATATTTACATATATAGGATATAAAAAATAGTATGTACAGTTGTTATGTATACCTACGGGTCCATGGAGCCCATGCCTTCATTCGCCAATCAATTGTATTTCTCATTTTTTTCAACTTTGAGGGCAAATTTTGAGAAAACTGTTGAGTTTATAAAAAAAGTTTTCAAACAAAAGTTGTTTATTTTAAAGAGAAGAAGATTTTTTGTTGACAAAAATTTTTTCTATCTTCTACGGTTTCAGAGATATAATTTTTCCCCCCTGGCGGGGGGAAACACATTCCGATTTTGCCCGTTAACGAACTTGACCTTACTTTTTTGCTCTAGAACACACAAAAAAATTTTCAGGCCGTTATCTCTTTTCGTTCTTGAGTTATCGGCTTCACAGATGGACAGACGGACAGACGGACGGACATGTGAAAATGGCCGAATTAGGCCATTTTATGAATACCTTGGTGAAGCATTTTTGTCAAGGATTAATATTTTCAAGCGTTACAAAGTCGGGACTAAACTTAATATACCTTGTATATTTACAAATATACTGGGTATAAAACTTCACTAAAAATTAGTTGGTCGTTTAGTAGGTCTACCCATATTTAGACAAATAAAATCAGTTATAGAACTTCAAAGTCACTAAAAAGCGAGAAATAAAACTAATTTTGACAAAATGGAAACCCGACTTCTAAAATCAAATATTCTATAACAAAAGTTGCACTAAAAAGTAAAAAAATAATTGCATAGTCTTGTGCCAATTTTAGTTCACCAAAGCAAAAATTTTTAAATATATATGTACAATTATTGTTATTTTTGGAGGCGGAGTCCAAAAGTTATGTGAATTTCTCTATGCTGACACCGCCTCTAAAAATAACAATAATTGTACATATATATTTAAAAATTTTTGCTTTGGTGAACTAAAATTGGCACAAGAATATGCAATTATTTTTTTACTTTTTAGTGCATCTTTTGTTATAGAATATTTGATTTTAGAAGTCGGGTTTCCATTTTGTCAAAATAAGTTTTTTTAATTAAATATTGATATGAAAAGATTTTAATTAAAAATTCAATGTCATGTTTGCCTATACTATGTTTGTTCTTTCGTACTATGTCTTACGTAACCTTAATGGAAATTGACATTGGTATTGTCTTATGACACCTAAGTATACCCAAATAATAGTATGTATATTTATTTAAATTTAATTCTCAGCGCTCAGGTAGACACCTTTAGGCCCAATGTATCTTTTTAAAGTAGCATATAACCGAAAACCTTAAAAAATACAACATCTAGAAGTAGTTTGTACATGTATAAAAGCAAAATGTCTCATCATAATTTTATTAATTACGACATTCCGGACTTCAGGAAATGTTCCCCTGAACTACATGCTCATCGAAGGAGTCCTCAAATTAAACATCAGTCGCAGGATCGCGTTGCCATTCGTTATGTTTATAAAAACATTTAAAATATCGGTTGTTATTGACTGTCAATTGTGGATCTGTTATATCGGAAGCTGTTTTGATATGCGCTGTGTAATATTTTGTTTTCGAGGACCCACCCTAGTCATTTCTTGACGATTCTTTCCTTATTTTACATTCGGTACTAGTGAGAGATATGACCTGTAGTTATTAGGACTATTTTGAATTTTATAACGTTTTAATATCGGGATAATTATCGCTTCTCAGCAACTTGGGATATTTTGTTCCCAGAATTGATTAAAAAGGCAGAGCACCTGGTTTTTATATTTCCGATATAGCACTTTCAGCACTTATATTAGGCACGTACTAGTATTGACGTTTTCTGTCTTAAATTTTATCGTGAGTCTTCTAGTTCATTTATTATAATTGGTCCATTATATAAATAGTTCTGTCTAAATAAATGAAAATGTTTCCTTCTTTAAGTTGTGGGATTTGTACTTTGATATTCGTTGTATGTTTTCTGAAATTTATGGATTATTTAATATTCCTTTGATTTGTTGCGTAGCTTTATTTTTATTTGATGACTGGTATGAAACCATAATATAAATTAATTATATTTGATGTGTTTATTGATTAATCGCGTTTATGTTGAAGGAAATGGTTTCTTTGGAGTTTGGATTACTGTAGTTCTGTGAGTTTTTATACTTGCTAGAGTTAAGTATTTGGATATTTTCAGAACAAGCTTATTGACATTTAGAGCATTTGTTATCACCAATGTAGAAAAATATGCGAGATGTTTCGCCATCTCGCTACCTGCTTCTATGAGTACTAATTTTTTTGAGGATGTGATAAGTTGGTATCACTGAGGTAACAATTATTTCTGATATCAATCTAACATTTTAGCTTTCTAGTTTGCTCTTAAGACGATTTTTAGTAATGATCGATTGTATTCTAGAAATGATAAGCTTTTTGAGCACTTAGGCACGTAATAGTATTGCCGTTTTCTGTTTTAAATTTTATCGTGAGTCTTCTAGTTCATTTATTATAATTGGTCCATTATAATATGCATGATCGTGCGTGTTAAAGGTTATTCTATTATTTTCTTTTTTGAAGTTTTCAGCAAGAAGTTCAGAAAATTCTACTATGTGATTGATGAGAGATACGATCAAATGTCTTCCATATTTCTGTTGAAACCTAGTTGAGACAAAAGATTCCCATGACTCTTTTTTTGCGTTAAGAATTCGATCGCACTTTTTTAAAGGCTATAAAGCAGTCCATGTTTTTGTTTTTAATGTGCCTTCTAAATACTCCAAACGCCGTTTTTCCAACGCACCCCCCCCCCCCAAATGGGGAAAACCCTTCAAAATTACCTTTTTTACTTCTATTCATATAGGTGTGGTTTTTTGCATTATACTAAGGATGTGAAGCTTAGGCCAACGGCTGTCCCGGAGGTCAAGGGACTGGAGCTCTCTTGTGAGCACAGCGAGTTATATAATATACTCTGCCCTTTGTGTAACTGACTGACGTATACAAATTCTAACCCACTTCTAGACATGCTAGAAGGATGCAGTTCTTTCATTCGACGTGGAATCACTTCAGCGTGAGAAAAATCGAAAAACTGTAATTTTCCCAGTGCAACCCCTTGGAAATGGGAAAAACCCTTCAAAACTACCCTTTTTACTTCTGTTCATGCTAGAAGGGTGCGGTTTTTTGTAATCTTTCTAAGATGCGAAGCAAAGGCCGAGCGAACAGAGCTAGTTAACGTTATATAACGCGAAGTGGAATCTTTTCTAAATATGTTATCTTTTCTAAAAGAGTTATGTAACGCGAAACGCTAAGTAACGTAAAGCATCACAAAACGCGAATCGTTACTTAACTCGAAGCATTCGGCTACGAATATTTAAGCCTTACAAAAAGTGATATCTGAACAAAAACATAAATGTAAAAACGGACCAAGTTTTCGGGGATATCCTAGATTTAATAGTTTCTCCTGAAAAAGTAATGATATGGAAGAGAGGTCCAAGTTATTTAACAATTGTGAGAAAATGAATATAAATTTATTGCGTAAGTTTCTCCTGAGGGAAAATTAATGAGGGTTTATAAATTTAGCCCTCTATAATAGTTTGTCCTTAAAAAGTGATGATATGGAAGAGTGGATCAAGTTATTTACCAAGTGTGAGAAAATGAATATAAATTTAGTATGTAATTTTTTCATCAGGAAATTAATGAGGGGTTAATTTATTAAATGTAAGAAAAAATTTCGTTGAAATTTATTTCGTAAGTTTTCCCTTAGCATGTTTTTTAAATTTTATATCTTGACAAGTTTTAAAAATTTAAAATATTTGAATCAAAAGAAAAAAAACTTCTTTTCCATATCATCTCATTTTAAGGACAAACTATTATAGGGGACTAAATTTATAAACCCTCATAAATTTTCTAAGGCGAAACTTGCACAATAAATGTATATTCATTTTTTCATACTTGGTAGATAACCAAGTATTAATTATTACCAAATTTTGGAGCAATCCTTTAAATCATGGATACTACACAAGGATACCGTATTCAAATGGGAGAATTGACAAAATTGGGCAACGAAATGGTAATAGTAATATTTACTTTTTATGCCACTAGCGTCACTAGTTGTTCATCCGTACTACAATCCGTACCAAAGTGAATATAGTATAATAAACAGGAGTAAAGTATGCAAGTAACCAGTTTTATTTCGTAGCGATTATTTTGAAGTATGCAATTTGTTTCAACTAATTCCTTATTGAAAAATTGAAATTACTTATCATTTATTTAAAAAAGAATTTTATTGAAAAAATATTTTGGCTGCAAATAATTTTTATAATACTATAAATGCGTAATGTTTTTTAATTAAAACTCGCGCCTTATACTCTCACCATTGTTTCCTGCATAAAAGCGACACTACTGACTTTTTTTTTGCCAATTATTTGTTTACATGGAGTTCGGTATCCTTGTGTAGTATCCATGCTTTAAATTTTAAGTGCAGTATTATTAGTATTATTAGTCTGTTCTATGTATCCTTTAAGGTTGATTTATTGAGGATAGATTGGATTCTTGTTAACATATTAATAGTGGGTTTAATTTTTGGGTAAGAATTTGGATTTTGGTTAATTTGGGAAAAACACTCTTACAATTCCATTGTAGCAGGACTATTTTAGTATTCAGGATCACTTGTTGATTCTTTTAGTTGGAATATATCATTGTCGTTTCTGGATGGTCCAGCACTGTGGTATATAATCAGGACAAAAAACGGTTTGATTTTATTATAGCACAAATTCATAAACACACATATACAACACATAGACAAAAATACTGTTTACATATACAAAATGATGGTATTTTGAAGAAAAAATTGATTTTAAACTTTTATATTACGAAAACAAAACGGTAACACACGATTTTTTTTAAATTTATATAATCAATATTTAGCTTTACTCTCTTCTAAACAGATAATAGTTCGATGGGCATGAAGTTTTACATGCTTCTAATGAGAGAGAGTGAGAGAGATTGATAATTTTGATATTCATTATCTCGCGTTCTAAACGGTCAACAATTGTGAAACTTCGGGATTTATTAGAAAACGTTATTTTTAGCCTGTGAAAAAAAAATGAGCAAAATCTGTCGAAGAGTGGTGGTATGCTGGAACATCCTTAATATATCAGTGAGATGAGTGAACTTTCTCTTCATTTGTAAAGATGTTAGGTATGGTTTTAGTGTGTCTAATAGATTGTTAAGACTCTCTGTTTCATTTGTATGGATAGCTGTTAGTGATTTGTTTGAGGACATTTTATTACTGTGGATGAACTGAGCTAATTGATTAAAAGTGAATTTGTTATCTAGAAACAGTTTTTATTTGACTTTTAATTGACTGTAACTCTTGAATGGTATCTTCTATTAATTTGCTTATCTTTGTTGTCAAGCTTATTGTATTTGATAGTTTGATTATTTAGAAATATTTTTTTTCATATGTGTTGGGGGTATTTTAGCTGTATATTATGGAATTAGTAAAGTTTATCGCCAAGGTTTATTAAATGATAACTCGATTTCAAAATTTCGATTGCATGGTATATATTTTTTCTTTTTAAATTATATGAATTGTGTATTTAGTTATAAAAACAACATATTTATTACATAAATTATTTATGTCCATCACCTCGCCCCGCCATTTTGGAATTTTTCATATATAGGGATTGTGCTGAAATGTGCTCAAAATGTGCTATTATGTGCCACATTCAATGAAAAGAAAATTCTGAAAATTTCATTTTTTTGAGGGGGTCCTTTTTGCTACGAGAGTTGGCCCGCCAACTTTACTTTATCGAAACCACAGCATTTGTACCGTAATCTGCTCAAGATGTGCTGCCATGTGCCAAAAAATAAAATAAGAATAAGTTTTTCGATTTTCCAAGTGAAAAATATTTTTTTTGGACAATGAAAAATTTTTTTCTCTATATAATCAGAGGTTTTGGTTGAAATCGATATAAGCTATCACGTGCCATATTGAAAAAAAATTGTTTCGAGTAAAATATAACTGTTATGAGGAGGCCCTTTCTTGCCACAAAAGATCGTTGCTTTACTTTATCGAAACCACAGCTTTTGTATGTATATATACATATATATATATATATATATATATATATATATATATATAAATATATATATGTATATGTATATTTATATATTTATAAATATATATATATATATATATATATATATATATATATATATATATATATATATATAAATATATATGTATATTTATATATTTATATATAAATATATATATATATATATATAGGTTAAGTCAAAAGTCAAGAGTCAAACTTTTTTAAAAGGATGGATAGGGGATGAAATTCTAAGATGAAAAGTCCTTGGGCATTTTTGCACCAGACCCACCGTTAAGTATATATTAATTAAATAAAGTAACCAATTAGAGAAGCACGTTAACGGAATAAGTAATGGCGGGTAATGAACGCAGCGGCAGCAGAAGGGGAGCGACACTCCCCACAACTACCGTAGAGCGAGTCAATCTTATGCGTTTCAAATCCGGTAGAGTTTTGAAAAATTTTTGAAAAAAATTACCTTTTCTTTTCCCGAAAAATCTAACTGAATTATTCAACTTTTATTGAATTTCTTACAATGAAATTTCATTAAATAAATGTTTAGCAATTTTGGGAAATTTGTAGTACCATTCCTTTTCCGAAAAATGTAATTAACTGAATTATTATGTTTTTATTAGATTTCTGAAGATGCAATTTTACGGCGGCATTTGACGTTGTTTTTTTAAAGTGATTAGATTTTGGAATCAATCGGTACATTAGTGTAAAAGTTCTTTAAAAATATATTTTTCATTTTTGGATTATCATAAAGATAGTTTTTTAGGATCTTAAATATTCAAGATCTTATAAAAACTCTGTTTTCGATATTTGAAAACCTTCAATTTACTTAACGAAAAGTTGCAAATTAGTCTAAGTTGCAATTGATATGATCAGTGCAAAAATAAATAAATTCTTAAGTATAATCTTTTTTCTCAATATTTTAGTGAGCTAAATTATGGGTGATTCATTGCTTAAATTTTTTTACGAAAAATAAAGTTTCTAGGTATAATGAATCATTCAAGTCATTGAATTGAGAGCTCTCTCCCCTCACGCATCTCTGCTGCCGCTGCGTTCTTTCCCACCATTTCTTATTCCGTTAACGCACTTCTCGAGTTGGCTATTTTATTTAATTAATATCTAATTAACGGTGGGTCAGGTGCAAAAATGTCCAAGGACTTCTCATCTTAGAATTTTATCTCCTATCCATCCTTTCAAAAAACTCCATGACTTTTGACTCACCTTTATATATATACATACAAAAGCTGTATTTTCGATAAAGTAAAGCAACGATATTTAGTGGCAGGAAAGCACCTCCTCATAACAGTTATATTTTTCTCGATACAATTTTTTTTTCAATATGGCACGTGATAGCTTATATCGATTTCAACCAAAACCTCTGATTATATGGAGAAAAAAATTTTTCATTTTCCATAAAAATATTTTTCACTTAGAAAATCGAAAAACTTGGCAGCACATCTTCAGCAGATTTCGGTACAAATGCTGTGGTTTCGATAAAGTAAAATAGGGGGGCCAACTCTCGTAGCAAAAGGACCCCCTCAGAAAAATTTAATTTAATTGATGCCATCGAAGTTTTGAAGTTATTGTCATTTAATAAATCTTCCTGGGATCATCTTTTTGAATATCAGCTTCATTGTTAACTTGCGTTACTTTGGACATATCGGATATGGGCTCTTCACTTTTACTATATTTTAACGATATTTTTCTTTTGCGTTAAATAGTTCTGTCTAAATAAATGGAAATGTTTCCTTCTTTAAGTTGTGGGATTTGTACTTTGATATTCGTTGTATGGTTTTCTGAAAATTGTGGATTATTTAATATTCCTTTGATTTGTTGCGTAGCTTTACTTCTATTTGATAACTGGTATGAAACCTTAATATAAATTAATTATATTTGATGTATTTATTGATTAATTGCGTTTATGTTAAAGGAAATGGTTTCTTTGGAGTTTGGATTACTGTAGTTCTGTGAGTTTTTATACTTGCTAGAGTTAAGTATTTGGATATTTTCAGAACAAGATTACTGCCATTTAGAGCATTTGTTATCACCAATGTAGAGAAATATGCGAGATGTTTCGCCTTCTCGCTACCTGCTTCTATGAGTACTAATTTTTTTAAGGATGTGATAAGTTGGTATCACTGAGGTAACAATTATTTCTAATATCAATCTAATATTTTAGCTTTCTAGTTTGCTCTTAAGACGATTTTTAGTAATGATCGATTGTATTCCAGAAATGATAAGCTTTTTGATGGATTTATTAATTTTCTTACTGTTATGTTGTAATTTTGTATTTTTAAAATAGGGTGATTTGTAACAAAATTATTTTTTTATTTTCAGGCAGAGACAAATTCGATCATTTGAAAGTTAAGATACGTCAATTATACGCTCAGGAGATACGATTTCATCCACTACTTCGACATTAGTAAACAAATTCAGTTCTTCCACCGCATTAAGCACAGCTGCCGGATTTCCGCCTAGGCCTACAGAGTCCCGGACTAGGGGCCCCAGTGGTGGAACAATCATATAAGCTCAAAAGCCTGGCTTCCTTTATCAAAACGCATTATCGAAAATATAAACTTAAAAGTCTTGAAACGATATTATTGGAGCTATTTAAAAGTTGGCAGTCCTACTTTTGCACTTCTGTACTAGTACATTTAATTCGCTAATTCCAAAATGGCTACGAGAGGGAGCCCCAAATGCCAAGTGCCTAGGGGCCCTGGATCTCTAAGTCCAGGCCTGATGGTTGCTTCAGCCTTAATTGTTTATGCTTTAAATAGATTAGCATATGAAATTTTATTTGAATTTGTTGGAATACTCTTATAGGACATTTCGTTAAGTTGAGTTAAATTATTAAAGGTTTGCAATGATTGAGGGAATTATGATATTATTATTTATATCCGATCAAAAACATAAATGTAAAAAAGGACCGAGTTTGCGGGGAAATCCTTAATGTATAATAGCTGCTCCTTAAAAAATGATGATATGGGATAAAGGACCGAGCTAATTAACAAGTGTGAGTGAAATGAATATAAATTTCTTATGTAAATTTTTCCTTAGAAAATTAATGACAGATAAATTGATGAAATGTGAGAAAAAATTTGGTTGTAATTTATTTCGTAAGTTTTCTCTTAGTATGTTTTTAAAATTGTGTAACGCGGCAAGTTTTAAAATATTTGAATCAAAAGAAAAATAAATAACTTTTTAAAGAGCAGTTATTACATTACGGATTTTCCCTTTTTTAAGAACTTGGACCTTTTTTTCCTTTTTTTTTCAGCCGCTTTTGGTATTCAAAAGGTCAAGTTTGTTAATGGGTAAAATCGGCCAAGGGGAAAGGGGGTTTAGAGGAAGGGGAAACACAAAATTTCGACACAATAATCTATTTTTTATAAGAGTAATAAAATTTTTAATATTTATGTATATAAGTAATATAAATATATTTATAAATAAATATATATATATATATATATATATATATATATATATATATATATATATCACTCATCAAGCCCTATCATTTCCATGCACCCCAAGCCGGCCGGTCACCGTGGGGGAAGAAGACTGCTTCCTTCCAACCAAAAATAGCAACAACAAAAGGACAAATCAAAACACACTTAAAATTTGCACCTATAATGTACGATCCCTATCATTGTTTGAAAGATAATGAATTTACATATGCTCTGAAAAATATCAACTGCGACATAATTGGCCTATCAGAAGTCAGGCGAATAGGCTGTAATATTGAAGAATACCAGGACTATGTCTTGTGTTATATTGGACAAACAAAAGGTCTTCATGGAGTAGGATTCCTCATTAAAAACGAGCACAAAAACAAAATAACTAAATTTACGGGAATATCAGAAAGAGTAGCATTCTTACAACTGGAATTTGAATACTTTCCAATCTTTCTGATACAGACTTATGCACCAACAGAAAGATCAAACGAGGACGAAATTAACCAATTCTACGAAGACCTAAACAGAGCCCACTCTCTAATAGACGACACAGTTCTGGTAATTGGAGATTTCAACGCAAAAATTGAACAAAAACTGATAATAACCAAATCATAGGGCGATTCAGCTTCGGTGAAAGAAATGAAAGAGGCGAAAGGCTAATAGAATATGACTCTGAATACAAACTAGCAATAATGAATACCTTTTTCAGAAAGAGAAACAATTGAAAATGGACTTGGAGATCCCCGGATAAGAAAACTACAAATGAAATCGATTTCATAATGACAAATGCTCCAAGAATTGTAACAAATGTTATGATGTTAGAGGTTATTAACAATTTAAAGTTCCCGTCTGACCACAGATTTGTAAGAACTACTCTTAAACTAAAATCATCGAGAATGTCCAAGAAAAACTTCAGAAATACGACAAACAGACCAAAAACAAGCGAGGAAATTGACCAATATCTAAAAAATCTTACAGAGATTATAGGAACTTCAGACAAACTAAGCAAAGTTACCGACTTACAGACTTACTATAATCAGCTTGGAGACATCCCACTGGATAGCCTAAAAACTCAACAGGAAACAGAAGTCAAAACGTATAAAATATTCAGCAAGGACACGGAACTACTAATCAAAAAACGCACAGAATTACTAGAAACAAAAAACAAGAACAATGAAATGAAAACCGAACTTAGCAGATTGTATAAAACAACAAACAAAGCAATAAAAAAAGATTACGGCAACTACAGATGCAACATCGTAGCTAAAAATTTAGACAAATTCAGAAGTACAAAAAGAGCATTCAAGGAACTAACCACACAAAAAAAATGGATACACAACCTTAACCACATATCGGAAGGAACCAAGACAAGGAAAAATGTGATTGAACATGCAACAAACTTCTATATAAATCTGTACAAGAGAAAAGACAACGATACTACTGAAAAAAAAACAGTCAAATAAAAACCAACACTGTCCAACTAATTGATGAAAGAGAGGTGTACGCACATAAGTCAATTAAAAAACGAAAAAATCCCCAGTCCAGATGGAATCAGCAATGAAGCTATAAAATGGGAGCACCAGTCTTACTATACCATCTAACTCAATTATTTAATTTGATTCTGAAGACAGTAACAGTTCCCAAAAAATGGTGTTCGTCAGACATCATTCTACTTTTTAAAAAGGGCAATCCGCAAGACATAGGAAACTACAGGCCAATCAGTCTTCTAACAAGCACCTACAAACTCTCTGCTTCAATAGTACTCAAACGAATGACCAAAGAAATTGACAACGCACAACCTAAAGAGCAAGCGGGCTTCCGCTCAGTTTTCAGTACTATCGATCACATAGATTACAACAAAGCCTTACAGGCAATCGAACAAATAATAGAAAAATACAGAGAATTTAACAGACCCCTCTACGTAGCGTTCATAGATAACAGCAAAGCCTTCGACAGCATTAGTCACAGCTCCATCTGGAAGGCACTTAACTCGTTAAAAATCGATCAGAAATATATCAATATAATAAAAAACGTGTATGAAAACAGTGCAAGTAAAGTAAAACTTGAGACCAGTGGAGAACCCTTCAAAATAGAACGAGGAGTAAGACAGGGTGACCCCCTGTCACCAAAACTTTTTGTAGCTGTTCTTCAAGACATTTTCGACAAAATAAATTGGTCACAAAAAGGCATACTGATCAACGGAAAGCAGCTCAATCACCTAAGATTTGCAGACGACATTGCGATACTGGCTGAAACACCTAAAGATTTAGAGGAAATGGTAACGGTACTCGATCAGGAAAGTAAAAAAGTCGGACTTGATATGAACATAAATAAGATAAAAATAATGACTAACAACTATAAAAGACCAATACAAGTAAAAGGACGCATAATAGAATATGTTGACAGTTACATTTATTTGGGAAAACAAGTGTCATTCAATACAAACAGTAACCTAGAAGAAGTGATGATAATAATAAAGTTAACATGGAAAAAGTTTTGGTCACTAAAAGAAGTATTAAAAGGCATCTATAGCCTACGCATGAAAAAAAAACTGTAGTGGACACATGCATTATGCCATGCCTCCTATATGGCTGTCAAACATGGGTATTCACTAAACTTATTAAGCAAAAAATAGAGAATACACAAAAAGCAATGGAGAGAAGTATACTACGAACAAGAAAAATACAAAAGGTGCGAAGCGAGGAGATAAGAAAGATTACGGATGCACTGAGATATGCACTAACAACAAAGTGGAAATAGGCTGGTCAACTTCGCTATACAGATAGAAGGTGGACAATAGAGACTACCAAATGGAAAGGACCATCAGGCAAACGAAAAACCGGCAGACCAAATCAGCGATGGGCAGACGACATCGTGCAGGCAGTGGGGAGAGATTGGATCGACCAGAGCAAGGATAGAGAAAGGTGAAAAAGATTGGGGGAGGCCTATACTCAAAATGGGGTCCGTATCCCTTAAATAGATTTAAATTAATTTACTGACCAACGCTAGATATTAAGCAAATATATAAACTTCTTACTAACAGCATTTGATATGTACTATGTATTACTGAGGGTTTTGGAATAAAATTGGCTTTATTATTATTATTATTATCATTGGGGTTTATGAGGAAATTATAAAACTCTATTTGCGGCGGCCGCCATATTGGATTTAGAATGAGGCGACTTTAGTTATTGTGTGTGACTCATCAAGCCCTTTCATTTGATAAAACAAAATTTTGATAAAAGTTTGCGAAAGTTTTCCCATTTCCCGATATAAATTTCGTGGTTTCATAATTTTCCTTTCGGTTTGGTCACTATATCTAACTGTATGGCAAATATCAACTTTTACGGACTTATGGTCTAGGCCCTGGAATTACGATTATGTATGGCCAAGATTTGTGGGCGTTCCCGCTATTTTACGGTTTTTGAACCGAAATAACTGTTTAACCGTTTATTTCTTAACGAAAAGCAAACACTTGTTCTCTTATAATTCCCTAAATAGCTTATATTCGAAAAACCAGCACTGTAGCTCTTTTCGTTCAGAAGATATTTCGGGGTCAAATCTTCTCTGATATTTCCTGTAGTAATAGTACTGTAAGCGCGAAGGCAAAAAAACTTTTAAACTCGGCCTGTCGCACTACCGTGCTCTAGATATTTTGTGTTTATATTATTTGCATCGTATGTGCAATACAATTGCTGTATTGCACATACTGATTGGTTGAGATAAAACTAATTTATCTGAACCAATTAAATTACAGCAATTGTATTTCACATAAGATGCACACATAAATCGGTTTTCATATAAAAAATATACAAACACAAAATATAAAATATCTCTCTTAATATTAGAACAATCGAAAAATACGTAAGGAATACAGTTGAAGGAAATCAAGTTTGCTACAATTCATCACCTTATCATTTTTGCTCAAGCTCTAATGTGTACAGAGATATTAAGGAATTTAATGTTCAATCTTAAACACATAAATTTAATTTTTGATTTTCCATATGTTTCGTTGGAAAAATTAAATTTTCCCCAAGATTCTTATTTAAATTATCAAATATATCCGCGTCGAATGCAAAAAACCGCACCCTTCTTGCATTTCTGGAAGTGGAGAAACAAAGTTTAAAAAAATCGCACACACCTCTGACTAGTGGTATGTGCTAACATTTTACTATAAATATAGAAATATGAGCCAATCATAGCGCAGCAATATTTCCTATGTTAATTTTATCAAAACAAAAAAGCAAAAGTTTTCGCATTTCCCGATATAAATTTCGTGATTTCATAATTTTCCCTGTGCCTTGGGTACTAGACCTAACTATATGCCAAATATCATCTTTAAAGCATATCTGGTGTAGGCCCTACGTTTTTATCTTGTCTAATGAAAATTGTGTGCGTACCCGCTATTTTACGGTTTTTGAACCGAAATAACTTTTTAACCGTTTATTTCTTAACGAAAAGCAAAAACTTATTCTCTTATAATTCCGTAAATAGCTTATATTCGAAAAACCAGTACTGTAGCTCTTTTCGTTCAGAAGATATTTTGAGGTCAAATCGGCTCTGATTTTAGTACTGTAAGCGCGAAGGCAAAAAACCCCTTAAACTCGCCTGTCACAATACCGTGCTCTAGATAATAGTATTAATCACCGAGTTAATGACTCCGTTGAAGTATTCCACTATTTCACTAAGCTATTAGATAAAACAGTTAATCTTGTATTTTGGGTCATTGTTTACAAAACAAGCCTCTAGCAATTTTATCGTAAAACCACTTCTGAGCTATTAACAGTATAATGTTTGAAGAAACATAATATAATAATAATAATGGGGTTTAACCTCCGTTTTTGAGATACGACGGTCTATAACAGAGGCCACCCACATCATTATTTTTCAACTTTTATCAATTAACGCCTTAACAAGCGCGGCTACTTGGCTGGTTATAATGTTTGAAGAAACATACATAATGTTTGAAGAAACGGACCGTTTTCAGGGCTAAAAAACATTATTAAAAAAATTTAAAAACAATTGAAGAATAATGATAATTGATCTTGAAGAATAATTACAGATTATTTCATTACAGAATATTTAATTTTTTAATATTGTTTTTCAGGCTTGAAAAACATGGTTTTTCGTTGTAACGTAATTTTACGAAAAAGTGAAAAAAGGTACGATGAAAAGGTGGACTGTAACTAAATGTTATTATGATAATTCGAACGACCACCTTTCAACGGGGGTTAGGTAACTTTTTATACATCGTTTCAGGGGTGTGCCGCACGCCTATAATGTGCGATGTGTATTAACGACTACACAAGTTGTAAAACGTGTATTAGAGTTAATGCGTTAGAGTAATTGAAATTAAATATCTAAAAAACTACAAGCGTTAGGGTAATTGAAAAAGAGATTCTCAAAGGAAATAAATTTTCAAAAAGAAAGTTTTATCTGCCAAAAGTCTAACACAATTATTTGTACTTTTAATTGATTGCTGAAAATAGGGTTCCTTATATAATGCTCAAATTCGGACGTAGTATGTTAACATATTTTTAATACTATTAAATATTAATTTAAAAATTAAAAACATTACTAGTAAATTGACGCAAAGCGTTAGTAAATTAAAGCGAAGTAAACGCGAAGCGTAAGTTGCTAGACACTTGAAGGAAAACAAGTAGGTAATGTCAAAACTAACTGTGTTAATTGTTTAAATGTCCAGTATATACTAAGTTGTATATCAATGTTTTAATTGTTCACAATTCTGTAAATTCAATGTTTATAAAATATGAATTATTTGTAAATATTTGATTTTGTTAATAATATTGAAACAGTGAGAATGTTCTTGCTTTTAAAAAAATATGTTCTTGCGATTTTTATAATTTTAAATATTGAGTTATATATTGTATTGCGAAGCGTTAGCTAGTTACGTAACGAAATAATAACGCAATTAAGTAAGATACGCAACGTAATAATATGATAACGCGAAGCGTTATTTATCGCAAACTTACTCTTATGCGAAGCGCAACTTCGAGCAATACGTTGCACAATTCATAATTAATTACGTAGGCTTCGCGATAACTTACTAAGTTTATAATATTTTCAACCTCGATTCGCGTTTATTGGTAAATTATTCACATTATATGCTTTGCGAAGAGTAACTAACGGCTCGCATTAAGAAACGCTTCGTTCGCGTTTAGAAAAGCTTTCGTGAGGTAACTTACACTTCGCGTTTACTTCAGCTTCGCACTAAGTAAGTAAATTCTTATATTTTCAAGCATGCTAAAGTAACGCTTAAGTGGCTAACGTTTCGTGAAAACTAACTAATAGTTTGCGTTAAGTAACCTCCGTTCGCGTTTCGAAAAGCATTGCGTGAAGCAACTTACGCTTCGCGTTTACTTCGCTTTAATTTACTAACGCTTTGCGTCAATTTACTACCGTTTTGCGTTAAGTGGCTAACGCTTCACGTTAAATGGGTAACGTTTCGTGAAAATTAACTAATGGTTCCCATTAAGGTTCGCATTAAATAACCCTTCGTTCGCGTTTAGAAAAGCTGTACGTGAAGCCACTTACACTTCGCGTTAAGTAACTAACGGTTCGCGTTTACTTACGCTTTGCGCTAAGTATTTAAATTTGTAAAATTTCCAACCACGCTTAGTCGAAACCACATTTAACACTTGAATTTATGTATATTCTCCTGGAATACAATCCTGAAATTAAAATTTGAAAACAGTATACTAATGTTATGTATGTACCTACACCAAAAGTCGTGCTAAAATTTAAAAATTTTATAATTGATTTGTGGCTGACTTATTCGGTTTTCGACAAAAAGTTGTTCATTACAACTATACTAACAACTTTTATTGGAACCATTTTTCGGAAATCCGAATAAATAAGGAGCAGATCAAATTTTAAATTTTAGCTCTACTTTTGCGTTGATGGTACATATCTCCGGCTTCGTTCTTCTATGAATAGTATGTAATTTGCTCTCTTATGTTTGAGAAGAGAAAGGTATTGAAATTTTATGGAAAAATGCTTGAAAACAAGTAGTTCATATTGAATGATCCACAATTTTTTCAGAATCTATTCCAATGTTAAAGATGGGTACTTTTTTAACTTTCCGAGTAACGTTTGAGCACAAATTAAGAGACGGCTATTGAGTTTATGAAAAAAACATTTGATCAAAAGTTGTTTATTTTAAAAAGACAAAAATGGGCAAATGAGCATATTAATACAAATTAGAATGTTTTGCGGAAAAATGTAGTGACATTGGGATAACGGACATTCTCAAAATGAAAATCGAATTAACGACCATTGAACCGGTGGTCTCTCGACCATTTCGAATATCATAGATGGAACGAGAAAAGGTGCGTGAAATTTGTAAGTAGTCCAGTGATAGTAAACAAGAAAATTATGCCTGTAAACAAGAAAACGAGAGATTTCCGAATGTGTGTCGATTTTAGGAAATTAAATTCCATACGGAATAGAACAAATTTCTAATGCCTCAATTGGATGATCTACTGGATCAGTTGGCCGGAAAACATTTTTTGACGACTTTGGACTTAAAATGTGGCTACCACCAGATCAAAATGGAAGAAGGGTCCAAACCGTGTACTGCGTTCGTTACGCCGAACGCACATTACGAGTATTTACGGGTCTCATTTAATTTGGTAAATGGGCAATCCTTATTCATGAAAGTGGAAACGAAAGTTGTCGCATCGATACGACAAGACGTCATGGTTTCCGACCGAGGAACGTCATATACTGCAAAAGATTCTGAAAACAAAATAGAAGCAGGCGGTCGGGAACAAGTCGAGGATGACTTGTCGTATAGCGTGGTTAAGCTGTAAGGTATCAAAATCAATAAGTAAAGATAATTAATTATACTGACCTGATACTTACCTTTAATTACGATTAAGAATGATTACTTATGTTATTTTATATAATTAAGAACGAATGTACTTACCTTTATTTGATAATCTGTAATTATAATAATAGAATGTACTTACCGTTTTGTATTAGAATCAATTGTACGTACTGTGACGGACAACGTATGAACGATTATGAGTGAGCACTGCGCATGTCTCATGTTAACAGTGTATGTACTAGAGAGTCGATGAATGATACAGAATTCATTAAAGTTTATTTTATTTATCTAATTAAAAAGTGTGTTAATTATTTTAAACGTCCTGACAACGGTAGGAGGAACCCAATAAATAAATAATAATAATTTTCTTTATTTGTGATACCGTTCAAAACGGTGTAAATAGTGTCATACAGAATTATTACAATAGAATAATTTGATATAAATACAATATAAATATACAGATACTATATAAATATAAATACATAATTTAAAAATTCATTTATTTATCTATCTTTTTTTACAATAAAAATTCATTTATGTCATAAACCACTCGATCTAGTAGATATTGTTTTAAAGCTTTTTTTAAATTTATGTATGTTTTCAATACTTTTGATATCTCTTGGAAGCTTATTATATATACGAGTTATAGAGTTTCGAACCCCTCTATGGACTTCATCCAAAGTAGAGTTCGTTAACTGCAATTCACCTTTATTTCTTGTGAAATATTGATGATCTAAAATATTTTCCGTGAATAGGTCCATATTTTTTTCTCAAAAATAGAGCGCTTTTATGTATATATATACTGTGAAAAGTTAGTATATTAAGTTTTTTAAAAATTGGCTTGCAGTGCTGGGATTCGAACCTGTTATAACTCGTAAACATTTTTTTTGTAATAAAAAAACTTTTTGGGCATGTGCTGAGTTTCCCCAGAACACCACTCCAAACTGTAGTATTGTGCAAAAGTACGCGTGGTAGACACGCAATAATGTATCCCTATCAAGAAAATTTCTTAAAAATCGGATTACGTAAACCGCCCTGCTTAATTTTGGCAAAATAAATTCCACATGAGACCTCCAGCTCAGCTGATTATCAATCCTAATTCCAAGAAATGCCACCGTATCTTTTGGTATGACATCAGTATTTATAACTTTTAAGATGGAGGGAAATTTAAACTATTTACCGAATTTAATAATCTCCGTCTTCTCTTCATTTAGGCTCAATCGGTTTAGAGAAAACCATTGCTGCAATTTGTTGACAGTGTTTGTCATTTCTTGAGGAAGTACCGCCTCATTCTCTAACTCGCACAGAACCGCAGTGTCATCAGCAAACAAAAGTGTTTGATGTTCTATTGCAGTAGGCATATCGTTTATAAATAGAACAAACAATATAGGACCTAAAATGCAACCCTGAGGTGTTCCCTTTATAACCTTTTTCCATTCCGAGTGTATATAGTTAAATTTGGAGCTGTTAGCTAATTTGAAACATTGTTCTCTGTCAGTTAAGTACGATTCAAAGAGTTTGAGAGCATTACCCCTTATGCCATAATTGTCTAGCTTTATCAGTAAAATTTCTTTGTCAAGGCAATCAAAAGCCTTTGTCAAGTCTAACAAAATCATTGACAAAGGATTTTTGCCATTCCAGGCGTTTAAGATCGTATCGACTGCCTTAAAAATTGACATTTCAATAGATCTTCCCTTTTGTGAAACCATGTTGATTCTTATATACAATTTGATAAGATTCAAGATAATTTGTTAGTCTCTTCTGGATAGCCATTTCTACAATTTTAGAAAAGTTGGAGAGTAGTGAATTTGGTCTGTAGTTAATATTTCCCAATTATCTTTCTTGTGCAGGGGTACTATGATTGCCTTTTTCAACTGAGCTGGGAATTCGCCTGTTTCAAAGCATTTATTTATTATTTCACTAAGTGGAAAACATACAACATCAGCACAACTTTTGATTACTTTGACTGGCACGTCATCATATCCAGTTGATTTTTTATTTTTTAATTGTTGACAAATGTTATAAATTTCCACATAGTTCGTTGGATACAAGAAAAAATTATTTTGAGTGTATTTAAAACTTTCGATATCGTTACGACTTGATTAACTAACGTTTAGATTTTTGGTAACGTTTATAAAGTAATCGTTGAATTCATTTGCGATTTCAAACAGGTTCGTGATTACTCCATCCGATCTTGGATGTTTTATTTCGACAAGGGTAGGGTAATCCTTTCTTCCACCTCTTGACATACCATTTATGAATGACCATGATGTTTTTATTGGATTATCTGAGTTTTTAATGATATTGCCATAATACAAAAATTATTGTTTGTAAACAAACTTTAGCCCTGAGTTTTGTTATCTCACTCTCAAGGTGATTGTTTTTACCAACTAATGAACTTATTTCACTTAAAAGCGGTTTCACCGCAGCTTCGATGGTATTTTTTATAATCTCTATTAAATGGTCTGAAAATTCTTTTCCAAATAGTAATTTTTTTATGTTTTCTAAGGAATCTACTTCCTCAGTATCACTATTTTTTCGTCGAGCCATTTTATAAAATTATATAACTATTGTTGAAAACAATTTTTAACAAAAACTATGAGTGTAGTCTTAATGCTATGAGTGTTACACGACTATATGTATATATATATATAAATTATAATTCTAGCAAAGAATTATTCGAAAAAAAATGATTTTATTATTTCGAAAAAAAATGATATTATAATTATTTTTACAAGAAATACAATTAATTACAACAAACTAAATTACAATTGAATATTGACAATAAATTTGAACAGAATAACAACGTTATTAACTTTTGATATTAGAATATGATATACTTAAAAATCGATGGCTTTATATAGTAAATTTTATATAAATTGCTGATATTTTGTTTATGTTGCTTAAAATATTATTGAAAAAGGCACGTGTTGTCACATGTTGTGATTGTGACCGGATGCTTGCTTAATATTTTTATATTGATAGGTCTATTCCAGAATATGTAACTCTTCCCTCCTTAAGATGGTTGTTTAATTTTCCAAGGAAATTGAATAACCGAAGTTGTTGGTTGAGTTGTATGCTCCATAGCTGACCCATCTTCCATTTGCGGTTTTTTCTTGAAATAACGTTTGTGCATGAAAAATATAGAAATACAAATTATTACAGAAATTATAATAATTAGTGAAATGCTGATATGTGTGGTTTGTTTGAATTTTAATAAGTTGAGTTCTTGAGTATTTTCAAGATGTTTTATTTGTAGATTTTCCAAGTTGATATCTGTTGCAATATTAGTAATATTCACGGTGTTGTAAATTATTTGTTCCAATTCTATATTGTCAACCGATGTATGTAAGTTTCCATATGTGATGCCGTTGATATCCGCCTGGCATTGTGATAAAATTATGTGAAGTCGTCCCACGAAATTCGTTATATTTTTACCACAATTATTGGTGATATTTAGGTGGATTGACGTTATTACTATGATGTGATTATCTTCAATTTCTTCAATAAAGTCGTTTTCCATTGTGCGATGTAGCGTACAATTAGCCGGTTTATTTTCTAAGATGTTGATTTCACATGTATTAGATGTTGGTGATTGTAATTTCATGGGTGGACATATTAGACTTTGTTCTATTCGATTGCATGTTTGTTCGAGGAATTGGAATTTATTAGGATTGTACAAAATGTAATTAGTTTTGGGCTGTATGATTTGATGATTTTCAGGTATAGGTCTGAATTTTATTGTTTGAAAGGTCTCGTTAGTAAATTGAGGTATCATAACGACAAATAGGATGTTGCTATTATTATAGTATGCTTTAAGTTCTAATAGTTCGTACAAGTGTTCGTCATTTAGTATGTTAATCTGTTTACTGAGTGAATCGTGTACAATAGTTAACTCTTTCTTTGTCAAGATGTGTTTTGATATTATACCGAGTTTTGCTAAACTGATAGAAGAAATAATATCGCGTACATGATTGTCTAAATATTGTAGTTGCGATTGTATAGTAAAACAGAATTGCGACCGAAATAACTGTTGTTCAATTTTTGGATAATTTTGCATAGCAGATGCTAACATTTGCAATTTGGCCTGTTCAGAATTAATGAAGTTAGTAATATTATCAAAGCGTTGTATCATTTGTGTATTAAGTTGGTGTTGTCCTGATATCCTATCTTTGATCAGCAACTGATTATTTTTAAGCGTTTCTATTTGATTATTAATTTCTAATGCATCATCGTTGTCCATGTTACCGGTGATTTTTTTAATAACGGTTCCTATACCATCTATAAGTCCACGTTTAGGTCTATAGTGTTGTATTTCTAGGCTTTTAATTTTATGATCTAAATCTAAGTATTGGTGTTTTAAGTTCACTATGTTATGAAATAGCGCTTCATTGAAATTTGTTTTAAATAAACTGAGATAAATTTGGTCTAAACTGTTTCTAATGCTAGTTACATTAATTATATGAATAAGGTTATTGTAATGAGATGTAAGTTTGGTAGGTCCTAGGTTAAGTGCCAATAGTCCTTTGGTATTAGTTAAGTCATGATATTCGATGTGTTGTGCAATGTTGTATCGTAAAAACTTGAAAGAAGATTACTTTCGTTTAGGTTTTATTTTAGACTTATGATATTTAATATTCTGAGTTGTCTTAAAAGTAAGTTTATTTTCTGACTGTTTTATTTTTTTGTCAAAAGGTGTCCTTAGTTTTGTATTGCGTTGGACATTTTTTAAGTAAATTTCATTATCTAGTTCTGGGGGTTCATTTAAATTTTCGTTATACCGATTGATACGTTCTAATTGTTTTTTGTTCGAATCATCTATTAGTTTTTTGATTTCATTACTTTCTTCAATACGTTTATTGTTGAATTCGGTAATGGCGTTTTGTTTCGGTTCTATAATTGTTTTATCGCGTATACCTCGTATAATTTCGAACGGCGTTAATTTGGTGGATGAGTGAATTGAATTATTATACGTTATCATTGTCATGTCTAGTAATTCAGTCAGATCTTTGTTTTCGTAAAATTTCCAAAATTGTGCTATGTAATCGTTCGACAGGAGAATTGCCCGTTGAATTGCGTGCAGCTGTTACGTGGGTTTCTATATCATAGAGTTTAAGGAATTCGCGTACATCTAAATTAGAGAATTCCAATCCGTTGTCATGTATAATTTTATTTGGGATACCGTTTCGCGCTATATAGTTTTTTAATGCTTTTAGAATTTCTACGGAAATTTTAAAAGGTACGACGATGCATTCGCCATATTTACTGAATTTATCAACAAGAGTGAGAATGTTTGTTTTTTCAATTGAAAGGATATCGATATGGATTATTTCGAATGGTTTACTGGCTATCTCTGTGGGAGATTGTTTCAATTTGAGTGGGTGACGTTCGTATTTAAATTTAAGGCATGTCTCGCATGTGTTTATGTAGGTAGTTATTTTCGATTTCATATTATCAAAATAGTATGTACGTTTAAAATGATTGAATGTCTCGTCGATTCCACGATGGACAGATAACTCATGGTATTCTTTTATGAGTTTACTTTGTCCGTCAAGTGTTTGAGCATCACTTAAGAGCGTGGTGCAACGTATAAGTTTATATTTCGAAAAATATTCGTCAAAAGTTTTACTTATTAGTTTGAATGTAGTTTCGTCAGTGTGGATAGCATTCAATTTTGTAGGACTCATTTATTCTTTAAAGATTGAAATGCATTTGTCGGTGGTTAAGTCGTTCTCTATTTCAATTGTTATGCGTTTTCTCGTTTTAAATAAATATTCTGTATTAATTATGTTGCGAAGTCCGGTATCAATGATTATTTGATTGTTAAATTCATTTAGACACCGTTCCGATATAGGAATACCTTTATTAAGATTTTCGTTTGAACTATGTTGAGTAGATACTTCAGCCTGTTGTGAATTATTTGAATCAGTTAAGTTTATTTCAGGTTGAATTCTTCTGAGTGCATCGGCATTAGTGTTCTGTTTTCCTTTTTTGTAATGGATCGTATAGTCGTATTCTTCAAGTTTTAGTCTCCAGCGGACTAACTTCGAATTCGGTTCTTTTAGAGAAAATAACCAAATGAGCGGTTTATGATCCGTCACGATAGTAAATTTCGTACCGAATAGGTATGGTCTAAATTGCTTTGTTGCCCAAATTATCGCAAGGAGTTCTTTCTCGATCGTACTATAGTTCTGTTCGGTCTTTGTTAATGTTCTTGACGCGTAGCATATGGGTTTGTCGGATCCTATATTTCCCTGTGAGAGGACTCCACCAATCGCGTAATTACTCGCGTCCGTTGTCAGTACAAATGGTTTTGAAAAGTCTGGGTACTGGAGTATTGGGTCGTTAGTCAATAGTGTTTTGCAGTATTCGAAACATCGTCTGTATTCTACGTTATTAATGTCTATGCGTCGATCTTTTTGCAATCATTGTGTGAGAGGTTTGGTTATCTTGGAAAAATCATTGATAAATTTTCTATAATATCCTAATAGTCCCAGGAAGGATTTAATTTCTGTAACTGTTTTAGGTATCGGAAAATTTTTATGGCTTCGATTTTTCTAGGATTTGGTTTTATCCCCTCGGTGGTAACAATGTGACCAAGGAACTCTATTTCTTTATGGAGAAATTCACATTTATCCAATTGTGTTTTGAAATTATGTTCCCGGAGTTTAGTAAATACTTTACGAAGTGATTCGATATGTTCTTGTAAAGACGATGAAAAGATGATAATATCGTCCATATAAACTAAAACATTCTTGCCTATATGCTCTCTTGGCATATTGTCCATCACCCTTTGAAAAGTGGCTGGGGCATTTTTCAAACCGAATGTCATTCGCGTATATTCGTAGTGACCATGATCAATACTGAAGGCGGTCTTAGCTATGTCACGTGGATGCATTTCGATTTGGTGAAAACCGGATGCTAAGTCAAGGGTCGAGAAGTATTTGCAGTTACCTAACTTATCTAGAATGTCGGAGATGTTTGGAAGTGGATACCGATCATCAATAGTCTTTTCGTTCAACTTACGATAGTCTACGACTAATCTCCACTTCTTTTTACCAGAAGCATCGGCCTTTTTTGGTACAATCCATATAGGAGAGGACCACGGAGAATTCGATGGACGTATGATGCCTTTTTCTAGTAATTCATCAATTTGTCTATTCACTTCTTCCTTATGACACTGAGGGTATCGATAGGATTTAGTGAATATCGGTATATCATCTTTAGTTGTAATACTATGTTTTACGTCGGATGTAAAAGTCATGTTTTGGTGTGGTTCGTAAAAGATATCGCGAAAATCTATACATGCCTTCGTTAAATGTTTTTGTTCCTCTTGGTTTAGGTGATTCATGCGTATGTTTTTGGTGACAAATTCGTAATTGTCTGTATAGTCGAAATTATCAGGTTCAACACTTTTGTTTATATTGTTAAACTCGTGATAATTTGTCAATACTTCGGCCTTAAGTGGCTGAGATAGTAAAAACTTTTGGTGTTTGTCAGAATTGTTTTGAATACAGATTTTTGTATGATAATCTTTTGCATGATAAATTCCACTTATTGTTTGTATGTTGTCGTTTATGAGTGTCTGTGGTATGTAAACGTCATTCTGTTTTTTGTCTATAGGTAGATTAATAAGTCTTTGTTCAAATAGTTCAAGTGTGTAAATAGGGGTTTTTATGCATGGTTTGTAAAATATTTTATTTCTTACGTTGTTGAATGTTATTGAATCGTTAGAGTAATTTATCTGAGAGTTTAATTTCCTAAGTGTTTGATTCCCTATAATTCCATCGAAGAAATGATGAAACTTAAATATTAAAAATTCTAACGGTGTATGATTATTTAGTTCGTTGATATATTCTACGGAAATTTTGTTAGTAATCAGATGTTTGTTAAGAGCGGTCGTTATTTCTTGTCGAGTAGGTATAAGGTTTGAATGTTTCGTGTGTTTAGGATCGATAAAGTTATCGTCAAAACCCGTATCTATTAAAAATCTAAGTTGGTTATTACCGTCCCATATGTGAATGTATGGTAATTTTCCAAAGAGGGTTTGTTGCGAATTTAACTCTACGTATCCTGTTGTGTTGAGGCAGTTAATTGAAAAATTTCATCTTCAACAATATTAATTTCGTTTAAGTCGATTTGATCACTGTCAACTATGTCAGGTAGGGTATCGAAATAGTCGTTATATCGTGAATGATCAATTGGATGTGGGTAATTATGTTGATCGTATGAATAATTGTTATAATTTTCGTGGTATGGGTCGATTGGATTGTCAGGGTCCATATTAAATAATTCTTGTGATGCAACATTTGCATGATTAGTTGGTTTAAAACCATTGTTATGAAATGAACGTCTAGTGTTTCCTGATGATATGTCCATTGGTTCAGGTCTGGGTAGTATTGGTTTGTTAAATTGGAGATTGTTAAATCTATTATTATTTTGAAAATTTGGTTGTGACGGAGGTGGTCTATTTTGATTTTGACTAAACACATTATTATTCTGGGGTCTATATTGTAATCGAGGATGATTACCAAAAGTATTAGCGTATGGTTGATTTTGTTGTGGCATAGAATTAAAACGTGGTTGTGCAGTAAATTGATTTGGGTTATATGGAGGTCTGTTAGAATCATTCATGTTTATGTATCTTATAACAGTTTTAGGTTGTTGTGAATTGTTTGAATTTATTTTAACAGGTGTTTTTTGAAATTGACTTTGCTTATAGAACACGTTCTGTTCTATTTGAACACGTTTATAAGCATCAGAGAGAGTTTTTGGTTGAAATGCTCTCACTATATTTCCTATGTTTCTGTTAAGGCCTGTTAAAAAGCAATCTAAAGCTAATTGTAAATAGTAATCTATTTTGTTTTGCTTTACTTCTGCGTTTAATTGTTGTAATGCTACGTTATTTATGAGTGAAGCGAGTGCTTCGTTTACTTTATTAAAGAAATTTTCAGCAGAAAGATTTCCTTGATGTAAAGTATGAAGATCTCTTGTTAAACTATATTCATCCCTTTTATCGGCATAATGATTAATTAGGATTTCTTTAATTTTGTTCCATTCTCTAACCCTACCGTATTGATTAAGTACATCATTGGCGTTTCCAATGACTTTTTTGCGAACTTCATTATTATAAATTGCTTTCAGATTTTCATCTACTAATGGTAATAATGTTGAAAAAATAGTATCAACACTGTCAATAAAATTAAACAAATCTGATTTATTCCCGTCGTATTGAGTTATAGTTTTAATACAATCAGGTATTCTAAAGTGATTTATTATTTGATCTAAAGTAGCTGACTGCGGTATTTGAAGTGGTATTGCCATTTTATTAATATTTTTAATTTTTCCTGTTAACTCTGAATTAGATAAACTATTGTCTGATTCACTGTTCGATAAACCGTCGGACTTGTAATTACTATTAGAAAACGATGAACCGTCGTTTAATTTAGTGTTAGTTCTGCTGCGTGTGGATGGATATGGTTTTGGCATGAGGATAAGAACAAACAAATTGTACTTACCATAGAATTATGAACGTAGTCTGCATATTCACCATAAAACGATAAACCGTCGTCTCTGAATTGATATGAAGTTGAAACGAATCTTGATGAACCAATTAATCAATCAATAAACCGTTGATAAATTACCAGTATTCCAGTATTCCAACCATAAATCTTCGATAAACCGTCGAAGTATACCAATCCAACGAATATGTTGCCAAACCACCACTGTATTTCGTGACTCGTTGTGAATTATAATTTATTTATTTGTTTCGTAGGTTCGTCCCAAAGTATTAATATACACTCGTATTTTCAACGATACCGTCGTTAAAAGTTACGAAGGACGCTAGATAGTAGGTGAATTTTCACGAACCATCCTACCGGCTGCGCTAATTATAATTCTAGCAAAGAATAATTCGAAAAAAATGATTTTATTATTTCGAAAAAAAATGATATTATAATTATTTTTACAAGAAATACAATTAATTACAACAAACTAAATTACAATTGAATATTGACAATAAATTTGAACAGAATAACAACGTTATTAACTTTTGATATTAGAATATGATATACTTAAAAATCGATGGCTTTATATAGTAAATTTTATATAAATTGCTGATATTTTGTTTATGTTGCTTAAAATATTAGTGAAAAAGGCACGTGTTGTCACATGTTGTGATTGTGACCGGATGCTTGCTTAATATTTTTATATTGATAGGTCTATTCCAGAATATGTAACTTATATATATATATACGACTATATGTATATACACGATATATGTATATATATATATATATATATATATATATATATATATATATATATATATATACATATATACATATATATATACTTATATATATATAAGTTACATATTCTGGAATAGACCTATCAATATAAAAATATTAAGCAAGCATCCGGTCACAATCACAACATGTGACACGTGCCTTTTTCAATAATATTGGCAGGAAGTCTTTCGAAGATTTTTCCCTCCTCTAAAAAAAATATGATAACGGTCGGAGGAACCCAATATATATATATATATATATATATATATATATATATATAAATATATATACATACATATATATATAAATATATAAATATATAAATATATAAATATATAAATATATAAATATATAAATATATAAATATATAAATATATAAATATATAAATATATAAATATATAAATATATATATATATATATATATATATATATATATATATATATATATATTGGGTTCCTCCGACCGTTATCATATTTTTTTTTAGAGGAGGGAAAAATCATTGAAAGACTTCCTGCCAATAGACATTGACATGGAGAGTGTCGGATTCTTACCGACTAAAAACCCCCTTTTTCTATCTTCGTATGGTAATAGGGCCCTCAGGAACCGCGTTAGCATTACTTCTGAGGGACCCTACACAGTGCCTGGGTATTGAGACCATTCTTAAAAACCTTGTCTACTGTGTCGCTGCATTTATAAGGCGTCCAGCGTGGACCGCTTGCCGGTTACGTTTCTCGTTTTCCTTGACTCTCATAACATTCTCGCAAAACAGGATGATCGCTTGCCACTCTTCTTGCCCCTCTAAAATCCTACTGATAGAACCCTTAGGTCCAGGTGGTCGGTATCAAGTGTCCTGTATAGCACTTTCCTCTGCTCATCCCAAGCGGGACAAACTGCGAATGTGTGCTGGGCCGTATCACTGAGATCTTCATAGTGAAAACATCGTGAGGACGAGAGCTTGCCGATCCTATGCAGGTATTCACTGAAACAACCATGTCCGGTGAGCACCTGCGTCACTCGCCGCTCTGTAAGTGAGTGATCCATGTGACCAGTTAAGCCGCTCGGAAAAGATCGGCAGAATCGCCTCTTGTACTCGTTTTGGAGTATTCCAGACCATGAGAACTCCAGTTCCTTCTTAATATGTCTTCGAAATGCCCTTATTACACCTGGTTCCATGCCCACCCCTTCTCGACGAAGATTTCGAACCCCCCAGAAAAGTTGACTCTGCTTGGTCGCAAGAAGATCAAGCGGCGGGATGCTTCGAGGATCCGCACAGCATCGTAGAGAAACCCACCGCTGTATCCGCTCCAACGGAGCACGCAGTCTGGCGTTTCAAAAAATGCGCTTGGACCATACTGGCGCTTCGCAGAGTATGACGGAGTGAATAACACCGCTATATATGCGTCTTTTCTACTCGGTAGGTCCCTTGAGATTAGGCATCAAGTGACCCAATGATGAAGCCATCGTGGAAGCCATCTTGTCATCCGGTAGACAACCGAGGTATCTCATATTTTTTGTGAATCAAAGCGAGTGCCGGAAACCGCCACGTGTGTTTGTGGGACTGACCTTCTTTTTTTATGAAAAACAAGTACCTCCGTCTTTGTCGGGGATACCTGGAGCCCCATACGATCAATACGATCGACGACCACCGAGCAGCAAACACTGGCCTGCGTGCTGGCCTTCTGAATATTACGGCCTGCAGCTAGGATGCAGGTACCTCCAGTACCGTATCATATGTTAGATTCCACAGCGGACCAAGAACCGAACCCTGCGGAACACCACATGTTACCTCCCAAGTTATGACCTTTCCTTCTCCTCTTGTGGCTAGAATGCGTCTATCAGACAGGTAGTTTCCCACTATTGTCCTGATGTATAGGGGCAAACCCCATCTATCAAGGGCACTCATTATTTTATCCCATAGAAGCGAGTTGAAGGCATTAGCAATGTCCAAACTCACCGCCACGGCGACATGATTGTTCGCAATGATTTCTTGAGCCCGGTTACTCAGGCTGATTATAGCATCACTGGTCGATCTGCCCTGCGTAAAGCCAAACTGAGAATCTGACAGGCCCCGACCGTTCCTCAAATGTGTGAGGATTCTACTGGGAAATCCTCCAATATGAACATTAAACTCCTTGAGAACCAAGAGCAGTTAAAATATGTCATTCGGCGACATCCCAGCGTTTTCGGCAAAGTTGGAAGTGCAAAAACTATCATACATAAAATTGAGATTACGAAGAATTCCCTCCATTAAATTACGACCATATCCGTACAACAATGAAAAACAACGGGTATTGGAAGAGATGATTGAAGAAATGGAAGGCAATGGCATTATAGATCCATCCACATCGCTTTGGTCCGCACCCGTCGTATTACCGAAGAAGAAGGATGGAGTCTTTCGATTGTGTGTCGATTAGAACGACATCACAAAGAGCAATGCGTTTCCGATTCCAGATCTGCAAGAGATGTTGAGAAAAGTCAATGGAGCAAAAATATTTTCTACATTGGATCTTCAGACTGGTTATTTGCAAATTAAGATGGAGCCACAATCGAAAGAGTACACAGCATTTACCACCCCAAGAGGTCTCCATCAATTTCGCGTCATGCCGTTTGAATTGAAGAATGCTCCAGCTACGTTCCAGAGTTTAATGAACGAAGTTTTATCTGGATACATAGAAGATTTCTGCCAAGTTTACCTGGATGACATACTAATCTACAGTCTATCAGTCAAGGAACATTTACACCACCTGGGTCTTGTACTTGAAAGACTAGAACAACATGGATTAACTTGTAAACCTCGCAAATGTGACAGAGAGGAAGAGAAGAATGAAGCTATCAGTAATCATCCTGTACCAAGAACACGACGACAACTACGACAATTTTTGGGATTACGTGGTTGGTACAGAAGCTTCGTGAAAAACTATGAAGATATGGCTGGACCTCTGAGCGAAATGTTAAAGAAGAACATAAAGTGCCGCTGGCTAACATTACATCAGAAGGCGTTCGAGAATTTCAATAGTAAATGCACCGAAACTAGCACATCCAGACTTTAAGAAGACGTTTTGTTTAAATACGGATGCTAGTGACGTCGGACTGGGTGCAATATTTTTCCAAATGGAAGATGATCGCAAGACAAGGAGAATAATAAATTATGCCAGCAAGAAGCTTGCACCCACAGAAAGAAAGTACGCCACGACAGAAAAGGAATGTCTCTCGATAATCTGAGCATTGAGAAAGTTTCAAGGATATCTGGAAGGAAGACACTGGAAGGAAGACACAAATTATATACGGATCATGCAGCGCTCCAATGGCTGAACAAATCCAAGGATAGTCGAGCCAAATTGACAAGATGGGCATTGGTATCACAATAGTTCGCTGAGAAGTAATCTACGTCGACGAGTGGGCAGAACACGAGCTAATTACACCGTAGCTGACGGGATCCTCTGGCAAAGCTGGCTCTAACGAACATATTTTTTACGTATATTCCAGTCCACGATTGACCCTCTTCTAGCTTGACACCATCCGTATAACATACTAGGGAGTTTTGTGGGAAGCACATTGTCTCTTCCGCCCACTTTTCTCTATCCGAGATAGAGAGCTTCTGAATGAGAGAGACGTTTCTTTTTCCACCTTTTGTGATATTTGCATGTGGCCTTATATACTTCATGTAATAGTTGCTCCTTAAAAAGTGATGATATCCCATTAAAGAGCCGAGCTATATACAAAGTAAATAGCACGGTAAACTATTTACCAAAAAAAGTATGTGTTTTAAAAATAAAAGTAAAATGTTATAACTTGGCAAGTTCTTTCTTTTGTTTCAAATATGTTTAAACATGCAGCGTTATAAAATTTTAAAAAACATACTAAGGGAATACTTGCGAAACAAATTTCAACCAAATTTTTTCTTACATTTAATCAATTTACCCCTCATTAATTTTCTTGGAAAATAGTTTATCGTGCTATATTTACTTTGTATATAGCTCGGCTCTTTAATAGGATATCATCACTTTTTATGAAGCAACTAATTACATGATGTATCTCTCCGACAACTCGATCCTTTTTTACATTTATGTTTTTGATCGGATATGACTCCTTTTTGTCAGGCTTAAATATACAAAGCCGAAGGCTTCGCACAAAACGCTACGCGTTTTGTTATGCCATGCATTACTTTACGCTTCGCGATACTTAACTCTTTTTACGTAGAAACACATATACAAAGGAGACCGCTGCGCGTTATATAACGTTAACTCGCTCTGCTCGCTAGGGGGGTCCACCCCCTCCAAAAAACAGCATCCTTCTAGCATGTCTAGAAAGGTAATTTTTGGCGTTTTCCATTTTTGGGAATGGTGTGTTAGAAAAATTAAAATTTTCTAATTTGTCTTATAGATTTCAAGGTATCTCGAGTCGAATGTTCCGCAAGAACCGCAAAAACCTTCTAAAATGTCTGGAAGTGGCTTAAGTTTAAACACTTAAATGTAATTTTTGGTTTTTTGCATTTTTGGGAAGGTTTCGATGGGAAATTTTAAATTTTCTGATTTTTACTTTAGGGATATTTCGCGTCGAATACAAAAAACCGCATCCTTCTAGCATGCCTAGAAAGGTAATTTTTAGTGTTTTCCCATTTTTGAGGATGTTGTGTTAAGACAATTAAAATTTTCTAATTTTTCTTATAGATTTGATTTCTCAATTAGATTTCTCAAGACGGGTTGAGTCCAGATATGAAGGAACTAAGTACATTATTTTTATGAACAATGTATTGTCCTTTAGTCATACCTACGCCTCCACTTTTGTCGACAGTATTAAGTAATACTGTTTGTAGATTGATTGTTTTTATGTAGTACTCTTTCAATGGTTTATTTCCTTATACTAAGGAATTTATTTTACATTAATAGAGTCAATGATTCGATTGTCCACAAAATTCCTTTATTTCGAACCATGTATTTGGGTTACCAGCAGCTACGAGTGCTGCTCTTGCTTGTCCGCGTAATGATTTGGTGGTTCTGTAATAGCATCAGCCACATCTAAGAATGTAGGAGGCATGCCAAGACATCCTTCATAGGGTTCTAATAATTTAATGTATTCGTTAATAGAGAATATATCTGCTATAGCCATATTGGAATTATTATTTAAATTAATATAAGAAATATTTAGTACGTTTTTTAAATCGATTATTAAATTACTAAAATTTTCCTGAAAACTTGTATTGGGTAAAGGTACATTTTGTAATTTTAACATGATATTTTCAAGTTCGGGATATACTATTGTATTCTCCATGTCGAGTTCACTTTTTCTCCGATTTGGGGTAGAAGTTAATTCTTAGTTTAAGATTGTTTTTAACCCGACTTCAAAAAAGGAGGATGGTTCTCAATTCGTCTGTATTTTTTTTTTTATGTTTGTTACCTCAGAGCTCCGTCATTTATGAACCGATTTTGAATTTTTTTTTAAAGGGTTTGATTCCCGATTGGTCCCATTGTCACCAAATCGCATTCTGATGAGGGGATCTCCGGGAAATTGAGGCAAATCCTTATTTTATATGTGATAACCGATTTCTGCGAATTTTTTTTTTTTTTTGAAAGGGTATACTCATTCATAATGGGAAAATAAAAAAAATTTTTTAAAAACCGACTTCAAAAAAATTTTTTACAAAAAAAAAACCGACCCCAAAAAAAAAATTTTTACAAAAAAAAAAACAAAATGCTTGTAAAGAAAACTGAAAATCTGTTATAAAAAAATGCACTAAAAATTACAAAAAAAAAAAAAACGGGTAAAAAAAATGTGTTATAAAAAAATTCACTAAAAATTAGTTGGCCGTTTAGTAGGTCTACCCATATTTAGACAAATAAAATCAGTTATAGAACTTCAAAGTCACTAAAAAGCGAGAAATAAAACCTATTTTGACAAAATGGAAACCCGACTTAACAAAAGATGCACTAAAAAGTAAAAAAATAATTGCATATTCTTGTGCCAATTTTAGTTCACCAAAGCAAAATTTTTTAAATATATATATGTACAATTATTGTTATTTTTGGAGGCGGTGTCCAAAAGTTATGTGAATTTCTCTATGTTGACACCGCCTCCAAAAATAACAATAATTGTTATTCATTTTTTTTTTTGAAAGGGTATACTCATTCATAATGGGAAAATAAAAAATTTTTTTTAAAAACTGACTTCAAAAAAATTTTTTACAAAAAAAAAACCGACCCCAAAAAAAAAAATTTTTACAAAAAAAAAACAAAATGCTTGTAAAGAAAACTGAAAATCTGTTAAGTCGGGTTTCCATTTTGTCAAAATAGGTTTTATTATACATTGAGTTTTTATACTAGTTATATCAGCTTATTTGTTTGTGAATAGGACCGAAGTACTAGTATGTCATCGATAAGTATATAGACCAGTAGAAATACGGTTCAAACAAAAAAATTATTAGTTACAGCAATCTGACAGCGGGATATTGTTAAACAAGCTATTGTAAAAGAGGGAAAAATAAATCGAACTGACAGCTGCTATCCGGGGTGGAATGGGGTGGATTTTTAGGGGTCGAAGCCAGTTTTTAGCGATTTAGGGCTAAACTGTGCATCCTACCGGAAAAAGTTAAATGTAAAAGTTTTAGGTAATAAAAATATCTACAACTATTGTTTCTACCATTTTTATCCTAACCTCAAAATTTTTCGAAAAAAATGTGAAAAACCGGTTTTTCGGTTTTTAATTTTTTTCTTCGACAAAAAAAAATCAATCAAGCTCCAACTTTGGCAAAAGATACCTTTTAGTGTCGCAAATAGTCAGTAATTTTTTCGGACGGAAAAATTTAGAGGTTTTTCTTAAATTTCATTTTTTTGAAAAAAAAGCAAAATTTTCAACTGCGATTCCTCCTAAAACTACGTCTCCTACAGAGTTCATTTTTGGCTCACATATTTGTTGTTACGTCTACTTCCGATAAATGGAAAAAAAAATGGTATACTGCAATGGAAAAAATGTCCGGAAAATTGAAAAAACCGAAAAAATGGTTCTTTTGTGGTAATTTGCATATTTATCGTGAAATAATTGTTATCAGTTGATAACCATTGGTTTTACATTAGAAATTCTATTCATTGCCAAAAAGTTTATAAAATCGGCAGAATCAATAATTGGCAAGGACTTCGGCAGCGTCAAATTCCAACGTAAAAACGAAGTTTTGTCACTAAAAAGTGTCGACTCATCGATTAAACTGAGTGATGAAAAAGTTACAATTAATCATTTACTATTATTTCAAAGAATTTAACTGCAGATCAGTAATAAAAATGATATGAAGGATCACCTCAAATATGAACTTGCTCCATATCCACTGTCTCTGTTTACCGAAAACGAGTTTAAAAAAAGTGTTAAATCAGATTTGTATAAATTGCTCACGAGCGTTAATGAGTTGCCGAAGTACAATAAAATGGTAGTGCTTATTGTCGATGGGGGTTTCTTATTACATAAAGTGGTGTGGCAAAAAAACGATACAGTCGCAGTAATAAAAACAGAATACCTCCAATATGTACGCAGTCATTTTGCAGCAATAGTTATATCATTTTTGACGGGTAACCTAATGTTGATAAAACGTCTACGGCCACTTCGATTTCTACAAAAACGACAGAACGTCTTCGACGAAAAAAATCAGTGATGGTACCAGATATAAATGATTTTCAAAAGAATGCTGATAAAGAGATGATAGCTGATCATGGCAGTAAATTAATAGTATGGTTGTACAGTAAAAAGCATTACTTAAGTCTGCATGATGTACGGTTTGACATGTGTAAAACAGCATCGTTTAAATCAACTTTTAAATTGGAAAAATTGGGGTTCGAAACAAACAGCAGAGGGCATCATTAAGCCGAATATCACACATGATAAATTAAGGGTTGTTGTAAAATGCGGCTGCAGAAAACATGGTCTTCAATGTACCAACTTGTGTCTACATTGTTTTAATTTAGAAAATTGCTCAAACGCTGAACGAGAACAAGTTTCTATAGACGAAAGTGACTCGGAAGAAATAGAAACAAATCGATGTACAGTAACTTAAACAGAACTCAACAAAACTTTCGGAGACATTGAAGAATCGCTCACTTTTGTTCAATCTGACGAAGTGGAATTGTAACGCTTTGCAAAGAGAGCAGGATTAGAGAAAAGTACATGAAGAGAACTTTAATGCATACTTTTTTCAATTTGTTTTTTTGAGTTAATAAATGTTCCAAAAAATATTTAATTTTTTTAACGCCTGTACGACTTACATGTCGTTGATAATAATTAACCGAAACCAGCAGTAAAATGCTACGATTTTTTCATGACGTGTTATTTTTTATACAATTTTGAATTTTAAAAATACTAGCAATAAAAACTTGTTCAGTGCAATATGCAAATACTGTCGTATAATTGAAAACCACTCTGCAAAACCCCTACCATTGTAGATCCACTCCATTACCCATTGTATGAATACATATTGTTCAGTAAACTATTTGATTTCAAGTAAAACCAATGGTTAATATCAATTGATAACAATTATTTAACGATAAATATGCAAATTACCACAAAAAAAGCCATTTTTTCGGTTTTTTCAATTTCCCGGACATTTTTTCCATTGCAGTATACCATTATCGGAAGTAGACGTAACAACGAATAAGTGAGCCAAAAATGAACTCTGTAGGAGGCGTAGTTTTAGGAGGAATCGCAGTTGAAAATTTTGCTTTTTTTTTCAAAAAATGAAATTTAAGAAAAACCTCTAAATTTTTCCGTCCAAAAAAATTACTGACTTTTTGCGACACTAAAAGGTATCTTTTGCCAAAGTTGGAGCTTGATTGATTTTTTTTTGTCGAAGAAAAAAATTAAAAACCGAAAAACTGGTTTTTCGAATTTTTTTCGAAAAAATTTGAGGTTAGGATAAAAATGGTAGAAACAAAAGTTGTAGATCTTTTTATTACCTACAACTTTTATATTTAACTTTTTTCGGTAGGATGCACAGTTTAGCCATAAATCGCTAAAAACTGGCTTCGACCCCTAAAAACTCACCCCATTCAATCCCGGATAGCAGCTGTCGGTTCGATTTATTTTTCCCTCTTTTACAATAGCTTGTTTAACAATATCCCGCTGTCAGATTGCTGTAACGAATTATTTATTTTTTTCTTAATTCTGACGCTTATTTCTACTGGTCTAATAGCAATAAGTTATATTTGAACAATTGTGATGTTTTTATCTAATTAAGTACAATGTACCACTCATAACAAGAGTGGCTTGTATGATTCATGTTTTTTGAATAAGTAATTTTTATAATTTTAGATATATGAATTTTTATATAATAACTGATAGTTTAATGTTTTTAAAATAAATGGTAAGGCATATAATTCTCGCGTTGCATAAATTATCTTTTGAACGGTGCAAAATAGGGAAAATCTTAAGTATTCAAAAATATTTCTACCAAAATTTACGCCACATTTACACAACTATTTACCCCAAAACTATGGGATGTTTGAATAGTTTCCAACAAAAGATGTTTGTTTTTATGAAATAAACATTATTTGTATTTAATTTTCCTTATGTTGCACCGTTTAAAGTATAAATCATACCACGTAGCATAAACCTGATTTGAAATAATCGCTCTTCGATATATGAATGATGCAGTACAGGGTATGGGGGTGGGGGTGGCGCAAACCCTTTATTTTTAACAGCAAACCTTCATGCCAAACTTTGTCGAAAGCTTTGCTGACATCAAGAAATACAGAAGAACAGTAGCTTTTATCTTCGAATGTCTGGTTTATGATTTGAACCAACCGATGCACTTGCTCAATAATTCCATTCGAAAACCAAATGGATGCTCTGAAATCTGCTGCTCATTAACGATAAAAATGTTTATGCATTTTAATAAAAGTTTTTCCAGTAGCTTAAGTTCCACTACCTTAAGTAAAGGTAGAAGGCTAATTGGTCTATAGGACGTGTGGCGGTTTTCATGGTTTTGGAATCAAAATCATCTGAGCAATTTTTCATTGGCAGGGAAACGATACTTTGTCTGAGTACAGCATTGTAAATTATCGTTAGAATAACTTCACCCTTTCTAGGCAATTTCTTGATGATTTTTCCAGTAATTGTGATTTTTCGCAAGTTCAGGTATTTGCAACACTTGATCAGGTGCACAGAGAAAGTTTATGATTTCGGATTCTTCATCTACTGTACACTCAGGTTTAAAAACTTCTTGCAGATGTTGTGCAAAGACGTTGGCTTTGTTCAAATCCGCACGTGCCCGTTCTCCATTATCCTTACAAATAGGTGGAATTGGGTCATATGGATGGTTAAGTCTCCTAGTTGTCTTCCAAAGAGAATAATCCTTTTCTTTTGTCGCAGCAAGCCCTACTAGATAATTAATTATTAAATGATTCATTTTTGAGATTTTCATCAATTCCTTTAATTCTCTAGCTGCTTGGTCATAACGATTTTTGTCTGATTTAAAGGCATCTCTATATGCCTTTAGGTGTATATCTTGCCGCTACTATAAGACCCAAGTATTTTTTAAGGTATGATGAATTTGAAAATTCCCAAATAGGCTTTACTAGAGATGGAAGTGTGGAAATTGTGTGCAATGTTCGGGAATTATAAATTTTAATTAGTGCCGTAGATCTATGGGGATGGTATAATAAATTTGGGTTGACACAGACAAGTTTTGTTTTGCGTACACAATAATTTAATTTTAAATTTGGCGGTGAAATTAATTTCACAGTTGTTGTCAAATGATAAAGTTACTATATTTGATGGACTTGAAAGTATGCGGATACGAGCCAGTATATGTAATCCAACTAAAACTATGGACAGTCTCTGAAATGGAAATGAGAAAACCTCTACAAATCCTATTAAATTCAAATTACAGGTGAGTGAATGTATTAATTAAAAAAATATGAAATTAATAGAAAGTAATTCTAATTTAACCAAAGGGGTTCATTAAAGTTTGTTCCAATTTGGTACAGGATTTTACCAGACACAGCCTGTATTGGATGTAAAGTCATCACGTGGATTGGTAACGAAGATACTCTACCAACCACCCTGATTTAAAAAAAACTAGGTAAATAATTAATTCAATCAATTTTTATTCGATTAAATATAGTTCGATTTGATTTTAATCGGTGTCCAGAAAATTTTCCTCGAAGTGTCCAAATAGTCCGCAATAGGATATATACCAGCTTATGTTTCTGATTGGCCACGATGTACCCCAAGATTTCACAGAAAACGATAAAACACCTTCCTTTAGGATTAACTGACGACACGAACGGATTCGAAAAACTTCAGGTCCAAATCAAATCAACCACCTATATCGGACGTTAGTGTTGGTATTTCAAGGCAATACTATTAAACAAATTCCTCGAATTCAGCTACCCCGAACGACAATGATTTGACCAGGACTTGGCGTATCACAAACAGCAAACTTGAAGATGATTCCGACAATAGTACTACTGAAGCCACAAACGTTTAATTCCCAGCGAAGATGGATTATTAGGAAAAATACAGGTAAATAAACTATTTCCAACGTTATCTTCAAGTGATAACTTTTATTTTATTTATTTTAGACTCGCGGTATCGCAGTAAAATGATCCTAATGGCGGGTTTTATACAAAATTAGCTCACTGTTCAAGCTCAATATTCGATACAAAGAGATTTTTTGAACAAGTTCCAAGTATACAGGTGAAAGTTTTAACTTTGCCAACCACCACGAGAAAGGCTATAAAAGCGCCTTCTATATATTTTGTTCGTAACGAAACAAAAACAAGTAATTTCTTAAACTTTAATGTTGAATAGTGTTTTCAAACCAATAGCGCAATTCTTACTTAAGTTTGTGTGTATAATATTTCATATTTAAATATTGGCGCAAATGCGGGTATTTGAAAACACAACTCAACAGTCGGTAAGTGACCAAGGTGATATTCTTGCATAACTTCATATATCATAGAATTTGTCCTCTTCCAGGAGATGTAATTCTAGGTTTCCGGTGAATGTGTTTTCCATTAAAGTCTCCTCCTGAGAGAAATCTATTATCCAAAGTTTGGAAATATCGTATAAATCGTTCTTTATTTGGTCGATAATTTGATGGACAGTATACAGCAGAAATTGCAAGCCTGCCTCATTAACAGCCTGCAGGAAATCTTGTTTATGTTCAGAAAAAGTATGATGCTTAACAAGTTGTTTAATGATCACAGCAACTTCACCCCTCACTCTTTGATCAGCGTCTGGATGATTGGTGTTATATACGCGATAATTTGGAATGTTGAAATGCGTCTTTTTCGAGAAATGTGTTTCAGATACCAGCATTACATCAATCTTGTGTTGCATGAGGAATGTTTTGACTTCAAGTTTATGATCAGCTAAGTCGTTGGTATTTCATAATGCGATGACTTTTCTAAGTTAATCTCTTAAGAGACTTATTTCTGATGTCAGTTTGGCTATCGTTTCTTGCTGATTTTAAATCATACATTGCATAGTTGATATAATGAATCATAAACTTGAATGTGAAATCTATGTTACAAGTTGTTTACAAAAGTGAGAAAATGATTGATACAAATTTATTCTGTAAGATTCTCAGGTGCAGGGTATTTCATATTTCTCAGTTGAAGTTTTTTTCTCAGTTGAAAAAGGCAATCATAGTACCCCTGCACAAGAAAGATAATATACAACAATATATGATCATTGACAGGAACAATATATTGTATTTCGTGAAAATTTATTACAAGTATTATTACGAACATTCACAATACAACAGGTGAAATCATTGTTTTTATTCAGTAAATAAAACGATGATCGCGGAATATAAACTTCAAAATATAATACGCTAGACTTTTGCTTCAGCAAACATTTTTATGACTGGATCAAGATCATGTCTTCAAGCATTAGCAGTTTCGTGTTCTGTGGACAATTACCTATTTCGTAGATAATTTTTATTATTTTTATTATTAACTTCGAAAATGAACATTCAGCTGAGGCAACAGTGGCGGCAATTGTTAAAAATAACATTAAGGCTGTGTAAACGCCCGGAAAACTAGCTGTGCATGCTGTTTCACATAATGAAGTTTTTTTGTACGACTTTCAAGACAAGCATGGAGAGACAACATTTTTTTATGAAATTTGTCACAGATGTCTTCATAATAAGGTTCTACTAGATTCTTAGACTTTTCGCATATATCGTTATCTAACATTGCTACAAGCTTCTGCAATAGCTGACCGGGGATTTTGGAAGCCCCTGTGCTTGCTACCTGTAATACCCCTGGCAGCTACACCACTGCATATATATTCGGAGAACGTTGTTTAAAAATGAATTATAGGCAATTCGTTATCTAATCAAGTGATTGAAAATAATCTTTATTATTATTAAATATTTATGGCAAATATTTATTACTGGGAAAACGGAACAATGCTAAATTGATCTGGGTGCCGGGTCACAGTGGTTTCGAAGGAAACGAAAAACCGTATACCTTAGCAAAGAAGGGAGTCGGAATGCCCTCCATAGGGCCAGAGCCTATTTTAAGAATTCCAAAGACTGCATGTAAACAGGTGATCAACGAGTGGATAAATGCTAAACACCGTGATCACTGGGAAAAAGACCGCGGCAAGAGCTCGGAAAGAAACTACTTCAGAGTGCAACAAAGAGGTTATCTCTCGATACACTGAGGCTGAACAGGATGCAACTGCGGAGGGTTACCGGGTTCATTACCGGGCATTATCCCATGCGGAAGCATCTGCACACAATGGGACTCCATAATGGCTCCATAGTGTGCAGATTGTGTGGCGAGGAGGAAGAAACATCCAGCCACATAATCTTTGACTGCGAACCTCTGGGTTACAGCAGATACAGAATATTCGGTGCATCTCACCCCGAATATATGAACCTTCGGGAGGACCTGATAAGCAAGCTCCAGGCTATTTCCAACATATGGGAGAAATGAGTCTCGTCAGACTGAGGTAGAAGGGGGAGCACAATGGACCATAGGATCGAAGTGCAATACTTTTTAGACCCCAAGATATATTTATCTACAAAAATGTAAAATTTAACTAGATTTGAAAGAAATGTCTATAAATAAAACAAGTGTACAAAAAGGTAAAGTAAAAGAAAAAAAAACATAATATGCGATTGAAGAAACATGAACCAATTTAGTGCAAATGTACCTTCCTCTCATCATATACCACTTGAAGAGCTTACACCAGCCAAGTAGCCGAGCGGTCTAAGGCGTCATGTCTGCGCAGTATGCAGTACTTGGAGACTGGGAGGTTATGGGTTCGAATCCCGACATCGGCAGTTTGTCAATTATAAAAAAAAAAGGGGCGGTTGATTGACTAAACTGTCGGCGTATGGACAAGAACGAAGTAACCGGCTATGCTTGAGAAGGTTTTCTGCAGTTTCCTTCACGAACTCTAGATGGATATCGGCATAGTTCCTATCATAGTCAGCTGCAGCCGCATATCCTACCAATTCCTAGTCTACTCACAAATTCCTTCCACTCCACTCACATCCTCACATCCTAAGGCATCACAATGGACCTTATGGTCGAAGTGTAGCCCGTCCAGGGCAGCCTTTACAATCTACCTCTCTATCTCTGAAGAGCTTACAACAAAACTATATCTAAATGATATTGCAGAGAAAGAGAGTTTGAGTTTTTGTACAACTTTAAGCCATTTTAATTAAGGTGCTAGATATTTGTATATTTGTGATAGGAATGAGAGACATTTGATTGCAAATTTGCGTATGCATGATTTCAAATAGGAGAGTATGAAAGTTTATGGTGTGAAAATATGTGTATTTTATGATCAAGCTGAAAGCGTAAGACATTTGATACAGGACTGCCCGGGAACCTCAGGTACTGAAAGAGATGCGGTGAACAGTTTACAGTTATACAGTGCTCAGGATATCCTAAGTATAACGGATCCTGCCTTAGTACAGTCATAGGAAAGTACTTAGCCTTATAAAACCTAAAAAATATTAATTTGTTTATAAGTAAATTAGCAAAAAGTAAAATATATGATAACTCTCTAAAAAGTTAAAAATAAAAAGTATCAGAATATTTTTTTTAAATTAAAGGTCTATAAAAAATCTATCAGTTAAAAGAAAATAAAGTTTATTTAAATAATTTCCTGTTTTTTTTTTTAATTTTTTTATAGCGCGTTATAAACAAATTGAAAAATAATGGGTAAAAATACAGTTAAAAAAATGATTTTCCTTTTCATTTTATAGATATTTTTAAGACCTTTCATTTTAAAGAAAATTTATTCATCTAAAATGAAATGCTCTCTTTTTATTTACAAAAATCGGTGACACGGTATTTAATTAATTGTCGGGGGCCTAAGTTTTTAAGGGCTGAAATTGGGCACATTATTTTTTACATATAAAACGTATACTTTGCCATCGTTAAAAAAAATGAAGTAGTTTTTAAATTTTTTAAATAAATTTCGATTTTTTGCCCCAATTTCCTAGATCAAAAATTTTTTATTTTATTTTATAAATGCGTATATCGACTACAAAGTAGTCATCATCAGTATGAATTAGCTTCTTGTAATTAATCTCCGAGATGTTACATGTTGCTAATTTGGTGACGGTTTGTGCAGACCGAAAAATCCTAAAGTTCTCTTTAATATTATTTATTTTAGATTTTTAATTTAAAATTCTTGCTTTTTTCGAACTTTTGGAATTTTTTCCACGAATTCTAATAAACCGATTTTAATGTTTATGGATTCATTTGTTTTCTTTTTTATTTATAATTGAATAATATTCTGTCATTTTTAAAAATTTTAGTTTAAAAAAAGAAAGAAAAAATGCTTTTTTGTTACAAACAAATTCAATTTTGACCCTGTTCCGTCACGAATCGGACCATAAAAATGTAGAGTCATATTCGGGATCAAGGGTCAAGGTGAATCGATTTTTAAAAATAGTTGCGGTTCCGAGCAACCTGCCTGAAACCGGCTTTTTGAAGCTAATTTGACTTTAATAAATGCATTATTATATGACTATTACAAACTATATATATACAATATATGTCGACTATAATGACCTAAGTACTTAAACACAGTAAAATTGTTACTAACAAAAAAATGCATTATCTAATCAAATGATTGAAAATAATCTAATATATATACTCTATATATAATCGCTCTATAATAACTTTCTAAAAGCATAATTCAGTTGATGTGCCTACTGTTTTGAATTTATTAACCATTGAATTTAATTTTTAACCCGACTTCAAAAAAGGAGGATGGTTCTCAATTCGTCTGTATTTTTTTTTTTTTATGTGTGTCACCTCAGAACTCCGACATTTATGAACCGCTTTTGAATTTTTTTGTTTTTGTTTTAAAGGGTTTGGTTTCCCATTGGTCTCATGGGCACCAAATCGCATTCTGATGAGGGGACCCCCGGAAAATCCAGGAAAATCCTCATTTTATATGTGATAACCGATTTCTGCGAAATTTTTTTTTTTTTTTGAAAGGGTATACTCATTCATAATGGGAAAATAAGAAAATTTTTTTAAAAACCGACTTCAAAAAATTTTTTTACAAAAAAAAAACCGACCCCAAAAAAAAAAATTTTTACAAAAAAAAAACAAAATGCATGTAAATAAAATTGAAAATCTGTTATAAAAAAATGCTCTTAAATAAAAAAAAAAAAAAAAAAACGGGTAAAAAAAATGTGTTATAAAAAAATTCACTAAAAATTAGTAAGTCGTTTAGTAGGTCTACCCATATTTAGACAAATAAAACTCGTTATAGAACTTCAAAGACACTAAAAAGCGAGAAATAAACCATATTTTGACAAAATGGAAACCCGACTTCAAAAATAAAATATTCTATTACAAAAATTGCACTAAAAAGTAAAACAATAATTGCATATTCTTGTGCCAATTTTAGTTCACCTAAGCAAAAATTTTTAAATATATATGTACAATTATTGTTATTTTTGGAGGCGGTGTCCAAAAATTATGTGAATTTCTCTATGCTGACACCGCCTCCAAAAATAACAATAATTGTACATATATATTTAAAAATTTTTGCTTAGGTGATCTAAAATTGGCACAAGAATATGCAATTATTTTTTTACTTTTTAGTGCATTTTTTGTAATAGAATATTTTATTTTTGAAGTCGGGTTTCCATTTTGTCAAAATATGGTTTATTACAATAAATAAACAAAGATTTATTGGTTCTATATTATTATAGAATTATATCCAACACAAAATATTATTTATTATGGTAAAACGTTGCAGCAATTATTATTACAAGCATTTTAATAGTAGTAAATATAAATTTAAAAAATAAATTCTAATTTTTCAGAAATTGATTGTATTTGTAGTATGTATGTTATATTTAATTTATGCAAAAGTTCCAAGTGGATATGTAGATCCATCAAATATAAAAAAGTATAATCCTGGTCAATATTCATCCTTTAGACAATGTGATGTTAATGAAAAACAATTAGAAATAGTGCGGGGCGATTGTAAATGCAAAAATAAAGATTGTAAATATTTTGAAGATGATGTTTCAACCTTGCATTCATTTCATAAACGTTTGGTTAATCGTTTGATTAATGTTTTACAAGTTGAAAGCAATAAAACTTATTTATTAAAATTGAATACTATTCAGGAAGAAGAATTACAAATTTTAAGAGATTATGGGCAGTCCAAAGTAGTAAACTATGATGCATTGCGTCAAGTTGATGATTTGATATCCGATATTTTATTTGAAGCGAAAAGTAGTTTTTTCTATGATAGTATACATGAGAATTGGATTGATTATTTCAAATCATATTTAACAACGCAAAATGTAATTATAACTGCTGTAACGATTACACTTTATGTGAATTCCGATTAATTTACATTAAATTTTCAATAATTCGAGCAGTTGCTTTATTTGGTTTTGGATTTTTTATCATTGGATTTGTCTGGACTTGGCTAAATCTCATTGAGGTAATACATACTATTACAACTGATTTACTTTTATAATGTGTCTTTTTTAAATATGAGCCATAGATTGTCTTGTAAATACACGATACGTAGATCATTATCGAAATCTTTGAAAAAATTAATACAAAATTAATTGTTTGCAAAATTAGTCATCTTTATTACATTCATATATCTATTACATGATAGATAAAACATAATCAATCAAGGGACAATGATCTATGTTTCCTTCATACACAAAGTTATCACATTGGTACAGAAACCAAGTACATAATCTTTATAACGCTACAGAAATGTTTCTCATAAAATTCTACAAATAAAGTATTTTGTTGAAAATTTACTTACCTGTATTAAGGGAACCTTTTGTGGATCTAATTTTTAATAAATAACAAAACAAATATTCTTGTAGTTATTTTTACGGAACAATTTTATTCTTTTCGGTTATACATTTATATGACAATTACGTGCGCATATCGATCAATTGTCTCCTGTGTGTTACTTCATGTTAGCTGACCATAGATAAAATAGCGAATTGTGGCTAGTTTTGTGACGAGACTAAACGTTTCGTTGAAATCAATGCCAGGTCGTTGCGCATAACCCTTGATCACTAACCTTACACGATATCGATCGACACTACCATCTGGATTAGTTTCAACTTTGAAGACCCATTTGCCATTGAGAGGTTGCTTTCCCTGAAGAAGTTGCGTCAATTCCCAGGCGTTATTTTCGTGCATGGATCTTATTTCTGTTTTCATTGCAGACTTCCATTCATGACCTTTTGTGCTTCGTATAGCTTCATCGCATGACTTCAGCACAATTTCGGATTCGAACGCCTCAATTATTGTTACATAATCTTTCAAATATGAGGGAGGCGTACGTTCCCGTTTCTGAAAACCATCGCCTACAGGTGTCTGCACATCACTATCCTGTTCTACATGAAGTTCGTATTCTTTTTCATCGTAACAATTATCGATACAATTACTTCTCTACGTTCAGGAGTATAGATGCGATAGCGTTTATCGCTATCATAACCAACTAAGTAACCAATTTGGGCCATTTTTCGTCATTTATTATCAGGTACATGCGCATAACACTTTGAGCTAATTATACGCAATTGTTTAATTCGAGGACTTTCCCTCAACGGATGATCTTTCGGTGCCAGTCTATACGTAATAGGCAGTTACAACCAATTCAGCCCACATTTCTACTGGAAAAATGACATCTTTGTTCGCAAACGTTCGCAATTGTTGAATGTTCTGGCCATTTCAACAATTGCACGATATCTCGTTCGACCATACAATTTTGTTCCGGAGTATATGGAGCTTTTAATCGTTGTGTGATACCTTACTCTTGTAATAACTGTTTGACATCTGCATTATCTAATTCGCCTCCATTATCATTCAGAAATTCTGGAACACGATGTCCAAGAGTTCGATATTTTGTGAGTACCTCTGGTAAAGCTTCTTTAAGACCTGATTTTCCCGTGTAACAAAAGGGTAGCGGTATTTTGTATAATGGTCTTTAATAACGATAAGATACTTACGACCACTAAAGGATTTTTCGAACGATCCACATATATCAGCGAATATAAGTTCTCCAGCTGCCTTTGCAGTATTTCTTGTACCGAAAGTGAGACGATGAAATTTTCCGAATTGACAGGGCTCACAAATTGAGTTATCCAATTTTACTTTAAGGCTTAGATCAGTAAGTAATTTTGATTGGGCATAGCGTTAATTTTGGTGCCCCCACCTCTCGTGATATAATTTTTATTCTCAACAAAGTTCGCGCAAACGTTATCTGGTTGCAGGGCAAGAAATGATGCTATGTATAATGTATCCACAGGTTGCCGATAATCTTCTACAATGCACTGAACGTTTACGAGAAAACAACATTTACTTGCGTCAGATACAAATTTGCTGCCAGGGTTTCGGTAATGAGCAGCTAGGATTGAAGAGAGATTCTTGGCTATCGCTGAAACGTACCAGGCATCTTCAAGGTGAAGTTACCAAATCTATAAACCATCTAAAATCGGGTATAATGTGCCGCGTTTTACCGTTATCGATCCACTAATCTTCATTTACAGTAGTGGCTGTAAATATTAACGCGATGCGAGTTTCCGATACCGACGCCTGTGAGCTTCTCGATCCACCCCCAGAGCCAGATATCGTAGTTCGTGTACTGCTAGTAGGTTCATCTCGTACTGGATATGAAGGTTTACCGTCAGAATCCATTGGGGACAACTTGTCAACCAGTGACCCTTTTCGTTACAGTATCGACATTGATCGTTCTTTTTATCATTAATCCGATAAATTTCTTTTTCGAATTGTTGCGTGGGTACGTTTTAGATTTGTAATTTGCCGTTGCAAAAGCCTCACCCGATGGTTTCGTCAGCGACGCTATATTTCGTTCGTCTAATATGAGTGCTGACGTTAAATCTTCTACAGTTTTATTGGATTTCGCTTTCATTAAAAGATAGCTCGATTTGAACGATTCGAATCAATTTGGTAATATATACAATACTTTTGAAACAAATAATACCTCCAATAAAGCGTCGACTGTAGTAATTTTCTTCGTTTTAAGACCCGCGCTAAAATCACGATATTGATTTTTCGTTCAGCCCATGTAATATTAAAGAAATCTAAACATTGTTTGAACTACTAATCTTCAGCCGTATTATCGAACTGTTCTACCAGAATATTCCAAGTTTGTTTAGCTAATAATTTACCCGCAATTCGATGGTGAATTTCATGGATTACTGATTGCGTAATTACGTATTTCGCTTTATTCGAGGCCTTTCGGAAGACTTGAAAGCGATCTTTTTCAATTTGTGTAGAACTATCACTAATAACTGGTTATTCTCGCTTACCTTCTATTATGTCAACGGGGTTTAATAAGTCCAATACGTTCATCATCCGATGTTTCCACATGGGCCAGTCTTCGGCACCCATGAGTGGTTTAATGCCCTTAACGAATTCCATTTCTGATATATACTTTTCGAATATATTCAACCAACGCAATTTTCGAGAGCTCGTGACCTTGGTGTGACGTTTCACATAGGAAATGGCGGCTTGACTATTTATTAAAATATTTGACAACTTTAGTAGAACGTAATTAATGTTACCTTAAAAACCACGTTCTTTTACTATATTGAGGGAATTTTTGTGGATCTAATTTTTAAAAAATAACAAAAAAAAATTCTTATAGTTAATTTTACGGAACAATTTTATTCTTTTCGGTTATACATTTATTTGAAAATTACGCGCGCATCTTATTGAGCTCAACATCCAATAGAAATGGATAAATTAAAACAAAACGAAGACCACGCGTGATTGGCTCAAAGGTATGGTAAATACCAAAGCACTCAAAACATGTGCGCATAAATAATCAAATCCGGGAACCAGAGCACCGATGGACAACAAATATACGGTGTGAAGTACTAGGAAAACATGTATTAAGCAACAAAAATCTGTTATTATTCTTGTATTCATAAAATGATATTGATGTTAAATTATCATTTTAGAGCTCAGTTAATAGTTGTAACCCCCCATAGATTTATATATATATATATATATATATATATATATATATATATATATATATATATATATATATATATATATATATAAAAATATATATATATATATATATATATATTTATATATATATATATACATATATGTATATATATATATATAATATATAATATAATAAATAATAAATATATATATATATATATATGTATATTTATATATATATATATATACATATATGTATATATATTATATATGTATAACGTACGTGCATATGTAATACACATAGCCACAAAAGTAACTTTCTTCTTATTCTTCAAAAATTCTTATTCAAAATTGTATTGTGCCTTTTGGTTTTCGGTTTTCGAAAATATTCATAATTTATAAATATACTAGCAACATTATCCTCGAAAACCGAATTAATAAGACACAATCAGTTATAAAATTTTTAAACTTTCATATTTTTAATATTAGTTTATAGGTGAATAATATATCTTGTGTAATATATCTTGATTTCTATTTATAAATATTAAAGGAGGAGAAATTAAATTTAATGGCTCTACAAATGCAACATCCTATACCACCTAATTGTAATGATGATGAACCTTGGTTTCTGATGAAGTTCACATCCAATCCATCAGTAGATTATAGACAATTTGTTCAAGCTCATTTTAAAGATGCAACTTTATCAATAACTCCTCAAAAAGTTTTCGCCGAAATGTTTTGTCAAATTATTTCGCATCCGTTGGAATTATTCACTAGTACAATGGTAGAATTAGCATACAAAATGCATGGTAAGATTATAAAACATACTATAACATGAGACACTGTTTTATTTTGAAGAAATAAAAATATTATGTTATTTTCTTATTAGCATTAAGTTAGAAAAGCCAAACTTCACTTCTTATTAAAGATTCGCATAATTTTCAATTCGACACCAAAATACATTTCATTTTATTAATAGGGTGTCCCATAATTCACGCAAGATTTGAATTAAATAGAAAAGCTCCAGGATGCTAGCACCCCAACTATGGAATTTCGAAAAACCAATTATACCATCTAATTGGTCACTAATTGGTCATAAATGATCAGGTAGTCCTATTAATTGGTCAGCGATAGAAAATTTTTATTAATATTTTAATTTTTTCAAGGTCATAGAAAATTTTTAGCACCCCATCCATGGAATTTCGAAAAACCGATTATACCATCTAATAGGTCACTTCATGATTTTGAAAAAACCTTAAAATATCGGTAAAAAGTTTTCTATCGCTGATCAAATAATTCGACTACCTGACCATTTATGACCAATTAGATGGTATAATTGGTTTTTCGAAATTCCATGGAAGGGGTTTCGCTCCACCTGGAGCCTAGAAACCACTTTTTTCAATTGTATTTTTTTGATTTATTGAAACATTAAGTACATAGAATAGGGTTATGTATGGAATAGCACTTCGGACAAATGATTCCCACAGCTTTGCTGGCACATACGCACTCTTTTGTCGAAATTTTTCATGACCATTAAGCATAAATGTGGCTGAATTTCGCTGATGCAGCGTTGAATCTTCTCCTTCAATGCACGAGTGAATGTGGGCTTGCTATCATAGACCTTTGACTTAAAATAACCCCATTGGAAGAAATCCAACGGTATTAAATTACATGATCTAAGGGGCCAATTCTGATCACCGAAACGAGAGTATACGACCAGGGAATATCTCAGTCAGTAATTGGATTGTTTCACGGGCTGTATGGCATGTCGTACCATTTTGTTAAAACCACATGTCCTCTACATCAATATCATCCAATTTAGGAAAGTACTCGGTTATCATGTCGCGATAAAGAGCACTAGTAACAGTAACTGCTTGACCAGCCTCATTTTCGAAAAATTATGGTCCAACGACGCCTCCCGCCCAAAATCCGCACAACCATTAACGTTTTTTTACAACCATATTAACGAAGCCATCAAGATGAAAATGAGCTTCATCGCTTAGAATTATTTTGCTCGAAAAAACACCTGTCACATCTTGTTATTCAATAATCCATTCATCCAACGCTCTTCACTTTGTAAGCATGGAGACGCAGATCTTCAGTGAGTATACGCTGTAGAGAGCTTCTTGATATTTTCAATACATGTCCACGACGCCGAATCGATGATCCTGAACTTTCACCAACGCTCTCACGCAATGCATCGATAATCATTTGAACGGCTGTTTATTCAGTCTCCCAGAATTTTTCAATTACTCTCTTCACAGTTGACGAAGTCACAGTTGACGAATTTTGTACGAGATTTTGCGAACTGTAGCATCCAAACTTTCATTATTTTTGAAATATTGTTCAACAATGAAAACGTTAACTAACCCTAAATTGTCAGCTGTCAAACTGTTTTCTTTTCTTGTTTGGCAACACTTTACCGCAAAAATGGCGTTAAATTCAAATCTTGCGTGAATTATGGGACATTCTTTATTTGTGACTTTGTTATAAACACACAATTTATGATATAGACTATAATCGTCAAGATCATCCATTGTGATACGGAATTTGCAACAGCGTACACATGAGTATAAGACAGTTATACATTTATTCGTACAGAAAAAGAAAAACAAGCATGCATATGTTTTGTTATTATTTCTAAGAATTAGAAATATTTTATGACGATCTCCTTTTCTCTTTACAAATAAATTCATGTCTCATATATACACACTGTTGAAAATTCCGTATCTCAATGGCTAATCTTGACAAAGACTGTTTTTACCAGGGCTAGATTACCCAATAGGCAATATAGACAGGTGCCTATGGGCCCTGCACCTTTTGGGGCCCCAGAGAGGTGTTAGATTATCATATATGCTAAATTACCATCGTTTTTTGCAACCAAAATTAGCATTTTTTTTATTAATGATCGAAGTATTATGCTATACTACTGTGCCAGTTATACTGGCTTTTTGTCTTTTTACAAGTGCCTATACAAGTCACTATGGAAATAGCATAGTAAAAAATATGTTTTAGGAAGTTAAAAAACAGGGAGGGGCCCCAAGACTTGAATTACCTAAGGGTCTCACGTGGCTTAATCCGGCCCTGGATTTGACAGAGCTTATGAAATAACAACCAACTGAGTTTATTGCTTAAATACCCGGGATATACTTAGTTTATAAAAAAAGTTTCCAACAAAAGTTGCTTATTTTAAAAGACATGCAGGGAGACGTGGGGAAGTGAACTAATTAGGTCATTTCATGAATACCTATACCAAAAATTTTGAAATTTATAAAGATTTTTCTTCTCGACCATTAATTAAAAAAAAAACAAGAAAACCTTTATAATTCGTAACTAATGGTATATTTTTTTATCTTTCAGAGAATGTCCCACATCCATACAAACATTTATCTGTACCATTCTTATTAATATTTGTACTTCTCCTGATAATCATATTATCTAGAACTCGTTTACAAGTTGCTATTATAGTTCAGTAAAGTTAAACATGAAAAGGCGGTCGTGCTTGCAAAAGGTCCGGTCGTTCTGCATTTTTTATATGTTGTTAGGACCTAAACCAATATTAAAAAACCAGATTTGCAATTTCCAAAGTGTTGTGCTAGCGGCGGTGTACCCAAAAAAACCATGAAATTTTCGGACTTTTTTCAGTTTTTGCTCAATATCTCAGTGAAGGAAGGGTCTGGCCGGTATAGTCATTCTATACACTTTTAAAGTAGACTAAACTTTTCAACAATTTGAGATCAAAACAAGCTCTATACAGCTATTGGTTTCCAAGATACAGTTCTTAGAAAATAGGCCATTTTTTCCAAAAAGTGAAATTATTTCGAAATAGTCACTTATTTCGTAAAATATCTTCTAAAATACACATCCCACGTCAAATATTATATGTAATAAACTTGTAGTAAATTTAATTAGCTTTCATTTGAGATCAGACTGGTATCTGTATGCCTAGCGGTTCTCTCAAAAACAGCAGATAACCAAAAACAGTCATAAGTTAACCAGCGCAGATAACCATCGCATCGCACATATTTACCAGATGTTTGTATCCATATTTTCGGTAAAAGTAGGTACCAATTCCAATCAGAAGGCAGAAAACAAAAGATCGAGGTCGTACAGCAGTGATCAGAACATGAGAAAATGACATACACTTCTTCTTCCATGCTTCGAGGGGCCACGCTTGTTTTTGAGAACAACAGTCTCAAAAAATATCTTTACTGAGTGTCCCTTTGTTGGAGCCCATCTCCACTATGACTATGTCATCGACAAAACTTTTTAGAGGTGAGTTTTTGCTGTTCTGACATCAGGTAATCGTACACACATTCCATCGCTTCTTCAGTATTCCTGGTTAGACGATACCCTCTCTTATTCCTAGTAGCAGGTGGTAATCTAAACAGGCTCCTGTAGCACAATCTGTGGTACGCCCCGTCTGCAGCAACCAGGTCGTCAATGGCGAGGAGGCGCTCCGATTGTGCTACAGGAGCCTGTTTAGATTACCACCTGCTACTGGGAATAATGATCATAATATCATAATACTAATAATAATTTATTAGACCAGAAAAGATGTACAAATGTAATACATATTGGTTCGTCATATATTCCTAACATTATAGGTTGTTAGAAAAAAATTCATCCAGATTATATAGACAATGATCGAGCAGTAAATTCTTGCAGGCGGTTTCAAACTTCCTTTGGTTACATTCAAGCTTTATATGAGATGGTAAATTGTTGAAAAATTTTAAGCCATTGTAAGATGGACCATGTTCGAAGACATTTAAGTTGTGCTTGGGTATTCTTAAGTCGCTACCATGTCTTGTATAATACGTGTGATTAAAGTTATTTTGATCTACCGTATGAATATTCTTCTTTATGTGGGCGAGACAATGGAGAATGTATATACTGGCAAGCGTCAAGATTCTCTGTTTCTTAAAATATTGTCTACAGGAAGTTTGCTGGCCAACACCAACAATTACTCGTAATATTTTCTTTTGCTTTATGAAAAATTGTGTTGATTGAGAGGAAGCCCCCCATAACAAAATTCCATATTTAAGTCTGCCATGAACCAATTAATAGTATACCATAGCTAATGTTTTTTGACTTAGATTCTCTCTTAAATTTCTAAAAAGAAAAGAGTGGTCGTGGAATAAGAGACGGTATCGTCCCGCCAGTAATACTGAAGAAACGTTCGATTGTGTGTACGATTACCTATTGGAAAACCGTGATGAATGCCAGTTTTCTTTATCACACCTCCTACAGCAAATTAAGGGTGATTGTATACCTGATGTCAGAACAGCAAAAATTCACCTCCAAAAACGTTTTGTCGATGACATAGTCATAGTGGAGATGGGCTCCAACAAAGGGACACTCAGTACAGCTATTTTTTGAGACTGTTGTTCTCAAAAACAAGCGTGGCCCCTTGAGCATGGAAGAAGAAGTGTATGTCATTTTCTCATGTTCTGATCAATGCTGTACGACCTCGATCTTTTGTTTCCTTCCTTCTGATTGGAATTGGTACCTACTTTTACCGAAAATATGGATACATACATGGTAAATATGTGCGCTGCGATGTTTATCTGCGCTGGTTAACTTATGACTGTTTTTGGTTATCTGCCGTTTTTGAGAGAATCGCTAGGCATACAGATACCAGTCTGATCTCAAATGAAAGCTAATTAAATTTACTACAAGTTTATTACATATAATATTTGACGTGGGATGTGTATTTTAGAAGATATTTTACGAAATAAGTGACTATTTCGAAATAATTTCACTTTTTGGAAAAAATGGCCTATTTTCTAAGAACTGTATCTTGGAAATCAATAGCTGTATAGAGCTTGTTTTGATCTCAAATTGTTGAAAATTTAGTCTACTTTAAAAGTGTATAGAATGACTATACCGGTCAGACCCTTCCTTCACTGAGATATTGAGCAAAAACTGAAAAAAGTCCGAAAATTTCATGGTTTTTTTGGGTACACCGCCGCTAGCACAACACTTTGGAAATTGCAAATCTGGTTTTTTAATATTGGTTTAGGTCCTAACAACATATAAAAAATGCAGAACGACCTGATCTTTTGCAAGCACGGATGTAGATCTTAACTGGACTATTATAGATTATTTTAACATTGAAATTAACTCTTCATCAAATGGCAGACCTGGCTTAGAACAAACACCGCCGCATGGACCACCACCTATAATAATGAAGATGGTCGGAGGCAAATTCCACAGGAAAGGGCACCGCAATTGATCCCAAATGATAATGACTTACAAATTAACGAACAGAATGTCGAATTACAACAAGCGCCATCAGGTAGACCAGCACCTATTAATAATGAAGATGATGCAGGACAAATTCCACAGTCAACACCTCAATTGTATCCAAATAATAATGGCTTACAAATTAATGAACAAGAGACTGAGTTACAAAATACACCACCACGTAGACCATCGCCTAATAATAATGAAAGTAATGTTAAGCAAATTTCACAGCCAAGAGCATCTCAATTGGATCCAAATGGTAATGGCTTACAAATTAACGATCCGAAGCCAAACTTTCAACAAACAGCACCATGTAGATCACCACCCAATAATAATGAAGATGATGGTAATCAAATTCCAAAGACAAGAACACTACAAATGGAACCAGAATGACTTAAAAATTAACGGACAGAGACCCGACTTATAACCAACGCCAACACCACCATATAAACCACAACCTACTAATAATATAGATTATGATAAGCAAACATTAAAAATAGAAAGAGGAAAAAATCAATTTGAAAATACAGAGAGTGAAACTGGCATAAATGCAGTGACCACCACGAACTATTGTGAGATTAAAAATAACAAAGTGGAAGATCTTAGTGTAGAAACAAATCAGACAAATAAAATCAGTTCTAGAACCTCAAAGTCACTAAAAAGCGAGAAATAAACCTTATTTTGACAAAATGGCAACCCGACTTCAAAAGTCAAATATTCTTTAACAAAAAATGCACTAAAAAGTAAAAAAATAATTGCATATTCTTGTGCCAATTTTAGTTCACCTAAGCAAAAATTTTTAAATATATATGTACAATTATTGTTATTTTTGGAGGCGGTGTCCAAAAGTTATGTGAATTTCTCTATGCTGACACCGCATCCAAAAATAACAATAATTGTACATATATATTTAAAATTTTTTGCTTAGGTGAACTAAAATTGGCACAAGAATATGAAATTATTTTTTTACTTTTTAGTGCATTTTTTGTTATAGAATATTTGATTTTTGATGTCGGGTTTCCATTTTGTCAAAATATGGTTTATTATCTATGTGAATCGGGATTTGCACATATGAAACATATAAAATCAGATTTGCGAAATTCCCTTACCGATAAACATTTAGAAAATATAATGCGAATATCCACAAATACGTTTTTTCCGGATATTAAAAATTAATCAAAATGCATGCAAAATGTAATAATCGAAAACGAATAAATTTTTTTGTTTTTTAATTTTTTGATTACAATAATTGGTAGCATCCTGTATTTAAACATCTTCCGTCTTACTTCAAAACATACCTCTCTTGCTTACTCTCACTCAGCTTATGCAGGGCACAGTTGCTCTGAAGAGCACCCACCTCTGTGACGTAGAACATCCCCTCGGCATACCATCCACTAAACACCGATAAACTTATCAGTTTTATAGAGACGCTACAAATGTTAACAATACTATATTTTTAATTTGTACGGAATTTTAATAAAAAAACAAGTGGAAATAGCAACTGACTGAGTTAATTACAATGCGTGAATTGTTTATTTTACTTTTTAAACTATTCAATTTATGAAAAAGTTTCAAACCAAAATTTTTATTGTTTTAAAAAGGTATCTTTTTCGTTTTTAAATTATAATTATTTCATTCACGACCTTGATCCCACTTTTTAGCTCCAGACTATAAAGCTAAAAGTGAAGCTGATTGACACACTCACTCACTCACTGATCTATACAAAACCTAACCCACTTCTAGACATGCTAGAAAGATGCGGTTTTTGCATTCGACGCGAAATTAACTGAAACCAACGGTAAAAATCGGAAAACTTCAATTTTTTCATTGCAACCCCCCCGGAAAATTGGAAAAACATCCCCCAAAATTACGTTTTTCTGTTCTATACATGCTAGAAAGATGGAATTTTCACCAATCGATCCGAAATAAAGTCAAATTAACAGAAAATTTCATTACCTACATCGCAACCACCCTAAAATGGGAAAAACACTAGGAAGTTGCGATTTTTTGTATTCGTCGCTAAATAACTATAAAATAAGAAGATCTTTCGATAAACTTAAAATTTTACATCGCTTTCCCCTAAAAAATGGCAAAAGCACCCCTTAAGCAACCCTTTTAACTTCTATTCATGCAAGAAAGATGGGATTTTCAACAATCGACCCGAAATAAAGTCAAATTTCAGAATACTTCGAATATTTTAATTATTCACATCGCAACCCTCCAAAAAAGGGAACACCCCTAAAATTGCCCTTTTCACTTACATTCATGTTAGAAATATAGGGTTTCTCCATTCGACGTGGAACAAGTTTAAAATAACAGGACTATTTCAAAAACGTAAATTTTTCCATCGCAACCCTTCGCAAATGTGAAAAAAACCCAAACTGCTCTTTTTCTTTTATACATGCTAGAAAGAAGCGGTTTTTTGCATTCGACGCTAAATAAATATAAATTATGAAGGTAATTCGAAAAACTTAAAATTTTTCATCGCTATCTCCTAAAAAATTGGAAAACAACTCCCTTAGCTACCCTGTTAACTTCTATTCATGGTAGAAAGATGGGATTTCTTGCATTTGGTGGAGAATTTCTTCAAACTAATGAGGTTATTTGATAAACATTAATTTTTTCATCGCCACCCCCTTGAAAATGGAAAAAACGCTCCAAAAATTACCCATTTACTACTTTCAACCTCAAAAAATAACTAATCGGGCTCAATCTTGAATAAAAAAAGGAAAAAAGAAATAATAATAATAATAATAATTACACTTCCGCGGATCCACCTTGTCGTGGTGGAATGGCCTAGTACTTAGCCTGCAAGCCAACAGAAGGGGAAGCTAAGGATCCAACCGTATATCAACTCAACGGCTAAATGAGTTGAAGACCTTCTTATGTCAAATTTCAAATCGAAATTTTTTTCTCAGGCGAGTAGTAGTTGACTCGTTCCTATAGAATCTCGCCCCTTCAGTTGACGCTTCTACCTTACCTGAAGGGGGAAGCTCCATCGGATCTGATAGGGGCACAAAATTGACATTGAGTCACAGTTAGTCCAAGAGTACTTCTCAACAAAGTAGAGCGAGCACCCAAAACCGTCGCCATCACCATCAGCGCTTTCAATGGACGAAGGCACTTAAGGCTGACCTGCTCACTTGTTATTTAGCAAGTGAACCAAAAAGAAGTAGCTACATGGGAATGACCTCTCCCATTTTAAATCGCAATCTGCGAGATCAAGCAGCCCGTCTAATCAAAACCGGATTTCATTCAAAGGCAAGAAGAATCACTCGGCGCCTGATATGGATGCTGTGTCGAATTTTTGGTGGAAACGTTTACCTTTCACACTCACACACACACACATCTTGCTAGGCACTTACGCTCATCAATATCAGTGGGACTTGAGTATGGCCTTGGTGGATTATAGGAAAGCATTTGACACTACCTCTCATCAACTTATATTGGTGCTGCTCAAATGCTTGAAAATGCATCCCAATATCATTAGATGTATAGACAATCTGTTGCCAATCTGGAAGACAAAGTTTATAATTCGTTCTGGTAAACGTACTGTCTCAACAGATTTGGTGACACATAAGCGTGGCATGTCACTTATCCCACTCTCCTTACGCTTGCGAGAAGAACCCGGTTATCTGACGGGAAGCATCAGGTAACTCATCTATTCTATATGGATGACCTGAAACTTAGACTGAGAGCAGTCTATCTCAAGCTCTCAAATCTGTCCAGTACAGATTTGGATGTAAGGACAGTTGATTTGGATAAGTGTGCCGTCATACATTGTAAGCGGGGTCACATCGCTAATTACGATGCAGGCATGCAGCTCACGGATGGAAACATCGTGAAACATCTCGATGAAGAAGAGTTATACACATACTTGGGTGTTGGCGAAAGACACATTAATAGTGTGTCGACTGTTAAGAAAGCTCTTCGTGGCAGGTATAGGCACTGTCTCAGGCAAATTTGGGAATCCGAATTATCTGGGATAAATAAGATCCGTGCTACTAATATGCTTGCCCTACTCATCCTTCTCTATTCTTTTCACCAGAGGTACGTGTGGAAGGCGGCAGTCTCCAGTATTCAGGACTGGAGACGGTAACGTTTTTCGTTATGTCCATCTTATGCCTCGACCACCTACATTCATCGTCATAACGCTTCCCTGCGTGTGCTGTACTACTTCTTGAGACACAAGTATGGAGTAGACTGTACGGCAGTACTTCGATATGCTCCCCGAGAAATCGAGTCTGTTGTCTAAAACAAGAAATGTATCATATTTTGGACTTTCTCGTTTCCAACTACCAGACAGCTCTCTGCTACTAAGCTTGATATAGTGCTCCAGGATATTTCAGCTAAAACGATTTTCGTCATCGAGTTCTCTGCACGCGCAGAAGCGAATATAGTCCTGAAAGAGGAGCAAAAACGGAGTAAATACCTTGATCTTCTCCAAGAACTACGACAGCTATACCCTGGCTACTCAGTCAGAATGGCTGTTCTCATTATCGGTTGCCTCGTTGGTATACGCCGAGTCTAACTCTAAAGACTAAACTTTTCATCATTCCGGTTTGCAGGTCTCATTTTCGTCACCTTAGCACCTCCATGCAGAAGGCTGTCATCATAGGGACTCTTCGTACATTGAGATCGCATGAGACTGTAACAGCGCTTCAAGTAACAGCGCTTGAAATTATAATATATATTTTGCAGGTTCCACATCCGTGCGATGCAAAGACGGAGTTCTTCACGACCAGGACACTACATGACAGACGAACGTACCCCCTAACTCGGAAGACAGACGGACCCTTAGAACATCGCGTTACTGACGGACGTACAGACTATACGACCATAGGATAGTGAACCTTCTTCAAAGGGCGTAGTTGTTTTGTGACGATTTGTGTTTGCAGAAGAGGTGGGTGGCCTCGGAGTGTATATCCTGTATCTACTCTCCCGCTTCAACAGGTATAAACACCTTAAATTTTAATCTAATAATAATAATTATATATAATGATAATTATAATTATCTTATTATTGTTTCACAAATTATAATTAGTATAATTCCATTTCTTAGAATATTTAATTATGGAAATAATTATAATTTGGATAATCTTTAAGTAATTGTTAAATAAAGCTTCTCGTGGACCCGTGGATCGGACGAATAGTCACGACGATTAAATAAATAAAATTTTCTATCATTTGAACATAACTTATATTATATTTGTTGAGTAATAGCAATACTTTTGAATCTTTGACACTGGCCGAGATGAAGACAATGTTGTGTTTTTGAGTGTCTGTCATACGGACATCCGGAAATGGACTAACTAGGCCATTTTATAAACACCTATACCAAAAATTACACGTATACAGGTTTAGAAATAATACAAATATAATAATTTTATTGTTTATTTAACCAATATCATAGCCTATAATATTTTCTAAATTATAATCAAATAATTGAAAATCATTTTTATATAAATTATACAATTGTTCTATATTTGCTAATGATAATTGTTTAAAATATTGTTTCAATTTTTTTGAGGTTTCTGCGGTTTTGGTTACAGGGAAATTTAAAAATGTAGCATTTACCATTGCTAGTATCATGTCAGAATCATCGACAAGACTTTCATATTTACCTAAAACAAAAATAAATATGTATTTACTCTACACTCACGTCCGGACTAAACGTGATGGTATAATCTAGGAATATTCTCGCTATTAAACTTGTAGTTAATCGTGTGTTCTTAAGAATAATCGATATAAGATTGATATGTTTGCGCCCACTACCCGTGCTGCTTCTAATGGTATTTTTCACCCTTTCCAAGGGAAAAGGCTACTTTTACCACAGAAGAATATGAATAAGGAGCCTCAATTTGTTGAGCTTTTTTATACGCTTTTTATTAGTTTCACCTGTATGTATGTATGTAACCGACCCTTTTGGGCTCGATTTTCTCCTACTTTGAACGATCAGATTTAATTCAAATTTTGCACACCTGTCAAAGACCGCTGACAATGCAATAATTCGATTAAAATATCCGAATATCCTGATTAGATTCGTCAGGATTCATCAATTTCTTTCCGCATCCTTTGCATGAGAGTAAGAGAGATAGAGCTAGTGCGCGAACTTCAACTAAAAAATGAAAAATAAATAATAGTTTAAAAAAACTAAAAAAACACGCTTTTATAGAAAATCAAACTAAAAAATAGAAAATGAAATTTAATAAATTTGGATTAAGAAAAGTGTAAAAAAAAAACAAATATATATTAATCGAATAACTATTGACACTATGCACCCCACGCTTTTTTCCATTAATATACATTTGTTTCTTATTTACACTTTTCTTAATCCAAATTTATTAAATTTTATTTTCTATTTTTTAGTTGGATTTTCTATAAAAGCGTGTTTTTTTAGTTTTTTTAAACTATTATTTATTTTATATCCTTTTTGAATAAAAAATCTAGCGTTAGAAACGTTTATAAGTATGTCTTCCATGCTCGGCTGTAACCAGCATTTTTTGACGACTTCTAGCTAGGAGCTGAAAAATTTGGTATTTTAATTAGGTCAATACCTAATATTTATCTATGGTGCATAATACTCCAGTTAAACGTAACATATTGGAAGTCTGACTTGCATTCAGTGAAATATTTTCGAAAATATGTGACAATGTGTGTATTTTGATGCGCAGAATTTCACCGCGAAAAATGCAATTATTTTTTTCAAATTCGAATTTAGCGCAAATTTGTATCAAAAAAGAAGATAATAAAACTTTCTATAATTTATTTCAAAATACAGGAGGCAAATAAATAAATCGAAATAATAAATTTTCTAACAAATTTTAAATTGCTTATAAAAAGAAGTGAAAAATCAGATTCAAAATTATTGAACACAGTTCTCCGCATTGATTTTCATAGAACTAATGTATTAATATGATTGGAATATAATAATCAGACTGATGGCTGAATACGATTTGAATTCAACCGTTTTCAACGCGGAATATTCGATTGAAAGAAATTTTGATATATTAATTTTTTTGAAATAATTAAACTTTAGATACTGGATGAAAAAAGATGGCATGATGAGCTTGTATCCATTGCTGATGGTTGCTGGACAAGACAAGCACACGATAGGCATGAATGGTGTATTCTGGAGGAGGCCTTTGCCCAGCCTATGGGATGACTGGCTCATATTATTATTATTATTATTATCATTACATACTGGAAGTCATATGAAAACTTTTATAATTTAATTTCCATGTAATTAATTTAATTGGAATTTAAATTGATAAACTGATCCATGGCGTATTGAAATGAAGGCGCGGTTCATGATATATATGTTTAAAAAAATTAAAAAAGATAAACAATTTTGTTTATTTAATAACTCACCTATAACATCATACATTAATGCACATGGATGACACATTCGTGTAATCGGTTTCCAATGTTCATTTTGATCTCTGTTATCGTTCCCTTCAGCAATCACATATTTTACAAATTCGGCAAATGTTACATCATCGCCATTCTCCAAGGACGTTTTATTAGCTTCATTACGATAATGTTTAATAATATATTTGCCAACACGTTGCTAAAAAAGGTTACAAATTTAAACGGAAAAGTAAGTTGTTTGTAAAAAAGTAAGCATTTAATTATTAATACTCTAATATATACACTACCAACAATTTTTAAAGAGTTTACAGACTATCAACATTACCAAAAATTTTGTATTGAATGGGTCGTTACTTGACGAAAAATCATTTTAATTATTAAATAAAACAAATATTTGAAATTTTCGTAAAATCACTTTATTTGACTAGTTTCGGAACACAGTTCCTTCTTTAGAAATAAAAAATGAATGTTATAACATAACATATCATATCATCACTTTTTAAGGGGCATTACCAGGAAGAAAATAAATATACGGGATTAACCAATGCGGAAGTGTAATTAAAGATTCATCTATGCGCAGTAATGTAATATGAAGTCAATCTATGCGCATTAGTATAAAATGACTTCATTCTATGCGAAGTAGTAGAAAATGAGGTCCACCAATGCAGTAAATGAAAATGTGGTCCAACTATGCTCATTAGTGTAAAATGTGGTCCATCTATGCGCTGTAGTATAATATGAGGCCAATATATGCGCAGTAGTGTAAAATGCGGTCCGTTTATGCACTAAAGTAAAATATGAGGCCAATCTATACGCAGTAGTGTAATTTCACATGCGAAGTAGAGCAACATATGATCTATTTATGAACATAGTGTGAAATGACATCAGTATATGGGCATTAGTGTAAAATGTTGTAAATCTATGCGCAGTAGTGTAAAATGACGTCTATGAGCAGTTATGTGTAATTGGGTCCATCTTAGCAGTAATATAAAATGAGGTCAATCTATGAGCAATAACGTAATAGGAAGTACAATAGAGTAAACTGAGGTCCATTAAAAACTAAATCTATTTTACTGCTACAATATTTTTGCCTTACAAAAAGTAGTGATATCCATAAAGATTATTAACATAATCAAAGAGAACTCTAAGTTTTTTGAAATTATACTGAGACACGCACCAAATTAGCAACAAGCAACATATCTCTGAATCCATATCCCAGAGATAGTTACGATTAGCTAATTCATACTGATGATGACTACATTGTAGTCGAAATACGTATTTATAAAAAACAAACAAATGTTCTAGGAATAGGGGCAAAATTTGAAATATAATTAGTGATATCCAATCTAAAACAAAAATGTCAAAATGACGGGGATATTCTTCAAAAAGTAGTGATATGGAAGACAGGAGCAAGATATTTACATAGTGTATGAAAATGAATATAAATTTTAATATGTATTTAATATTTTATCTTAAAGATTTTAAAATATTTGAAACATAAAAAAATAACTTGCCAAGATAAAATATTAAATTCATTTTCATACAGTATGTAAATAACCCTTTTTAAATTTGTGTTTTTGATTAGATTTTAAAATTAATAAAGATATTATTCCTTTCGTGTATGTAAAAGTTTTGAAAGTATAGGGTAAAGAAAGATTAAGAAAATTTTTGAAAAAAATTCTACCAAGTAGATTTTTTATGAATAACTAGGAAAACATAAGAATAGTTAAAAATAAAAAATTCGGAGTCTACCTCTAGTAATTTTAGCAATATAAAATCCATATCCATGCTTATGTATAATCTATAAGCCCGTTTTTACACGTGAAAGTTTCGATAAAAGTTTTCAATCGCAATAAAAATAGTTGATATAACTGAGGTTACATAAAAGAGTTTATAACAAAAGTTGTTTATTTTTATAGAAAGAACATTTTTAATCTTTACATGTTTGTTCTACCTCTTATGGTTTCAAAGATGGCCAGTTATTCGCATTTTTCCCAAACATGGTGCGATTTTGCCAATTCTTGACCTTAGTTTTTAGCTCTAGAATAAACGTACAAAATTTGAGATACGCATCTGCGCTTATGGAAATAAGTGAGATCATTATGTACACCTTTATGTTTCTGATAGTACAAAACCCTGTTCCGCCAAGGAAAAATATTTGAATTTTTTTGAATAGAACCTACTATTAAACGAAGTCTACCTGGAATAAAATTTATGAAAATAAAAGTGTTTTTCATATAGCAGACGATTGCGTACTCTAAAAACAATACAGTCTCTTTTCAAAATCTTTCAAGAAAAGTACAAATAATACAATAGGGAATATGCATGAAAATTTTTTTTCGCTTGAATTGAAGCATGTTTACATGACAAATATCAAGGTAAAATTACTTTTTAAATAACTTTAAAAATAAGCGAAGTATGAATGATTGAAATTCCCGATTAGACAAAGAGGGTGATACCCCTTTTGATATGTTATGTGACGTCATATTACACTTTCACCATTTAAAATACACGTAAAACTCCGTTTTTAGTATTTTTGCAAGAAAGAGACAGATAATAATCTTTAAAAGCTTATAGCTTCCTTGATATTTGTCGGATTTTAATTTCGTTTTTAAATATTATTACAGTATTAACAGTATTTTCATATTCTGAAAATAAATGTGAAAAAAAATTGTCATGCATATTCCCTATTATGAAAAAATTTGCTTTATGTGTAAAAAAAAAATGGGAATGTATAAAAAACGAAGAAAATGAGTGATTCATACCCTATTTCATCCAAGCTTTAATTTGAAATATTTTTATTTGTATTTAATTTTCGAACGATATACTTACTTGAAAATATTTGGAATTTGATTGTTTATGACCCTCCAATTTATTTCTATATGCTGACAACAGCCGTTCAAACGGATGACGAACAATTAAAAATTTTGTGTAATTATTTAAACAATAATGTACTTCAGTATCTGTCAAGTCTGATAATTTAGTCACTGATGCTGATGCATGTGCAGCGTCACCTGGTATTGACAATAAATTTGTATTATTCCATTTACCCGACAGTATCATTAATATTCTTTTCCAATTTGTACAAGCTACCTGGAAATTCAAAATATTTAAACAGAAATATAGATATGGTTCATCAAAGATAGGCCGAGATTTTTCACCGGCTTCTAACTAAGGTTGCAAAATCTTCAGTTTTAGACTGTAGACTACAGAAAAGGGTAGACTACAGGATCTCGTTAACAAAAATAAAAATAATAATTATAACTTACGCCGTGACTATTCGCCCGATCTACGGGTCCACGGGAAGCTTTTTATAACAATTAAAGATTAATTGATTATTTCCATAAATTATTTCCATAACAATGTGAAACAATAATTTTATAATAAGATAATTATATTAAATAAAGAACAAAAGTATTTTAGTTCAATATAATTACATTTTTTTAAATTTTTATAATTATGAAAAATATTAATGGTACACGACCGTTCGAAAAAAATGAACCAACCTGAAATGATAATTTTCATACATTTCATAAAAATGTTGTGTTCTTTGTTTATTGTATTGAAATCAGTGTATATGTTCTGTACCTTCTTTAATTTTTTATATATATAACAAACAATATTTAGCACAGGTATAATTGGCAGATGACTCTAAAAAACTGTTCTGTCGCAATTTTTTTTATCAATCCTTTCTACATGTTGCACTGATTGTACATGTGCATTTTTCCATGCCGAACTTTGGTCCCAATTGTTTACAGAAAATTTTTTTAAATAATTTGAAAACATTATTGTTTTCGAACGGAGTAAACTTTTTTCACATTCAAACATTTTGTGACTTTTTAAAATAAAGTTGATATTTTAGAATGTATAAGTTTATAAGTATAAAAAAGTCACAAATTTGACCATTTTCTACCCATTAAACATGCACCAAAATGTAATTTTAAAAAAAAAAAGGGTTTTCAGATTCAATATTACAAAGATAAACACATAATCCCAAATATTTCTATTGTAAAGAATATTAAATGAAATTTTTCCGTTCGAAAACAACTATTTTTGAGAGTATTTAAAAAATTTCGTTTTTAAAAAAGGGTTCAAATTTTAGTGTGCAAAAATTGCATTTTTGCAATCAATACAATGAAAGAAAGAAAATAATTCAATAATAAAAATCGTATCAATAGATTTTGATACGATATTATCCGATACGATATTATGATACGGTATTAGCCTATGCTATAATATTATTTAAGTCTGTTTATATATTATTAGTATTATTATTATTAATATTAACATGTTTTTATGAGTCACTTAATTGATGTTTATTTTATACTGTATTGGTATATATATCGGATATTGTAATGACGGTAATTTCGCCAAAATTTAAATATTCTAAATTTTTTTATTCGATTTTTAACAGGGATACGCGTAGGGTATTTATTTAAAGAACTACTTTTAAGGACACGAAACATATTTTTTTTAACTTTTTGATGAATAGATTTTAGAAATTACCCGAAAAGTTGTTTTGTTCTTAGACGGATATCTTATAGTGATCTTATTTTTTATTCTTTTTATTCTTGATAAATTTTTCCTAAAGACTATGTTTCTCAAAAAAAGTAATATAGACTTAATTATTCAGTTTTAATGTTCTGTTTTCGTCAGCTATCCGATTTTGTCAAAAAGGGATCCCTTTAGAAAAGTTGATCCTCAAATAACCTTGATGGTCCTGGTGTTAAGTGAAAGGTCATTCAGGTCATTTTTACCAAAAACGAAATTAAAATTTTCTTGAAGAAATACTCAGGTGCCTTGTTTAAAATGAGCATGCTGTACAAATCTCAAAAATTTATTGAATATGATTTATATTATATGATTCAAAATTTCGATGTTATCCACTTGTTATTGTATTTAATATTTGTATCAGTTATTATATTTTTTTGTATATAAATAGGACAAAGATAAGTAATATATTTTTAAGATGAAAGTGTTTAAGATGAAATGGAATTAAAACTTAATTTATATTTTTTTAGAGAATAAACATTTTAATTACTCGTGTGTATTAAATAAGCCTATAAAAATATATGTAATGTAAATACATGTAAAGTGTCATATCTTTCTCTTATATATAAAGATTAAATAATATGTTGTATCTGTAAAAAAAATTTACTACAAGAATAATCAAAATTGTGAAAGACTGATTCGGTTCAGGTCGGTTCATTTTTTTTAAAACGGTAGTGTACTTGTTATAATTATATTTTTTTATTTTAATACTTAATTGATTGTATTCTAAAGATGAATAAAAAATAGTATCGTACTTCACACCCGTGTTAATAATCGCACGCAATGTGATTCACCCGATCCCGTAGACCCGGAGATCGGGCGAATAGTCACGGCGTATAACTTAATATCATAAAAAATATATATTTATTTATATTGCTCTCACATTGTATATAAAATATATCTACAACAGTAGTATTTCCACCCGACCCTCAAAAATACCAGTTATTTTTGGCTAACTTTTCTCCACATTTTTTTTTTAGTTTTTATATTATTTTTTTAATGTGTTATACGTGGATTAAGATACTTAATATTTGTTTGCATTATGTATATATAAACATTATATTATCGAATGATAATTAGTGAGAACTCTAGGTTTTTGAAATAAAATTTCAAATTCGCCCCCTTTACCTAGATCAGTTTTTTGTATTATAAATACGTATTTCGACTGCAATGTAGTCATCATCAGTTTAAATTAGCTAGTCGTACTTTACTCTTTGACAATTAGAAATAGATATAAAGTCGAGATCAACAGACAAAAATAAAAATAAATAGAAAATTAACTAGATTAAAATATATTAGATTTAAAATAGAATAAATTTTAAATTATATTGAAATTGCTCTTATTAAAATATCCTTCATTCACATTTATTCCTGTTAATTTTACTCTTATTAAAATTACTCTTATATTGTCGCAGGATATGTTACTTGTTGCTAATATGGTGATAGTTTCACCATAGGATTTCACCTATGGTGAAACTACGGCAATGCGCCTATGCATATCAAAGATGAGTTGAATTCTGTGTATGGGGACTCTGCACCATCATTTACCACAGTGAAATTTTGGGCAGAAATTTTAGGTCGGAAACTTTTCAGACCACCCTCGTATATATATATATATATATATATATATATATATATATACGACGGTGGTCTGAAAAGTTTCCGACCTCAACATGAAGATAGCAGCACTCGTAAATAAAAGCTAGAGAATTTCGATAATAATAATAATAATATATATATATATATATATATATATATATATATATCCATTTATAGATTTTCATGACTAAAATAAAATAACAACTAACTGAAATAATTGCTTAAATACCCGGTATATACTGAATTTATGAAAAAAAGTTTCAATCATTAGTAATAATCCAAATAAAAAACCAACTCTCCTCGATATGCAGAGAATATAACTGTTCAATAGATTATCTATGGGCACCTAGTCACGTGGGCATTTTGGGAAATGAAATTGCTGACAATGCGGCCAGGGAGGCTCATCTCAATGAAGGCCAATGCGAACAAATTCCATCAAACGATTTTATCTCTTTTTTTTTAAATCAATTAGTCGAAGGAAAAATTAAATATGGCAAAACGTGACAAACAACAAATTAAGAGAGATAAAAAATACCACAGTACATTGGACCAGTCACACCAAATTAACCTGTGATATATGTCAATCCGCCCTAACAGTAACATATCCTAATACACTGCACCAGATACAGTGAAAAACGGAAATCATCAAAATTACCACAAACGATTCAGGGCATGTTAGCTGATGATGCTGATTAAAACCAGAAACTATTTGACTACCTCATCAAAACAAATATAATTAACCAATTATAAACTATTATATATTTTTTAATGTCGACTCTGTATATGACCTTTGTAGTTAAACACAGAATAATTGTAATAAAAAAATTAAAAAAAGTTTCAAAGTTGTTTATGTTTAAAAAAGGAACATTTTTTGTTCTATCTCTTACGGTTTAAAAGATAACAACAATTTTGCCCAAACATGGTCCGTTTTTCACTGTATCTGGTGCAGTGTATTAGGATATATTACTGTTAGGGCGGATTGACATATATCACAGGTTAATTTGGTGTGACTGGTCCAATGTACTGTGGTATTTTTTATCTCTCTTAATTTGTTGTTTGTCACGTTTTGCCATATTTAATTTTTCCTTCGACTAATTGATTTTAAAAAAAAGAGATAAAATCGTTTGATGGAATTTGTTCGCATTGGCCTTCATTGAGATGAGCCTCCCTTGCCGCATTGTCAGCAATTTCATTTCCCAAAATGCCCACGTGACTAGGTGCCCATAGATAATCTATTGAACAGTTATATTCTCTGCATATCGAGGAGAGTTGGTTTTTTATTTGGATTATTACTAATGATTGAAACTTTTTTTCATAAATTCAGTATATACCGGGTATTTAAGCAATTATTTCAGTTAGTTGTTATTTTATTTTAGTCATGAAAATCTATAAATGGATATATATATATATATATATATATATATATATATATTATTATTATTATTATCGAAATTCTCTAGCTTTTATTTACGAGTGCTGCTATCTTCATGTTGAGGTCGGAAACTTTTCAGACCACCGTCGTATATATATATATATATATATATCTAATATATAAAATTCTCGTGTCACAGTTTTCGTTGCCATACTCCTCCGAAACGGCTTGACCGATTTTGATGAAATTTTTTGTGCTTATCCGGTATCTATGAGAATCGGCCAACATCTATTTTTCATACCCCTAAGTGATAAGGGTGGTCCACCCCAAACTATTTTTTGGGGTGGACCTATTTTTTGGAAATTTTTTTTGTTTAAAATATTTGCCTTTAAAAAATACATACAACCCTAAATTTTCACCCATCTATCACCAACCCCTATTTTTTTATAGCTAGGTATCTATTTTTTTTAAAGATAGATAAATAGATAAATAGCGAGATAGATAGATAGATAGATAGATAAATAGCGAGATAGATAGATAAATACTGAGATAGATAGATAAATAGATAAATAGCGAGATAGATAGATAGATAGATGCATAGATAGATAGATAGAAGACTCGTCTAATTACTAAACACAATATTTATTAATTATTAGGCGGTACGAAGTTCGCCGGGTCAGCTAGTATATATATATATATATATATATATATATATATATATATATATATATAACTTGACCTTACATTTTAGCTGTTGAACACACATAAAATTTCAGCTCGATATCTCTTTTTGTTTTTGAGTTATCGTGTTTACAGACGGACGGACGGACAACCTTGCGGAAAAGGACTAATTAGATCATTTTATGAACACCTATACCAAAATATTTTTCTTCGTTCAAAATTTTCAACCGTTACAAAGTCGGGACTAAACTTAATATGGGCACAGAGGACCCCTTGGTCTAGGTGTGCTAGGGACCCATTTGCGGTACCACTATTTTTAAACTTAATATACTCTGGTATATATTATATACCGGGTATAAAAAATTATTAAATAACTTAGATAGATAGATAGATTGTAGAAGCAGTCCTAGACGGGACACACTTCGACCATAAGGTCCATTGTGGTGCTTAAGGATGTGAGGATGTGAGTGGAGGACAAGGAATTTTGTGTGTAGACTAGGAATTGGTAGGATGTGCGGCTGCAGCCAAATTTGATAGGAACCGAAACAAGCAGAGCCGGTTACTTCGTTCTTGTCCATACGCCGACAGTTTAGTCAATTAACCGCCCCTTTTCTGTTTTTAAATAATTGACAAACTGCCGATGTCGGGATTCGAACACATAACCTCCCAGTTCCAAGTACACACAACGCCTTTACAAGCGCGGTTACTTGGCTGGTTAATTAACTTAATCATAGATAAAACAAGTTATAAAAAATCGTAAATTTGAAATCCGGCTATAAAAGGTCACTTCATTAGATGTGATGTGTTTATTTGTCATATATTGCATTACTTATTGTTTAAAATCCCATTATAAAATAATACCTTAAAGTAATTACAGAACCATATTCTATTATTTCAAATAATGGAATATGGTCTGTTGACTGATTTTGTATTTGTACGACTTTGGAGTTTTAAATTTATTATTATTATAAAAAATTGAAAAAAATGACACAAATTCAAAAATTTTTTATTTATTCAAAAAATTTAAAAAAACGGTAGAACGCTAGAAATACTAAAAAAGCGGTAGATCTACCGTTAAACGGGATATCTGGCAACACTACCCGTGACGTAGAAACTAAGAAAAATGGCGGCATAAGAAAAGTTTCTTAGTAAGCATAAAGTGTCCCGGCCGACGACTAAGATAATCTGACTATCTTAATAAGATTACTAAATTCTTAGTTCGGCCGAACACGACCATTCTTTGCATCAAATGCTCGATATGAAAAATCCTTCACATCTTGGATGGGGTTGGCCATATATAATAGATTGAGTTGTATGGAGTTGGTTTGTAGTAAATAGTCAAAACTTATGCAAGAAAGTTTTTTTTTTACGGTAGAAAAAATTTCCGAATTAATTCAAAGAATCTCCAGTTTTTGTAAAATTTAGAGTTGGCAACCCTAGATATAGATAGCCAAATATTTATGTGTGTGAAGTTAGCACCGCCATTTTGAAAAACCAAAAAATAATCATTGTGCTAGTTTGTGCTAGGAATGTGCTACGTTGTGCCGCAAACCGATCTTAGAAATTTTGAAAAATGAAGCGAAAATTCGAAAAAACGTTTTTCAGGCCCAACACCGCCATTTTGTCGGAATGAAAAAAAAAAGTGGTTGTGCTAGATTGTGCTAGAGTTGTGCTAGCTTGTGACGCAAACCGCATTCCGATACCAACATTTTTTATATGTAAATAGGTTATAAATCTTTTTCAAAAACATTCTAAGAATAGAAAAATAAATTTTTTCAATATGTTATACATACAATCATATTAAATTCAAATATATGTTATACATATAAAAAACTTAGCACAATCTAGCACAACAATTTATTTATGCATTCCGACTAAATGAAGGCTGTGGGCCTTAAAAATGGGTTTTTCGAAATTTTGCTTCATTTGTCAAAAGTTTTTCCATTTTTAATGAGAACTTTATGACGGGGACAAGTTTTGTTTACGACTCAAATTGAAGATGTTTAGATTGAATGGCGTAAAAAAGTTAACATTTCAAAATTGGTGGAGTTGCGATTTTTTTTTCAATCGCGTTTTTTCACAAAACTAATTGCAATATTGGAATGCTGTTTACGGCACAAGCTAGCACAATCTAGCACAATCATTTTTTTTCATTCAGACAAAATGGTGGTGCCGCGGTTTTTTTTTCAAACGCGATTTTCTACGAAACTAATTGCGATATCGAATCGCGGTTTGCCGTACAAGCTAGCACAACCCTAGCACAATCTATTACAACCATTTTTTTCACTCCGACAAAATGACGGTGCTGCATTATTTTTTTTAAACGCGATTTTCTATGAAACTAATTGCGATATCGAATCGCGGTTTACGACACAAGCTAGCACAATCTAGCACCACCATTTTGTTTTCATTCCGACAAAACGGCGGTGCTGCGGTTTTTTTTTTCAAACGCTATTTTCTACAAAACTAATTGCGATATCGAATCGCAGTTTGCTGCACAAGCTAGCACAACCATTTTTTTTTTCATTCCGACAAAATGGCGGTGTTGGGTCTGAAAAACGATTTTTTCGAATTTTCACGTCTTTTTTCGAAATTTCTAAGATCGGCTTGCGGCACAACGTAGCACATTCCTAGCACAAACTAGCACAATGATTTTTATTTTTATTTTCCAAAATGGCGGTGCTAACTTCACACACATCAAATATTTATTAAGATGTCTTTATCAATATTGAAATATTGTACATTATTTTTGAGATACGCGGTACAACATTTTATATTTCATGTGTTAATCAACTTGATTAAATTGAAAGAATTAGTTATTACTCATGCAATGTCATATTGGTAATTAAAATTTTTTAACTTGACCTACATAAAATTTAAAAACATCTTTAATATAAATAAGAAGATTTTAGCTATATAATTTTAAAATCAAAGGGAAGAATGATTATTTTGGTGACTTAAAATTTAAAACCACATGGCCTAGCAGACGATATAATTATGTGGGTATTAAAATTATTACACACGTGATATTTTGCACTGTACAGTTAGTGACCAAAAGTGGTGTATATTATGCAAATGTTTGTAGTCGATTTGCGTTGAAACTATTCGGTTTTCGAAAAAGGGTTTGGTACACAACAAATTGTTTGAATTTTATCAGGAACAAATTTTGTTCGAAATATTTTCCAAAACCCGAATAGTTTTGGCACAAATCGTCTACAAACCTTTCCATAATTTACACCCATTTTGGCCACTGACTGTACTTAAATAAATGCACAAAGGTGTATACTGTATGTTGGACGTACTATACAGTGTATTTTTTGCTGAACATTTGTCAATTTTAAATACGACAAACATTGTATAATAAGTATTTGAACATCATTTAGATATTTATATAGTACATGTATCACCGCTTTATATCAACAGTTATAGTTCTGCAATGTTAATAATATCCATATTATTAGGGTCAACAAAATAGGTACATACTTTATATTACACTTTCTCTCCAACGTGTTATCCCGACTGACTAATAGGGAATATGCATGAAAATTTGTTTTCACTTGAATTGAAGCATGTTTACTTGACAAATATCGAGGTAAAATTACTTTTTAAATAACTTTAAAAATAAGCGAGATATGAATGATTGAAATTCCCGATTAGACAAAGAGGGTGATAGCCGTCTTGATATGTTATGTGACGTCATATTACACTTTCACCATTTAAAATACACGTAAAACTCCGTTTTTAGTATTTTTGCAAGAAAGAGACAGATAATAATCTTTAAAAGCTTATAGCTTCCTTGATATTTGTCGGATTTTAATTTCGTTTTTAAATATTATTACAGTATTAACAGTATTTTCATATTCTGAAAAAGAAAGTGAAAAAAAAATTTTATGCATATTCCCTATTGTCAAAGATCCATGTGTACACTCACACTATCATAAGTTGTGACCAAAATGACTTCCAATGGTATAGATACATTTCTTTTTAATTTATTGAATCTAGTATAGTGATATACTATAACTAATGGGCTCCCTTTTGGTTATATCTTATAATACCCGAGTGTGTCTTGATAGAGAATATGGCAGAAAAGAATTGACGCGAACATTATAGTGAATCTGCGAATCTAAACATAGCGAATCTGCGTATGTACAACATTGTTATGGTAGAAGTAGTCACTTTGCAATGGTTTCAACAATTAAATTCACAGTACTTCAAATCAGATACATATATTAAATATTATTAGAACATGCGCTGTTTCATATAATTTGTTAGTTTTTGCCATCGAATTGGTAGCGCAAGTCTAATCATCAAATTTTCCTATTTCTAAACTATGGGGTCCTTTATCCAGGTATAAAGAGATCTGTGCTATTTTTCGTTCATCCGAACCTTCTGGGTATGTTCCAAAATTTACTGCCAGCGCTGTGAGTGTTAACGCCATAAAGCACCCTGCGAACAGCGTTGCAAAATTTCAAGCGCACTGCCACTGCTACTGCAGCCGTAAAAATTGGAACACGGTTCACAGCACGCCGCCATATTCATTGTTTTACTGCTTCACCTTTTCAGCGGCAGCAGTCACAGCAGGAAATACGTCAAAATTCATGACGTCATTTTTTTTTAGCAGTACTGCTCCAGCGTGCTGTTATGAATTCTGGAACGGTGAAGCGCTGCCAGCACTCGGAGTAAATTTTGGAACATATCCGATATAACATAATATAAATAAAGCATCTACAACTAATATATAAAAAAATTATCTTCAGACTTAATATCATATTATACTTACAATTTTTTAAATATCTTACTAAATAACAAATAATGGTGTTTATAAACAATAATCTAAAGTCGTGCGATATGACTTTTTAAGTTTATACCCTTATATTTATATTACATTTGTATGAATATATTTTTATAAATGTTCCAAAACATCTAAGCGCAAAATGCAAATTATTCTGGCGTGAAATTTATCTTATTTTTTAAATTTGTCATGATCAGATAATATATAAACATACCTTTGGCACGTAACAATATAAAACTTTATGTTTATGATCAACCAATAAATGGTTTAATTCAGAAATTGGTGGAATTTCTTGCATATCTCTTGCAACGAGATTACAAATAGATTGTAAATGTTCTTGTCGCCATAAATTCTTATTCCATGCTAAATTTGTTGAAACATCTAATTAAATTTTTTTAAATCATAATTAATTTTTTTTGTTCAAAATTATTTTTTATTTAATTCACAAACCTGCAGCAATTCTATCCAACACAAAAACATAAAAAACAATCCGTAAATTTTTTTTAATAATTGATATCATTTCTAGAAAAAATGATAATACATAAGGTAAACATATTTAATTTTTTACAACGATTAGACAAAATATTCACTTACAAATCGTTTTTTCTTCATATTTTAGTTAGATATCATGTATTTTTATATTCCGTTTTCTTAAATTTTCTAATCAACTAGTAGAAAAAAAGTCGAATAGCCATGTTAAAAGTGTATAAAAATCACAAATAACTGTTTAACAAACATTTTATTGAATACTTTATAAATACAATTATATCATCTTCTATTTAATCAATTTTACAGTAATTTTTATGAAGGCTTAAAACAATTATAATAAATCTCGTAAGTATTATATTAGAAATAAAAAAAAAATTATCTAAATAAAATTTATTAAAAAGAAACAACATCTTGTTTTTATAAAGAAAATATTTATATTATCATATACTGTATTCTGTCTGATATTGTTTTCATAATTATTACATAAAATATGCCTGCGTTTTTTTAATCAAATAGTGTTTTTTATACATAATGCAATTTAGACGAGGTGAAGAGAAGGGCGCCGAGACCAAACTTCGTTGGGTTAATTATATTAATTTATTCATACCAAGGTACAAATTTTATAAACATAGGTAAAAATAAAATAATTCAACAATATTACGTCATTTTTATTTGTTCTTTATTTTATAATTGTATACAACTATTTAATGATTTATAATTTAAATATGAGTGAATTAATCTTATGTAATTTTTATCAGATAACTAAAAAATTTTAACGTGAGTGTTAAAATTTTAACTTGTAAATGTTATTTTGTAACTTGGTTAGCGTTGAAATTAAATGATAAACATATACTGAAGCGCACTCTTTTAATATTTGTACGTAATTGAAATGGTCCATACTTGTCAGTTTATTAAAAAGTAACGTACTTTTGCAGGAACATGGAATTCGTTATTCATTTATGAATTAATCATCGAATGAATTGTTTTACTATAAATCAACATATTTTATTGCGTAAAATAATAAATATTCCACAGTTGTTTCCAACTTAGGAAGCACGAAATATAGATTTAGACTTCGTATTAGGAAGGATAAGGATAATATGGTAAAAATTTAACTGACATTATGATAAGATTAAAATAAATTATGCAATTCTTTTTTATAATTTTTAGAGATTGACAATTTTATTTGCTATATGTACGTTAAATTTAATTTATGCAAAAGTTCCAAGTGGATATGTAGATCCATCAAATATTAAAAAGTATGATCGTGGTCGATATTCATCATTTAGACAAAGTGATGTCGATGAAAACCCATTAGAAATACAACAAATTAATTGTGAATGTGATAGTAAAGATTGTAAACATTATGAAGACGATGTTTCAAGCTTACATTCTTATCATAAACGTTTGGTTAATAGGTTGATAAACGTTTTACAAGTAAATGGCAATAATTATTTACTCAAATTGAATACTGAGATTATAGAAGAACAATTTCAAATTTTAAAAAATTATGGACAATCTAAAGAATTAAATTATGATAGTCTGCGCCAAGTTGATGACTTGATATCAGACATTTTATATGAGGCACAAAGTACTTCTATGTATGATAATATAAGTGGCAATTGGATTCAGTATTTAAAGTTATTTTTTACCACTCAAAATATAATTATACTTGCTGTTACGGCTGTGGCTTACATGACATATCGATTAATCCATATTAGATTTTCGATACTGCGAGCGATATCATTATTTATTTTCGTATTTTTGATTATTGGATTCGGCTGGACATGGCATGACCTCGTTGAGGTAATACAAGTATTAATATTTAATCACTTGTTCCTGAGAATTTTAAATAAGTTAGTTACAAAAGTAACAAATACCAGAAGTTTTGTGTAACAAGTTTTGATGATGGATTCTTTTAATACTCGATGAGATAATGAACACAAATAGAGAATAAAACCTCATTTTGTAGTTTGTTTTCTGGATTTTGAAAGTAAAGTTTAAAAAATCAGTAGTTAAGTACTATAGTTCGATTGCATACCGATTGTAATACTTTGCTTTACTGGTTATTTTACTTTTGTAGCACTTGCAAAGTATTAAGATTAATAGGTCCGATTTTTGGCCAGATATCAAACTTAACCCCACTAACCATCATTAAATGAACACATTAATCAGCAATAACAACTATTTATTATACTCGGTATATATAATATATATATACCGAGATATATACAGAAAAAAATTTTTGGTATAGGTGTTCATAAAGTGGCCTAATTAATTCACTTCTGTATGTCCATCTCTCTGTCCGTAGACACGATAGTGCGAAAATGAAAATGCCTCCCTCCGTCAAGGGGGAAATAGTCATCTTTGTAACCGTAAAAGATAGAAAAATATTTAAAGTAACAAAAGTGCTCCTTAACACAAATAATATGGCTCATTCAGAATATTGCTATATGAGATGAAGATATGTAGTCGTTGGGCAAATAATCATGCTGTCTTTTTTTGATGAATTCGATAAAGCTGTAATAAATTATAAAATTATTATCTTCTAATTAAATACCCACAGATTTGATCCTGCTTTTCTTTAAGAAATAAACCATATTGTTCGGAAAAATGTTTTTAGTTTATAGTAATCGGGGACCTAATTTTTTGTAAGGGCTAAAATTGAGCACATTATTTTTAACATATAAAAAGCATATTTTGCCATTGTTTAAAAAAAATGAAGTAATTTTTAAAGTTTTTATTTTAATTTAAAATTATTGCGTTTTCTAAACTTTGGTAATTTTTTTCTCGAATTCTAATAAACCGATTTTAATGTTCATGGGCTCATTTCTCTTCTTTTTTTTATATAGAATTTAATAATATTCTTTGTCATTTAAAAAATTTTTAGTTTTAAAAAACATAAAAACTCTTTTTTGTTATAAAAAAATTCAATTTTGACCCTGTTCCGTCACGAGTCGTAACGTAAAAACTTAGGGTCATATTCAGGACGTCAAAATGAATAAATTGCGGTTCCTAGCAACCTGCCTGAAAAATGCTAATTTGACTTTAGTAAAAGAACTTAATACACCAACGTGATTTCATTCAGTAAGTCATCTAACTATTTTAGTTTCATTAATTTTTGAAAATTTTCGATTTCTCGAAAAATAAACGAAATATCGAATGTTTTATCTTTTATATTTTCTCGGGTAAGTAAATAAATTAAAACGAAATTTCACGGTTCACATCATTGGCGGATTTAGGCCTAGCCCCGCGAAGCCTGGGCTTAGGACGGAAAAACTTAGAGGGCGCTTAATCCTAAAACATTTTTTTTCCGGTTGCTTACCAGCCAAAATTGAAGAAGTTTTTCTTCAACTGTTAGATTGATTTTTACTATTTTCTCTCACGGTGGAAACTGGAAAAATGACTAATATATAGAAAAATTCGATTAAGAAGTTATTTAAAGCAATTAGCAGACGAGAATGAAGATGTACGCTTTGCATCGAATATAAGTGCAATTTTTAATTCACGTGATCTCTGCGATATCTATCCAAATATAGATATTGCTCTACGTATGTAACTCAATATTCCTGCAGCAAATTGTTCTGGAGAAAGATCATTTTCCACCTTGAAAAGGGTAAAAACATCATTGCGTGCAAGCATAAACCAAGATAGACTTAATGTGCTAGCGTTATTATCTATTCAAGCGGGACTAGTACAAGAAATTGTGTATGATGTCATCGATGTTCTTGCACAAGCTAAAGCAAGGAAAATATTAATTTTTTGATTGATTATATTAATAATTTATTCCTTAATTAATAATAAAATTCCTTAAATTTATTTTCTAATTATAAGTCATTAGTATGTACAAATTGTTGATTTTGACTTTTCACAAGTATACTTGATTTATTTCACATTAATTTTTTAAATATATATATATTTATATATATATATATATATATATATATATATATATATATATATATATATATATATATGTAATAAATTTTTTATATATTTAGGTATCGAAGATTTAAATGTACAAAATCAATGTGAAATAAATCCAAGTATACTTTAAAATTTAATAAAGCATTTAAACTAGTTTGCTAACCAAATTCCCGTTTTCTATAACTAAATCATTTTCATCGATTATATTTTATTCATTGAACTAAACATAAATAATTTACCTTTTGTGGTTTTCAATTTCATTCAAAGGAAGAGGAAATAAAATTAATGGCGCAGCGAATGCAATATCCGATACCACCTGAATGTAATGCTGCGGAAATGACATGGTGGCAAAGAATGTTTACATCTAAATCATCAGTAGATTGTGAGAAATTTGTACGTGCTCATAATAAAAAAGCCACTTTATCAATAACACCACAAAAAGTTTTTTCTGAAATGTTTGGCCAAAGTATTTCACATCTACTAGGTCATTTTATTGGCTCAATGGTAGAGTTTATTACTAAAATGCACGGTAAGAATATTATTAACAAGCGAACACTTCACGTCAATTTACATACTCTATATGAGTTTCATTCTTATCAATATAATTTGATTAAACCCGAGTTGACGCTTATCTATTCTTATGATTACAATTTGATTAAACCCGATTTGACGATTATCTATACTAACATGATAAAGCTAGAGAGTTTGTATGTTTGACGCTAATCTCAGGAACTGCTAGTCCGTTTATTGAGGAAGGTTATAGGCTATAAAAAGTTTGCATTTGTTTGCAAAAGTTTACATGGCAGCTACGCTAAAAACCTAACTTTTAAACGGTGTGAGTTAGACATAATCTTTCAATATAAAAAAAATGTTTATCTGATAAAAACAAATAACTTTATGAAACATTTATTCATACAACAAATAGTTTGAGCCCAATTTCACTGCGTAGCCTGTGCGGGTAGCTAGTCTATAATAATATCAGAAACAATTATAAATTTTGTTAATGAAATAACATTATACAACAACATACATCTTAAACTTGAACTCGTTTCAAACCTACTGTATTGTTTTGTTAGGTACAATGCATAATTTAATGAAAGCATTGTATGGATTTTAATACTTGCAGTTTTTATCCAATCGTGATTTCTAATCAGTAGATATTCGAGTTCGAAGTTAATTTTTAACCCGACTTCAAAAAAGGAGGATGGTTCTCAATTCGTCTGTATTTTTTATTTTTTTTTTATGTGTGTCATCTCAGAACTCCGTCATTTATGAACCGATTTTGAATTTTTTTTTTGTTTTAAAGGGTTTGGTTTCCCATTGGTCCCATTGTCACCAAATCGCATTCTGATAAGGGGATCTCCGGGAAATCGAGGAAAATCCTCATTTTATATGTGATAACCGATTTCTGCGAAATTTTTTTTTTTTTTTTGAAAGGGTATACTCATTTATAATGGAAATATAAGAAAATTTTTTTTAAAACCGACTTCAAAAAAATTTTTTACAAAAAAAAACCAACCCCAAAAAAAAAAATTTTTACAAAAAAAAATCAAAATGCTTGTAAAAAAAACTGAAAATCTGTTATAAAAAAATGCACTAAAAATTATAAAAAAAAAAAAAAAACGGATAAAAAAAAAGTGTTAGAACTTCAAAGTCACTAAAAAGCGAGAAATAAAACCTATTTTGACTAGAAAAGACTAAAATGGAAACCCGACTTCTAAAATCAAATATTCTATAACAAAAGATGCACTAAAAAGTAAAAAAATAATTGCATATTCTTGTGTCAATTTTAGTTCACCAAAGCAAAAATTTTTACATATATATGTACAATTATTGTTATTTTTGGAGGCGGTGTCCAAAGGTTATGTGAATTTCTCTATGCTGACACCGCCTCCAAAAATAACAATAATTGTACATATTTATGTAAAAATTTTTGCTTTGGTGAACTAAAATTGACACAAGAATATGCAATTATTTTTTTACTTTTTAGTGCATCTTTTGTTATAGAATATTTGATTTTAGAAGTCGGGTTTCCATTTTGTCAAAATAGGTTTTATATAAACAAAGAATATCAAAAAATAAATAATAAAAACCCTTGATATATGAAATAAAATACAAAAATTTTATTTCTAAACCTAGTTTGGTTAGTAAAAATACACAAATATATTGATTTCAATATATTTTTTAAAATAAATATACTTTTTAATGTATTGTTTTTCAGAAAGTCTACCATTTCCATTCAATTATTTGTCTGTACCGTTTTTATTACTCTTTGTTCTCCTTATGATTGTTCTGTTAGTAATCATATTGTCTGGAGTTCATTTAAAATTTGGAATTTTAAGTTTATTCAACGTTGAAATTGGATCTTCCTCAAATAGAATGTCACCACATTTGAGAAGACATGCAATAGATGAACATAGAGAATACTTACAACAAATTCCACAACAAAAAGTTCTTTTAGAACCAGTAAATATTGGCGATGACATGCAAATTCAAGATCGAAGACCCCGTTTGGAAGCAAATGTTAATGGTTTACAAGTTGATAGAAAACAAATTCAAGAACTCGCACTTCCATCAGAACCTTTTGATAATAGCTTACAAGTTCAAAGAGTTGAAACTCAAGAAAAAAATATGAACTTTAAAAATGATAGATCAGAAAACAGTGGTAATATAATAACAAAAACAGAAAGTGCTTCTTGCCAAACTGAATTAATTAATAGCACAACTAAAACTCAACAATCAAAAGATTACTGTGAAAATAATAAGATAGATGATAATATTCTCATAGAAGATATCCATAATGAAAATTCTTCTGGCAAAAATGATGACAAATCGCAAAGTGATGATTCATTAACGAATTCATTAAATCTTGAAACAACAAAAACTAAACTAGAAGTTGATAATGAAGATACTAATAACTAAAATAGTTTAACAAGATTCGTTTTTTAAATAACTAGATTCGTTTTATGTATAATTATAGTGTATATTTATACGCGAGCATGCAAATAGTTTCAAGCAATTCCACTCACGTTGAAATTGTTTTTTTGCATTCATGTCATAAAAATTTCGATTAAATTATTTTTGTTAAGTTTTATTTAGAAGATATTAAATACTCTAAACGAATATCAAGATTCTACAAGTATTGGACAGAGAAAATTACACATAGGTATATCAAAGATAACCAATGAGAGCTAGATATTTGAAACATAAAACTAGGTATTTGAAATAAAATTTTCCTTAATTTCTAGATCAATCTAACTATAAATAATACGTATTTCCACTACAAAATGGCTATCATCGATATGCATTAGCTAATCGTAATTATTTTACGTGAAAATATTTAACATACTCGTCGGTATAAGTGATTATTGTTTTCACCTTCTAAATTTTCCCACATTAGCGACGAGTAACTATTTTGTAATCGAAATTCTTACTATTTTATCATTAAAAACAATTTTAACGTGTAAATATTTTTTTGAATTAATTTGCTTATTTACAAGTTCGCGGGTAAATAGACACGGCGTGGCGTAATTGATTTAATAAGTGTTTGTTTTTAATTTACTTTTTTATTCTAAATGTGATAAACTTTTTCATTTTAATTGTAATATAATTTTTTATTCTATTTTTAAAAACATAATAAAACCTGTTGACGTTTTATCTATAATTTTAAATAAAATCATTTCATTTATATATGCCAATCAGTAGAGCTATTGTATGTTGCAAAATGTGATATAGTACTTTTTTTAACTTGTATACATGGGTATAAAAACATGTAAAAAACAAAAATGCTAACACGGGCGACCTCGGGACAATTTTTAGCAGCCAAAAATTTTTGGAAAATTTTGGTTTTGTACCTATCACTCCTAGATGGTGCACAATTTAATAATTCGGTCAAGTATTATGGTCGAAAACCACGGCCAAAAAACGACGATTGTTTTCTACTTTGAAACTGAGATTAGTAATATGTATGAGTCAGCATCTTGTAAATGAGTACTATAAATAAATATTGAAGTGGTAACTTTTTAAATGTGAAAAGATTGAGATGACCCCTCTCGTGCCAACGAGTCCGCTACTTCGTTCCCCTTTACGCCAGAGTGACACGGTACCCAGATCAGTCTGACTGTGTTACTCAGTGCCAGGCGGTTCAGCTCCTCGAAGCATTTGGCAGCGTGGCAGAGCACTAATCCCGCGTGATAGAGGAAATTTATACTTAAATAAAATATTTATATCATAAAAACAAAACACTTTTGTTTGAAACTTTTTTTCATACTTCCTATAGTTTTGGTGTTAATGTAGCGTAAATTTTGTTTTTACGCCAGAAATATTGAATGTATGAAAAAAAAATTTTTTGAGTCAAATATTTTGTGGATTTACAGATTTTCACCATCTTGCTCCGTTCAAAAGATATATTAAAGTTCGCGTGGACACGAATGTATAGAACAAAAACATTTTATAGCATTTGTTACTTTTTAAATTCTGAACTTAAGGTTCATTTGCTACGCTAGAGTCAAATGAGTACTATCTTTAATAAAAATAATTTAGGATTTTAAAAAAGTTCTAAAGTATATCAATAATCTTACAACCATTTATAAACTTTTTTATTTGTCCTAAATATTTTAAAAGTATTTATTGTCAAATATCAGGAAATGTAAATTAGAAATTGATTTGACTTGATGTGACAGATCTTGATTTGACAGTATATATGTATGTATCATATATGTAATACTACTATATTGCTAGTTGGTATAGGAAGACAGACTTAAACACTACGTTGCAGACATATATGCTTCTGCTTCACTTAATACCCGCTGAGACTGATACATATATTTGATTATATATAAATAATACATACTCTCCCGTTCAATAAAATTGAACCGATCTGGATTGGCAATTTATCCCATAATCTTGTTGACGACAGTAGTAAATCTTTAACACAAATATTACCTATTTGTTAATTTTTATATTTATGAGATAGATAGAATACTTACTGTACATGTATTTTGTATCTCAAAAAAATAAAAAAGAATTTAAAGATTCATATTTATTCTTAAAAATCTTGACCATTTTTGAATAATTCATAGTAGATCGAAGGATTTTCAGATTCTAGATTATATAATTGTAATGAAATCCATAATCACTAATGAGAAATTTTTTTGTTAATATCCATTTTTAAATGTAAAATATCCAAATATGACTTGCCAAATAATTTAAAAATGGTTATTAACATTAAAAATATTTGTGATTATGGGTTGATCTATATAATATAGAATCTGAAAGCCCTTCGTTTCAGTATCAAATATTGATAGATTTTTAATGGGTAGAAAATGGTCAAATTTGGGATTTTTTAAACCAAAAAATTTATATCATCAATTTTAAAAATTCACAATAGCTTTTAAATTTCAATGTAGCCAAACAATATGAAAAAAGTTTATTCCGTTTTAAAACAACAATGTTTTGGAATTATTTAAACAATTTCACTATAAAAAATTTGCACAATCATGTGCCAATTATTTCTCGACTATCTAGACTACACACATTTTTTTCAAAAATAAAATTTGAAATAGGATACATATATATTATTTTAAAGTAATAAACTTTGTACACTCGCCAAAACAATTGTTGACTTTTACAAAATTTAACCAAATTAAAAATTCAGATCGGTTCCATTTTATTGAACGGGAAATTTACATACTTATACACTTGCGCATAACGGTTAAAAATAAATGAGAGGGGCTGAAATAGACATTTACTGGCTCACTTCATGGGCCACACTTCCACTTATGGGAACTAGCAATATAGTAGTATTAAATATATGGTGTGTATATATTTTTTTACTGTGCGCTGTCGCCAGTTTTCATAATATGGTGGCTAAAACAAACCTAACAAAACAGTTTTAATGTTATTAAATAATTAATTCAAAGTCAACACCATTTTAAATTGCAATTATATAAACTGCATATTTCAAAGAATATTTATAAATATTATTTATTATGGTGGCTAGTTTAATGATATAGTCATTATAATTTTAAGTACAAAAAAATTATGTTCTCCATAAGACGCTGTGTTAAAAGTTTGATTTTTAATCGTAATTACTCTTTGAAATGATCTTCAAAAAACTACATAATTGAGCTAATCAATTCACTAAAAAAAATTTGTATCTACTATCAAGAAGTCTCATACATGAACGTCCTTAAAAGTGTTTTAATTGTTCTAAAGGATTTGACATAGTTCTATGATAATGGTTCCAACACAGTTATGCAAAAAGTATTACATGAAAGTATAGAAAGTTGCAAGTAGCCGAACAAATCACTGTATTTTTTGCTTCTTAATTAAACGCCTGAACATACGCGAGAGAAAAAATATTTTTGAAGTTGAAGGTAAGAACTAAGTATTCTGTAATTTTCAAACTTTTATTTTTTCTGCCACACGTCCAAATTATAGCCTGAATTATACAAATTCTTAACATTTCAAGCTAAGAATTTTTCATGATGAGTGGACTGAACGAGTTGATCTGAATTTTTTATTCTCGTACAATATGTGCTCTTGATATCTGAGAACAATTAGCCCTTTACATTCAATAGCACAGGTACCGTAGTAAGTTGAAAATCATTAAAATATACGTATTTTCAAAACCATTTTTTCCCCCAGAAACTACTATATTTTAGCTTTAAAATGCCACCTTAATCAAGTAGATAATTCTAATACAAAATTTGTACAGCTGAAACCGTAAACCCCAAAAAACGTCTTTTTATTTGCTTTATTTTGTGTGGACCGGAAGTGGTGCGTGCAAAAATTAAATCATCGTAGGTTTTCGTCGTTGGGACCCAAAGAATACTTCTGCAAACTTTAAGCAACGATTTTTTTCTGATGATTTTATATGGAATAACTTAAGAGTTAGTGAAATTAAAAGTAGAGTCAAAAGTGGAAAAATAACTCGTTTTTTTTTTGAGAATGTTACTATTTTCAAGTTTGACTTATACAGCAGGAAACAGCCACTGCGGATGCTAGGCTTATTATCAACAATTTCTAAATAACAAATAGAATATCTTGGATCGTTTAAATTAAAATTTTATGAAATTCCGTGAATGAGGTTTTTTTGAGTCGCTGAAACACAAATCTAAAATCAGAAAATAGCTTCTTAAATCAGCAGTACTTCTGTCTTACGTTTAAGGGGTGCTATCAGTTCTTTTGT